>JARBWK010000008.1:148915508-149244140 GCA_030556195.1 Anolis apletophallus | reverse complement strand
TTGGTTAGAGAGGGATAAACCAAGGTGGGGAAAGGAAGGTTAGAAATGGAGGGGGACCTCCATGTTTTGCGCCCGTTTTCAAGGTTTGGGGTTGAGATTCCCAGGACAG
The DNA here is from genome assembly GCA_030556195.1 of Anolis apletophallus. Taxonomy (NCBI): domain Eukaryota; kingdom Metazoa; phylum Chordata; class Lepidosauria; order Squamata; family Anolidae; genus Anolis; species Anolis apletophallus. The sequence continues at coordinate 149,244,031 of JARBWK010000008.1, read as the reverse complement.
AGAAGGAAGGGATCAAAAGGGGGCCAACTCTTTCCCTAGTTGGGCTCCAGCGCCATTTCCTGGGCACCGGGACTGTGGCACAGCTGGCTGGGAGCCAGCTGCATTAAGATCACTACTGACCGAAAGGTCATGAGTTCGAAGCCAGCCCAGGTCAAAGTGAGCTCCCGACCAAAAAAAATGGTGTAGCTTGTTGTCGACCTTTGCAGCCCGAAAGACAGTTGCATCTGTAGGAAATTTAGGTACCACTGTGTGGGGAGGGTAATTTAACTGATTTACGAGGCCATAAAAATCTCCAGGAAGTATGCAAAGAATGAGGAAGCGACAGCTTCCCTGGTGGCCAGAAGCTGGAATGTTAAATAGCCCCTGAGTGTCTGTCTATATATGTTGTGTGAACCAAACTAGCACATGAAGTTAGCACAAAACCATAAGTACAAAACCATACGGACTGAATATTACACATCTATTATTCATCTATTATATCAACAACCACATATATAATAACATATAATAGGACCTACAGGATTTCCATGGACTAAAGTTTTGATCTTATGGTCGGACGATACTTCCTGAGTTGGGTACTGTATACTGTGTGATTTTGGTCACACATATGATTGTTATTATATATGTGGTTGTTGATATAATAGATGAATAATAGATGAGTAATATTCAGTCCGTATGGTTTTGTACTTATGGTTTTGTGCTAACTTCACGTGTTTGGTTTGTTGAACCCTTGCTCTGCGTTTAGTATATATGTTGTGTGTCTATGGCAGTGATTTTCAACCAGTGTGCTGTGGAACACTAGTGTGCCGTGAGAGATCATCAGGTGTGCCGTGGGAAATTATTTTCGAACTTCATTCATATATAAACTATAAGGCGCATCTGTCCCTTTAAGAAATGGAACCATAACACTCTCGCGTCACCTAAGAAGTGACGTGAGAGTACTATGGTCGCGCCATCTTGGATTTGCTCAGACGCGGCTAAGTAAACAAAGTAAACAAACAGAGAGAGACTGACAACTGTTGAGCAAGAGCTTTGTGTGTGTCTTTCTACCATTCCTGCCAGGATATTTATTTTGTGTTTATCGAAACAGGCCCAGGTTTCACACTAAGTGAGTGTATAAATACATTATAAAACATATTAACTATATGTATTACTGTGTTAGAGTGTCATTTTGGTTGGTGGTGTGTGCCCCAGGATTTTGTAAATGTAAAAAATGTGCCGCGGCTCAAAAAAGGTTGAAAATCACTGGTCTATGGCATTGGATGTTTGCCATATATATGTACATTGTAATTCGCCCTGAGTCCCCTGCAGGGTGAGAAGGGCGGAATATAAATACTGTAAATAAATAAAAATAAATACAGGGAAGTCATACTACCCATGCTCTATTCTGCCTTGGTTAGACCACATCTGGAATACTGTCCAATTCTGGGCACCACAATCGAAGGGAGACGTTGACCCTAAGCTGGAATGTGTCCAGAGGAGGGCAACTCAAAGGATCAAGGATCTGGAGAACAAACCCTATGAGGAGCGGCTTAAAGAGCTGGGCATGTTTAGCCTGAAGAAGAGAAGGCTGAGAGGAGACATGATGAGGGCCATGTATAAATATGTGAGCGGAAGTCATAGGGAGGAGGAGAAAGCTTGTTTTGTGCTGCCTTGGGAGACTAGGACGTGGAACAATGGCTTCAAACTACAGGAAAGAAAGGAGATTCTACTTGAACATAAGAACTTCCTGACTGTGAGAGCCATTCAGCAGTGGAACTCTCTGCCCCAGGAGTGTGGTGGAGGCTCCTTCTTTGGAGTATTTCCATCCCCTGTCAGTATCTGGAAAGTCACCTGTAAGGAAATGAAGAGTTTCCAATCTTTTGACTCGTGAAATCTCCCCCCAGAAAGGGACCTTCCAGACAGACCCTATATCCCAGGATCTGATCCTAGGTTTTATGCTTTAACCTGGATTATATGAGTCCCCACTGCCAGATAATCTGGGAGAAACAGAAAACCTGGGATAAAGGGCCTGTCTGGAAGCCCCCAAAATGGAGAAGGGCCCTTCAACACAGCCATATAAAATCCAGATTATCTGCTTTGAACTGGATTATATAGCAGTGTAGACCCAAAATCCTTCCACACTGCCATATAACCCAGAATATCAAGGCGGAATATCCACAATATCTACTCTGAACTGGGATATCTGAGTCCACACTGCTATATATCCCAGTTCAGAGCAGATATTGTGGGATTTTATTCAACTGTGTGGAAGGGGGCCCACATGCTCCAGTTCAAAGTCGATAATGTGGATTATCTGCTTTGATAATCTGGATTATATCGCTGTTTAGAAAGGGCCTCTCTCTTTCTCTCTTTTGCTCTCTTTTCCTTTCTTTTTGTCTGTCTGTCTGTCTTCTTTCACTCTCTCTCTCTCATTCCCCTTCTATTTTTTAATTTTCTCCCTTCCGTTCTTCTGTCTTGTCTCACTTTCTTGCTTTATTTCCTTTGATCTTGTTTCTTTCTTTCCTTCCCTCCTATCCTTTCACCTTCTTTCCTTCCTTATCTCAGTCTTTTCTTTTCTCTCTCTCTCTTCTCATTCCTTCCTTCCCTCTCTCCTTCTTTCCTTTCCTCCTCCTCTTCCTTCTTTTTCTGCCACAAGACCCCAGAGTTTCTCCATGTCTTTGAGCACAGAAAGCTTTTCCATTGGGTTTTGCTGTGTTCTTCTATCTACCCTTTGACGCCTTATCTGCCCCTTTCAGGGGCTTCACACCTTTTTTCATGTCTTCTTGGGATAATCATTATATGTCAGTGTAAAAGGGACAGAAATCTTTCCCCTGATCTTAGAAAGGCAATCTCTCAGGGCTTGCAAATTGTGAAAAATCTCCATCTGACAGTTTGGGAATGATTTGGAAAACCTCCCATCAGGGCCTAGGAAGCTCTGGGAAGTCCCTTCTCAGAGTTTAGTTCAGTCCCCTTCGACACTGTCATATAATCCAGATTATCAAACCACATAATCCAAATTGTCTGTTTTGAACTGGGTCACCTCCTTGTCACCTTCTTATGGGGGCTCGTCCCGGATAATGGGAGTCTACATGGCAAGGAAGATACTCTGGATATTATATGGCAGTGTAGAGGGGACCTCAGAAAGCCTTTGCATGAGGAAAATCTCCCCTCAGACAATGAGGAACAATGAGGAAAATCTATCTTCACGATTTGAAAATATTTCCCACATGGCCTAGAAAAGCCTCTCCTCAGGCCTTGGGAAGCCTCCCCTTGGGGGACAGGCCTGGCTTAGAAAGTGGTGCAAAGTTTTCCCTCAGAAAGCCAACCGCAATAACAAACTGCGAAGTAGCGAGGGACCACTGAATGTGTGTTTGCATGCATGTGTGTTTGCATGCATGTGTATTTGCATTCCAGTGGCAACCCATATATATATATATATATATATATATATATATATATATATATATATATATGGGCAAGTACCTAAAAATAGGAATTTTTCACACAAAAAGGACATTTCATAAAGTTTTTATGAAGTGTCCCTTATTTTTATGAAAAATTCCTTATTTTAGGTACCTGTCCCTTATTCTTATATCAAAAGTGGCAAACTCTCTCTCTCTCCCCCCTCTATATGGTTTTGTGCCTGCTTTGTAATTTTTGTGGGTTTTGGCTTTTTAAGTCTCTTCTGCTGTGCTTTTCAGTGTTTTTATGAGTGGTGGTCACTCGCTGTCCAGATTTGGTGTCAATCTATCCCGTGGTTTTTGAGTTATGTTAATTCCACAAACTAACATTACATTTTTATTTATATAGATAGTAGCCATCCCCTGCCACACGTTGCTGTGGTCCAGTCTGTGTATATATGTGTTTTGTCTGGCTTTTTTGGGCTTTTTAAGTCTCTTCTGCTGTGTTTTCCAGTGGGTTTTTTTGTGAGTGATGGTCACTTGTTGGCCTGATGGGTGTCTTGTGTCCAGATTTGGTGTCAATCCATCCAGTGGTTTTTGAGTTATGTTAATCCCACAAACAAACATTGCATTTTTATTTATATAGATATATTTGATTGATTTGATTGTGTTTCGTTTTTATCTGTATTCTGGGCTTGTCCCCTTGTAAGCCACCCCGAGTCCCTTTGAGGAGATGGTGGCGGGGTATAAAATAAAGTTACTATTATTTATTATTATTTAACTATTGTTGTTTTAATCTATTGTATCATATGTTTTTATCTCGTTATTATAATTGTAATTTATTGCGGCATTGAATCGCTGCCATTGTAAACTGCTCTGAGAAGAGCGGGGTCACTAAAAAGGATGTAAATAAATAAAAATAATAAATTATTATTACTATTAAAGGCTGCAAATGGGATGGAAAGGGGGGGGGAAGGAGGGAGAGTCCCAAAGGTTGAGCTACTCCATCTTGATGGAGGGCAAGTGGACCACAATCCCGGCCGAGTGGACCACAAATCCCAGGCGGGTGCAAATTTCAGGAGACAGAAGGGGGACGACAACTAAAAGTGCAACAATCCCAGGGATTTCTGCCTGGCTGAACTTCCCTTGGTGAAATCCAGGGCAAAGCTTTCCTCTCTCTTTCTCCTCTGTGTATTTCTGTCTCCTTCCCTCTCTTCCTCCCCTCCTCTCCCCACTTCTCTCTCTCGCCCTCCCTTATGTTATGGGGAAACTGGCATTTACAGATTAAGACAGAAGGATTTTTCATGGGCTGGCAACTCGCCCCAGGGGCAGCCATTGCTAAATAAAGAGTCCAATGAGAGAGAGAGAGGAAGAGAGAGGAAGGGAAGAAGGGAGCGTGTGAGAGAAAGAGAGAGAAAAGCGGAGAGAAAGCATGGTTACGGATGCCCTGTGACAACCGGGACCTGAATGCCATCTTCTCCCCATTCTGCCAGGTGTGGTTGGCTTTGGGAGCAACTTGACAGATTTGGGTCATGGAACGCGGCCTCCCTTCCTCTCTTTCCTATTCCTGCTGGATGCAGTTCCAGAGGTTAACGGGCATTTACATCCTGTAGGGAAGGATGCAGCCCCTCCAGCCTCTGTGCCCCCAACAAGAGGGGCAATCCAAGGGCGACACAATGGGAGGATTTGGGGCCCTGACCCAAATTTACGGCCCAATCTTTTGGCAGCTGGAAGAAGAAGCATTGGGCAGGAAAGGCACAAGAGTCCTGCCATACAGTCCCATCTTACCTCCTGCACTGTGCTTATAATATAATATAATATAATGTATATACATATAATATTGATAATATTATAATGTAATACAATATAATACTACTAATATATTATAATTATATATTTTATATTACATGTAATATTACTAATAATATCACAGTATAATGTTATAGTACAATGTAATATATAATATTAGTATTGTGCTATGGCAATAATATAATATATTGTATTTACATTTTACTTGTAAGCCGCTCTGAGTCCCCTTCGGGGTGAGAAGGGTGGCACATAAATGTCGTAAATAAATAAATACACAAAAGGTGCATATATACTGTGGAATTAATGCAGTTGGTAATCACTTTAACTGCTGTAGCTCAATGCTACGGCATCCTGGGAGTTGTAGTTTGGGGAGGCAGCATCGCTCTTTGGCACACAAGGCTCAGGTGTCTGTAAAGCTATACTTCCCAGCAGGAATGTGGCCAAGGAACATTCAATGGCATTCAAGATAGCAAAGGTTATTAATGAGGAAGGAGAGACAAGCCAGGAGAGGCTGCAGAGTCTACAGCCGGCCAGCTGTTGAGAATTGTGGGAGTTGAAGTCCAAAACACTTGGAGGACCGAAGTTTGCTCATGCCTGGTCCACAGGGAAGGTTAAGATTCGATCATCTCCCTCTTGCTTGGATCATTAATTAAGTCCAATCTGCTTTTGCAATTTGAACGCAGGGTTGTTGTAAGTTTTGAAGCTGCATGGCCATGTTCCAGAAGCATTCTCTCCTGACATTTCGCCCACATCTCTGGCAGGCATCCTCAGAGGTTGAGAGGACTGTTGGAAACTAGGAAAATGGGTTTTACATATCTGTGGAATGATGTCCAGGGTGCGAGAAAGAACTCTTGTCTGTTGGAGAGAGGTGTGAATGTTTCCATTGGCCAGCTTGATTAGCATTTAAACACGGCCTGTGGGTCAGCAAGAGAGGGCGAAGGGGAGGGTCTGTGCCCTAGTGCCAGGGGCGTGGCCAAACTCACTGGGGGCGGGGCCAGACTGCCATATCCCCTTTTGATCAGAATGGGAGAAGTCTGGTAGACACGTATACTCGAGTAACATGGGAATTATATATTTGAAGCATAATGCAAAGCGTGGGAGTGGGCTGTAGTAATATCAATATCTTAATAGTTTTGGGACTTGTTTTTGCCCTGTGTATAGAATCATAGACTTGGAAGAGAACCCCAAGGGCCATCTAGCCTTATCCCAGTCTGCCAGGCAGGGAAAGCGACATCTCATAAAGTTTTCCCTTATTTTTGTGAAAAATCCCGTATTTTTAGGTAAATGTCCCATATTTCTTATATCAACCTACATGGGGCCCACCAGAGACTAAAACCCCAGAGGGAATGTTGTGCAATTTTCTAACAATATTCAAAGTGTTGAGGAGGAATTCTGCAAAGAAAACGTGACAAAAACCTCTTTCTTGACAGGAAACATGTTTTTGCATAGCAAACTGGATTCTCTGCACAGAAAACACGGTTTACTGCATAAAAACTTGTTTTCTGTACAGAAAGTTACTTTCTTCCATTCTTTTTAGCCAGCATGGGGGTCGGGGAAGCAAGGGGAATGTTCTGAGTTTGTAAAAGTTGCCCTCCTCAATGAAACATGGCTCGGAGAAAATGGGAAGGAACCAGAATGTGATCACAAATGCTGGGAAAAGTTACTTTCTTGCCTGACACTTCCCACAATCATTCAAAAACACCAGGCCTTGGAAAAGTTACTTTTTTGAGACCCCAACACCATCAAAAAAAGTTGGAGGGGAAATTGATTTCTTATCAGATCTTGCAAAAGTTACTTTTCTTTTGGAGGAATGAAGGGAGGAAGAAAGAGGTTTCCTATCAGATCAAAGAGATGTCCTAATAGAACTTAAGAAAAGTTGCTTTTTGAGGGTCGAAATCTCCTGGAACTTAGATCTCCATAGAATCACGCTGAACCCCAGCCCACTTAGCAGATCGAAAACAGAAATGTGAGTAGATAAATAGGTATTGCTTTGAGCGGGGAGGTAATAAAAAAGGCACCCATAAAGGACATGCCCACTATTCAATTGGGAGGACGGATAACAATAACAAAGCTCCTTGGCATGGAAGATGGAGCGACAGCACCCCCTGTGGCCGGAGTCACGCACAGCCTCCAGATGCCAGAAATGGAAAAGGTGGGAAAAGCCTTTGCCTCTGTTTATGTATTGTCTTTCCTTGTTAATTGTATAATGGCATTGAATGTTTGCCATATATGTGTTCTGTAATCCGCCCTGAGTCCCCTTGGGAAGATAGAGCGGAATATAAGCAAAGTAGGTAAAGGTAAAGGTTTTCCCCTGGCATTAAGTCCAGGCGTGTCCGACTCTGGGAGTTTGTGATCATCTCCATTTCTAAGCTGAAGAGCCGACGTTGTCCGTAGACACCTCCAAGGTTATGTGGCCAGCATGACTTCATGGATCGCCCTTACTTTCCTGCCAGATCAGTACCTATTTATCTACTCATATTTGCATGTTTTTGAACTGCTAGGTTGGCAGGAGCTGGGGCTAAAAGCAGGAGCTCACGCCACTCCCCGGATTCAAATCTGCGACCTTTCGGTTAGCAAGTATCACCGCTCAGCGGTTTAACCCACTGCACCACCCGGGGCTTCATAAATAAAGTATGTTGTTGTTGTTGTTCTGCAACACAGAATGCTGTGATGGAATATTCAAGTGGGGAGAAAACTACTGTCAACCACCTTTATTTGTGGGTTTAACTTTCGTGGATGTGAGGATTTCAATAATGCCGCCTCTTGTAGATTCTCTAGTTCCCCCAATGCAACTTTATAGTCCGAATGTGCAGCCCAATCGAGTGGATTCCGTCCCCTTGTGGCTGACCGAGGCTTGCTCAGAAATGGTGCTGCATAGGGTTGCCACCAGAATCTGCATAAATCTGCACATGGGGTGGAAACAGTGAAGATAGCCCCTTTGTTCCTAGTCCTTACAAGACTTAGAAAAGTTACTTTTGACAGGGCTACAGCAGCCACAACCACCTCCCCAATTGTCTGAGGGTGTGTCTACACTGGACAATGAATGCATTTTAACACTACTTTAAATTGCCATGGCTCAATGCTATGGGAGTTGTAGTTTTACCAAGGTATTTTTGACAAAACAGTGTGGTAACGGTACTACAACACCCATGACACCATAGCATGGAACCAAGGCTGTTGAAGCTAAACTGCATTCATTCTATAATGTATCTGCACCCAGGTGTTGCCAAAGGCTTTCATGGCTGGAATCACTGAGTTGCCATGAGCTTTCTGGGTCTGTGGCCAAGTTCTGGAACATGGCCATACAGCCCGGAAAATTCACAGCAACCTATATGTTTGAAGTGACAGGTTATATTAAGCCATTGTTTTAGAAGAGGTGCTTAGAAGGACCAGGCTTCAAGATTCCTAGAAAAAAAAACATGATCAGGAGACATCAAGGGCCACAAAAGTGCGGTTGGGAACCACGTACCATCCATAGAGCACATGTACCGTATTTTCTGGCACATAAGACTACTTTTTAACCCAAGAAGATTTCAAAAGTTAGAGGTTGTCTTATACGCGGGAGTAGTCTTATATGCCGGGAGTCATCTTGTAGAGTGGGTGCTGAAACTTCCAATCCGGATTGGAGAATCTGTGGTTGCCATATATGATGGGGGGAGCTCGAAAATGGCAGTGGCCATGTCTCTGCTGTATGCATTGACCATATGAAAGCATTAAGGGCGAAGCTGTACAAGTACGGTAGAAGAAAATCCCTTCATCAGGATTCGTGGACTTAATGCAATCCTGATGGTGAGGGGAACGGGCGCCTCACCGGGAAGGTGTAAGTGAAAGGCGGAGCAAGCTGCAGGCATCCGGGGTTCCCGGGGTATGGAAAAAAGAGATAGAGTAGCTCTGGGCCCAGAAAAACACACCTCTTTTACCTGCCTGGCCTGCCCTTGTATCCTATTGCCGTCCCTCCTCCTCTGCCTCTCAGATCTCGCTCCTGAAGACGGCAGTGAAGTGGTGCAGGTGTGCATGTGCGAGATCTGAGAGGCAGCGAAGGAGGTACAGTCATAGGAAAATTACCCTATTGAAATAAGATCTGATGCTTTTCAAAATTGTCATTTGGTGTGCATTGGAAGAGGGGTAGTCTTATACGGCGAGTGTATCCCAAACTCTAGATTTTAACTTGGAAAGTTGGGGGACGTCTTATACACCCAGTCATCTTATATGCCGGGAAATATGGTAATTAAATTCTTAGCTGCAGTAAAACTTGGGGGAGCAGCTTCCTGCAGAGCAGTGGTCCTTAACCTGTGGGTTCCCCGGTGTTTTGGTCTACAGCTCCCAGAAATCCCAGCCAGTTGACCAGCTACCCGTGTTTCCCCGAAAGTAAGACAGCGTCTTACTTTCTTTTGACCCCCAAAATCCCCACTACGGCTTACTTTCGGGGTACGTCTTATATTGGGCGACGGTACCCCGAAAGTAAGACAAAAGTCAGACTTACTGCGGGCGGCATGGCGTGGCTTCCTGGCTGGGCGACGAGAGGCTCCCAGAGGGGCTCAAAAGGGGCCCGGAATCCTCCTCCTCTTCCTCCTCTTCCTTTCAGCGGCGCCTTCCATCCTCCTCCTCTTCCTCCCAGCAGCGCCTTCCTCTCGCCGGTTCCGCCCCTCCCTTCAGCGCGGCGGAAGTCCCGCCTCGCAGGGCGATTCAGGCGTCTTCCACCGCCGCCCGCCTCCAAACACGAAGCGGGGCGAGCGGGGCGGCGGCGAGCGCCTGAGTCGCCCTGGGGCGGACTCCACCGGGCGCCTTCTTCCCTCTCGCTGGCGGCGGCTCCGCCTCCTCCCTTCAGTAAAGGGAGGGGGCGGAACCGGCGAGAGGGAGAAGGCGCCGGCGGAAGTCCCGCCCCAGGGCGACTTTGGGAGCCTATCGTCGCCCAGCCAGGAAGCCACGCCATGCCGCCCGCAGCACGCCTTACTTTCGGGGTACGGCTTATATAAGCCGACCCCTCTGACACCCCCGATATGTCTTACAATCGGGGGTGTCATACTTTCGGGGAAACACGGTATTAGGATTTCTGGGAGTTGGAGGTCAAAACACCTGGGGACTCAGAGGTTGGGAGCCACCCCAAGAGAGGCTTGTCGCTCTTCCTTTCTCTTGGAGGACTGAGTTGTGCGCGTCGTGCTGTTCTCATTCAGGCTGGCCCTAATGAATTTGCTGAGCTCAGGTATGCTGGAAGATGTCCCACCATCAGCAGGATAAAAGGAATATTAATCATTTCTGCATTTCCTGGCCTGGAAAGGGGATTTCTGGTTGCTTGGAAAGCCTTCTTCCAAAGAATCAGAAGATGCCAGGAAAGTCTCGTTGCTTTGGGAAGTGTCCAGCGGCGCAGAAATAGCATGTTTTCTGTGAAGAAAAACCTTGCTGTTCCTAGGTAGAAAATGGATGGCGTTTATTATTTATTACATTTATATGCTGCCCTTCTCAGAGCAGACTTACAAGTAAAATGTAAATGCAATATATTATATTATTGCCATAGCACAATATTCATATTATTTATTACATTGTACTACAACATTATACTGTAATATTATTAGTAATATTACATGTAATATAAAATATATACTTATAATATACAGTATTATTAATAGTAGTATTATATTGTATTAAATTATAATATTATCAATATTATATGCATATACAATATATTATATTATATGCACAGTGCAAGGATGCAAGATGGAACTGCCTTCCTGGCCCCTCTCTTCACTCTGAGCGACAGTGCACATTGAATGTCATTTAGCTTCAAAGACTAGCTGCTTCCTGCCTGGGGGAATCCTTTGTTGGGAGGTGTTACCTGGCCCTGATTGTTTCCTGTCTGGAATTCCCCTTGTCTGGAGTCTATATCCTGTATCCAGGAGGATTATATTCCAAGACTTGGCATGGATATGTGAAATTGCAGGTGAAAGCAATCCTATTTAACACATTACTTCCAGTGGAAGCATACCACAGCATTGTGCTAGCACAGGCATGGGCAATCTTCAGCCCTCCAGGTGTTTTGGACTTCAATTCCCACAATTCCTAACAGCCTACTGGCAGACTGTTAGGAATTGTGGGAATTGAAGTCCAAAACACCTGGAGGGCTGGAGTTTGCTCATGCCTGTGCTAGAGGACCAAGGATGTGCCTAGAGAGGACATATCTCTAAACGTTGCAAGGTCCTTCTAAGCACCTCTTCTAAACCAATGGCTTATTATGACCTGTCACTTCTAAAACACTGGCTTAATATCACCTGTCACTTAAAACATGGGTGCATATAGGGTGCTGTTTGTTTTCCGGGCTGTATGGCCATGTTCCAGAATGCATCCGGAACATAGCCATACAGCCCGGAAAACAAACAGCAACCCGGTGATTTCAACCAAGAAAGCCTTAGTTCGACAAAACATGGGTGCTATGGCATCATGGGAGTTGTAGTACCGTTACCACAGTTTTTTGGCAAATAAACACCCTTGTAAAACTACAACTCCCACAGCATTGAGCCATGGCAATTAAAGTGATGTTAATTAATTAACTGAGAGGGGCCAGAAGGCAGTTCCATCTTGCCTCCTGCACTGTGCTTATAATATATTATAATGTATATACATATAATATTGATAATATTATAATGGAATACAATATACTACTACTACTAATAACAATAATAATATGATATTATAATTATATATTTTATATAACATGTAATGCTACTAATAATATTACAGTATAATGTTATAGTACAATGTAATTTATAATATTAATATTATGCTATGGCAATGATATAATATATTGTATTTACATTTTACCTGTAAGCCGCTTTTGGGTCCCCTTCGGGGTGAGAAGGGCGGCATATAAATGTCGTAAATAAGTAAATAAATAATTAATTGTGCAGTGTAGATGCACCCTCAGACACTTGAAGAGGTGGTTGTGGCTGCTGTAGCCCTGTCAAAAGTAACTTTTCTAAGTCCTGTAAGGACTAGGAACAAAGGGGTCTTTTCATACAGTCCTAGGGTTGGAAGAGACCTGGTGGACCACCCAGTCCAACCCCGTTCTGCCAAGAAGCAGGGAGATCTCATTGAAAGCACACTTGACAGATGGCCATCCAGCCTCTGCTTCAAGGCCTCCAGAGAAGCAGCCTCCACCACACTTTGAGGCAGTGAGTTCCACTGCTGAACGGCTCTCACAGTCAGGAAGTTCTTCCTAATGTTCAGGTGGAATCTCCTTTCTTGTAGTTTGAAGCCATTGTTCTATTGCGTCCTAGTCTCCAGGGCAGCTGAAAACAAGCTTGCTCCCTCCTCCCTATGACTTCCCCTCACATGTTTATAATGGCTCTCATCATGCCTCCTCTCAGCCTTCTCTTCTTCAGGCTAAACATGCCCAGCTCTTTAAGCCGCTCCTCATAGGGTTTGTTCTCCAGACCCTTGATCATTTGAGTCGTCCTCCTCTGGGCACAGTATTCCAGCTTAGAGTCAACATCTCCCTTCCGTTGTGCTCCCCTGGCCATCTCCACTCTTTCCTTTCCATATGCAGATTTATGCAGATTCCGGTGGCAACCCTATGCAGCACCATTTCTGAGCAAGCCCCGGTCAGCCACAAGGGAACTGAACCCACCAGATTGGGCTGCGAATCAGCAGATTAATTCGATTAATCAATCGGCCGATCCCTAGAATGTGCTGGCCAACTTTATTATACCAATTATGCATCTTTATAAGAACTCTGAGTCAGAGGCTGGAGAAGAAAAGAAAGCGGTCCCGCCGGGAGGGAGAAACCAGAACAATATTGCAAGGAATGGCACGTTTTGATCTCAGCGTTGCCTTCGAGGACACCACCGGGGTTTGGGACAGAGCTCAGAGCCGCGTTCTTCTGGAGCTGGACCAGATAATAGCTTGCCCGTGGTGTCCTCTAAAAGGCTGCTGGTTTGAGAATAGCATTGGGCGGAAGGGCGTCCTGAGGAGACATATGATCAAGAGCAGGGCCCTGTGGGGATGTCCCACAGGTTTCAGAACAATAGAATGGGCCAATTAGAATCCTAGAGTTGGAAGAGACCTCGTGGGCCATCCAGTCCAACCCCATTCTGCCAAGAAGCAGGAAAATTGCATTCAAAGCACCCCCAACAGATGGCCATCCAGCCTCTGTTTAAAAGCCTCCAAATAAGAAGCCACCACACACTCCAGAGCAGAGAGTTCCAGTGCTGAACAGCTCTCACAGTCAGGAAGGTGTTCCTAATGTTCAGGTGGAATCTCCTTTCTTTCCTGTAATTTGAAGCCATTGCTCCATTGCGCCCTACTCTCCAGGGCGGCACAAAACAAGATTTCTCCCTCCTCCCTATGACTTCCTATCACATTTATTCATTTATGTACGACATTTATATGCCGCCCTTCTCATCCTGAAGGGGACTCAGAGCGGCTTACAAGTAAAATATAAATACAATATATTATTGCCATAGCACAATATTAATATTATATATTACATTGTACTATAACATTATACTGTAATATTATTAGTAATATTACATGTAATATAAAATATATAATTATAATATATTATTATTAGTATTATATTGTATTACATTATATTATCAATATTATATGTCTATACAATGTATTATATGCACATATAATAAATATATTATATAATATTATATAATATTATATATATACACACACACACACACACACACACAGACCTGGGCAATTACCGGTCCTCCAGGTGTTTTGTAAAACTACAACTCCCAAAAATCCTAACATCTGGTAAACTGGCTAGGATTTCTGGGAGTTGAAGTCCAAAACACCTGGAGGGCTGGCAATTGCCCAGGTCTGAATAATATAATATATAATATATGCACAGTGTAGGAGGCAAGATGGAACTGCTTTTTTGGCCCCTCTCTTCACTCTGATCTCACATATTTATACAAGGCCCTCATCTCAGCATTCTCTTCTTCCGGCTAAACATGCCCAGCTCTTTAAGCTGCTCCTCATAGGGCTTGTTCTCCAGACACTTGATCATTTGAGTCGCCCTCCTCTTGACACATTCCAGCTTGTCAATATCTCCCTTCAATTGTGGTGCCCAAAATTGGACACAGTATTCCAGATGTGGTCTGACCAAGGCAGAATAGAGCATGAGGAGCGTGACTTCCCTGGATCTAGATACTAGACTCCTACTGATGCAGGCCAAAATCCCATTGGCTTTTTTTGCCGCCGCATGACATTGTTGGCTCATGTTCAACTTGTTGTCCACGAGGACTCCAAGATCGTTTTCACACGTCCTGCTCTCGAGCCAGGCCTCATCCTCCATTCTGTCTCTTTGCCTTTCCTTTTTTCTGCCTAAGTGGAGCATCTTGCCTTTGTCCCTGTTGAACTTCATTGTCTTAGTTTTGGCCAATCGTCTCTCTAATCTGCGAAGATCCCTTTGAATTCGGCTCCTGTCCTCTGGAGTCTTGGCTCTCCCTCCCCATTTGGTGTCATCTGCAAAGTTGACGACCGTGCCTTCTAACCCTACATTTTTTTAAAAAAAGGTCCGGAAAGTGGGACAGCAGAGAATGAATCAGGACTTTCCCATCCAAAACGAGCAACTTGGAGGCTAACTCTTCTTTTTGCCGTGATTAATGTTTTAGGTACCGTATTTTCCGGCGTATAAGATGACTGGGCATGTAAGACGACCCCCAACTTTTCCAGTTAAAATAGAGTTTAGGGCCTGGAGAACAAACCCTATGAGGAGCGGCTTAAAGACTACCCCTCTCGCCATATAAGACTACCCCTCTCCCAACGCACACCAAATAAAAATTTGAAAAGCATCAGATTTGATTTCAATATGGTAATTTTCCTATAACGGTACCTCCTTCTCTGCCTCTCAGATCTCGCACATGCGCACCCGCACTGCTTCACTGCCGTCTTCAGGAGCGAGATCTGAGAGGCAAAGGAGGAAGTATGGTAACAGGATACAAGGGCGGGCCAGGCAGGTAAAAGAGGTGTGTTTTTCTGGGCCCAGAGCCAATTTATCTCTTTTTTCCATACTCCGGGCACCCTGGACGCCTGTAGCTTGCTCCACCCTTCACTTACACCTTCCCAGTGAGGCGCCCCTTCACCTCACCATCGAGACCACATTAGGTCCACGAATCCTGATGAATGGATTTTCTTCTACCATACTTATACAGCGTCGCCCTTAATGCTTTCGTACAGTCACTGCATATGGCAGGGACATGGCCACTGCCATTTTTGAAGGGGGGGGGGCCCACCATATGCAGCAACCAGAGATTCTCCAATCCGGATTGGAAGTTTCAGCACCCGCTCTATAAGACGACTCCCAGCATATAAGATGACCCTTGACTTGTGAGAAGATTTTCTTGGGTTAAAAAGTAGTCTTATACACCAGAAAATACGGTACATCTTTTCTTTGGAAGCGCAAATCGTATTCCTAAAGGCTCCGTGGAAGTTTCACATTACTACGGAGTGAAAGGTGGAGGAAATAGAGGAAAATGTCACTGGGAAGGGAGCAGAATTCCTAAGCATTTTCTCAGGGTCCAAATCCTTGCCCAGCCTGGGAAACCCACTGGGTGACCACTGCCGTGCCATACTGTTTCGGTCTCAGAGGAAGGCAAGAACAGCAAGCACATTCCAACCACTAGGTTGTTGTGGGTGTTCCAGGCTGCCTGGCCACGTTCCAGAAGCATTCTCTCCTGACGTTTCGCCCACATCTATGGCAAAGGTTGTGAGGTTTGTTGGAAACTAGGAAAACTGGGTTTATATACCTATGGAATGATGTCCAAGGTGGGAGAAAGAAGTCTTGTCTGTTGGAGGCAGGTGTGAACATTGCAATTGGCCAGCTTGATTAGCCTTGCAGTTTCAAAGTCTGGCTACTTCCTGCCCGAGGGAATGCTTTGTTAGGAAATGTTAATTGGCTCTGATTGTTTCTTGTCCGGAATTCCCATCTTCTGAGTGTCTTCACCTCCCAACAAAAGATTCCCCCAGTCAGGAAGCAGCCAGGCTTCGAAAATGGAAGACCATTCAGTGCGAATGATGTCCAGGGTGGGAGAAAGAATTCTTGTCTGTTGGAGGCAAGTGTGAATGTTGCAACTGGCCACTTTGATTAGCACTGAATGGCCTTGCAGCTTCAAAACTTGGCTGCTTCCTACCTGGGGGAATCCTTGGTTGGGAGCTGGCCCTGATTGATGACACAACCTCTTAGGATGCCTGCCATAGATGCAGGTGAAATGTCAGGAGAGAATGCTTCTGTAACATGGCCAGACAGCCCAGAAAACACATAACAACGCAATAAATATTGTATTATGAATAATAATACATAGATGTGTGTGTGGGACTGTGGTGCAGCCGGCTGGGAGTCAGCTGCATTAAGATCACTACTGACCGAAAGGTCATGAGTTTGAGTCAGAGTGAGCTCCCAACCAAAATTGTGTAGCTTGTTGTTGACCTTTGCAGCCCGAAAGACAGTGGCATCTGTCAAGTAGGAAATTTAGGTACCACTTTATGTGGGGAGGCTAATTTAACTGATTTACAAGGCCATAAAAATCTCCAGGAAGTATGCAAAGAATGAGGAAGCGACAGCTCCCCTGGTGGCCAGAAGCTGGAATGTAAAATAGCCTCTGAGTGTCTGTCTATATGTCTGTTTATTTATTTATATTATTTATTTATTGAGTTTTGTATGCTGTCCTTCCCTGAGGGCTCAGGACGGCTTACAGAGAATACAAAAAACGCACTTTAAACAACAGAAATAAGTAAACTCTTAACTAAAAACTATAAAACTATTTATAGCTGATTAACCAGATCAGACCCTAAAGCCTGCTAGAATAAAAACGTCTGAGGTAAGACTGAAGGTTGCAATTGGCCAGCTTGAATAGTATTGAATGGCCTTCCAGTTTCAAAGCCTGGCTGCTTCCTGCCAGGGGGAATCTTTCGTTGGAAGATGGGAATTCCAGACAAGAAACAATCAGATCCAGTTAACACTTCCTAACAAAGCATTCCCCCAGGCAGGAAGCAGCCAGGCTTTGAAACTGCAAGGCTATTCAACGCTAATCAAGCTGGCCAATTGCAATGTTCACACTTCCCTCCAACAGACAAGACTTCTTTCTCCCACCCTGGACATTATTCCACAGGTATATAGTCCCAATTGTTCCAAGATAGGATTCAGTATCATTTGTGTATAATATAATTAAGTGTATTGTCAAAGGCTTTCATGGCCAGAATCACTAGGTTGTTGTGATTTTTCTGGGCTGTCTGGCCATGTTCCAGAAGCATTCTCTCCTGACATTTCGCCCACATCTATGGCAGGCATCCTCAGAGGGGAAGTTGGAAACTAGGTAAGTGAGGTTTATTATATACTTGTGGAATAATGTCCAGGGTGGGAGAAAAAAACTCTTGTCTGTATGAGTGGGAATGTTGCAACTGGCCGCCTTGATTAGCACTGAATGGCTTTGCATCTTCCACAGGTATGTAAACCTCACTTGCCTAGTTTCCAACACACCTCATAACATCTGAGGATGCCTGCCATAGATGTGGGAGAAACGTCAGGAGAGAATGCTTCTGGAGCATGACCAGGGTGGGAGAAAGAACTCTTGTCTGTTGGAAGTAGGTGTGACGGTTGCAACTGACCACCTTGATTAGCTTTCATGGCCTTGCAGCTTCAAAGCCTGTCTGCTTCCTGCCTGGAGGAATCTTTTTTGGGAGGTGTTAGCTGGCCCTGATTGTTTACTGAGTGGAACCTCCCATCAAACCTCCTAACACCTCCCAACAAAGGATTCCCCATGCAGTAAGCAGTTGGGCTTTGGAACTACAAGGCCATTCAGTGCTAATCCAGTCTGTCTGGCCATGTTCCAGAAGCATTCTGTCCTGACGTTTTGCCTACATCTCTGGCAGGTATCCTCAGAGGTTGTGAGGTCTGTTGGAAACTAGGAAAATGGGGTTTATTATATATCTGTGGAATGATGTCCAGGGTGGGAGAAAGAACTCTTGTCTGTTGGAGGCAAGTGTGAATGTTGTAATTGGCCACATTGATTAGCACTGAATAGCCTTGCAGCTTCAAAGCCTAGCTGCTTCCTACCTGGGGAAATCCTTTGTTGGGAAGTGTTAGCTGGCCCTGATTGTTTCCTGTCTGGAATTCCCCTGTTGGCCAATCGCACCATTCACACTATGGAGCCCCTGGTGGTGCAATAGGTCAAACCCTTATGCTGGCCACTTTCATTAGCACTGAATGGCTTTGCAGCTTCCACGGGTATGTAAACCTCACTTGCCTAGTTTCCAAGAGACCTCATAATATTGCCATAGATGTGGGCAAAACATCAGGAGAGAATGGTTCTGGAACTTGGCCAGGGTGGGAGAAAGAACTCTTGTCTGTTGGAGGCAAGTGTGAATGTTTCAATTGGCCACCTTGATGTGCATTTAATGACCTGGCAGTTTCAAGGTCTGGCTTCTTACTGCCTGGGGGAATCCTTTGTTGGGAGGTGATGCCTGCCCTAGATACGGGCGAAACGTCAGACGAGAATGGTTCTTGGACACGACCGGACAGCCCGAAATACTCACAGCCACCCAGTGATTCCGGCCATGAAAGCCTTCGACAATACACCTTGATTAGCATTTAACGGCCTAGCAGTTTCAAGGTCTGGCTTCTTACTGCCTGGGGGAATCCTTTGTTGTGAGGTGATGCCTGCCCTAGATGTGGGCAAAACATCAGGCAAGAATGCTTCTGGAACACGACCGGACAGCCTGAAATACTCACAGC
Organism: Anolis apletophallus; assembly: GCA_030556195.1. Classification (NCBI taxonomy): domain Eukaryota; kingdom Metazoa; phylum Chordata; class Lepidosauria; order Squamata; family Anolidae; genus Anolis; species Anolis apletophallus. The sequence continues at coordinate 149,225,098 of JARBWK010000008.1, read as the reverse complement.
CACCCAGTGATTCCAGCCATTAAAGCCTTCGACAATACACCTTGATTAGCATTTAACGGCCTAGCAGTTTCAAGGTCTGGCTTCTTACTGCCTGGGGGAATCCTGATTGTTTCTTGTTTGGAATCCCCCTGTTTTTGAATGTTGTTTTTATTTACTGTTATAATTTCGTGTTACTTTCCAACACCATTTTGTCACGAAAGCCCTGGGATAAGGTTGCTGTTAAGTCGGAAAGGACTTGAAGGAGGCACACGGTTAAGATGACGTAACTACACTCCTGTTGTTGGGTTTTTTTCTTTCTCTCTCTCCCCCCTTTGGGATTTTTGGCAATCCACGTGGCCTCCCTGGTGCGTCACGGGGCCCGAACAATGGTCCATGCATGCAACCCATCTCGGTCGCCGATGGTTTCAAAGAAGAGTGGAGAAGGTGTTTGGCTGAGGACGGCAGGCGGCGTAGGGACACGCACCGCTTCTTTCTGGAAATGAAGCAATCCCTCAGCTGACCTCATGACTTGCATGCGTTCTTGCTTGCCTTGGCAAAAACAGGGATTTGGGGGGTGGACGGGGACGACTACACAGCCCAACTCTGAATGTCCTCATTTTCCGGCCCGATTCCACATTGGGTCTCATGCTGGCCAACAAGGATGACCACAACAGAGAATGACCTCGATCCCAGGAGGGCTTGTTTGGACCATTGTGGATTCCTTAGGATGGACGGAGGGATGGATGGGGAAAAAAGCCCCCCAACAGAAGAGATCATACTCCATTCAACACAAACAGAAAACGAGGCATCCCTGGACCGCATCTTTTGCAGGGATGGGAGAAGCCAGGGAGGCCTTTTCTCCAAAGCGGGAGGTGGGAAGAGATGCTATTTTGGTGGGGTGGGAGATAGATAGAAAGGAGCCCCCTCTTTCTCCATCTCCAGAGGGGAGGAAAGGACTCAGTTGTCTTGGGGGTTTTGCTGACCGTTTTGGGATTTGCTTTTGATTCCCCCCCCCCCCCAAGAAAAAAAATTGCAATTTTCTCTTCTCCGGGTTTTTTTTTCTGTTGCCAAGGCAACTGACTTAGCAATGCTGCAAAAAAAAAGGATGGCAGGGTAGAGAAAGGGCTGGCGATGGAGGGAGGGAGGAAAGAGACCTACAAAATGGGGGGGGGGGTGTTGGAAGGGTTGCTCCTCCTTTTCCCCCAGCCTCCCTTGCGCCTGCAATTTTAGGGGGACAGCCTGATCCTTTAACCCCCCTGCAGTGATGCACGCACTGCCTGTCTCGTTGCCCCAAATGCCCAAAACCACGATGGCCACGGACATTTTGCAAAAGGCTATTTCCCAGCAAACCCAGAATTGGACGCAAAGGGGGTGTCACTTGGAAACATGAGGGGGATCAAATTTGGGGGGGGGGGTTGCATACAGGCTACAGAAAAGAGGGTTAGGAAGAGAACTCTGGGGTTCTCCAAAATTAGTCTGGAACACGATGACAAACCTCCAAAGATGCCTGCCATAGATGCAGGCAAAATGTCAGGAGAGAATGCTTCTGGAACGTGGCCAGACAGCCCGGAAATCCCACAACAACCCAATGCCAAAAAGCTATACTGTGTGTTTCTGAATCCATTTGTGATTTAGAATCATACAGTTGGAAGAGACCTCATTGGCCATCCAGTCCAACCCGATTCTGCCAAGAAGTAGGAAAATCGCATTCAAAGCACCCCTGACAGATGGCCATCCAGCCTCTGCTTCAAAGCCTCCCAAGAAGGAGCCTCCACCACGCTCCGGGGCAGAGAGTTCCACTGCTGAACAGCTCTCTCTCAGAGTCAGGGCGTTCTTCCTAATGTTCAGGTGTTATCTCCTTTCTTTCCTGTAGTTTGAAGCCATTCTTCCATTGCGTCCTGGTCTCCAGGGCAGCAGAAAACAAGCCTGCTCCTTCCTCCCTATGACTTCCCCTCACATATTTAGACATGGCTCTCATCATGTCTCCTCTTGGCCTTCTCTTCTTCAGGCTAAACATGCTCAGCTCTTTAAGCCGCTCCTCATAGGGGTTGTTCTCCAGACACTTGATCATTTGAGTCACCCTCCTCTGGACACATTCCAGCTTAAAGTCAACATCTCCCTTCAATGGTGGTACCCAGAACTGGACACAGTGTGATTCCAGGTAATGTGGTCTAACCAAGGCAGAGTAGAGCATGGGGAGCGTGACTTCCCTGGATCTAGGCACTAGATTCCTATTTATGGAAGCCAAAATCCCATTGGCTTTTTCGCCGCCGCATCACATTGTTGGCTTATGTTTAACTTGTTGTCTACGATGACTCCCAAGATCTTTTTCACACGTCCTGCTCTCAAGCCAGGCATTGCCTCCCATTCTATGTTCTTGCATTTCCTTTTTTCTGCCTAGATGGAGTCTCTTGCATTTGTCTATCCCGATGTATTGTAGAAGGTTTCATGGCCGGAATAGCTGGGTTGCTGTGAGTTTTCCGGGTTGTCCGGCCACGTTCCAGAAGCATTCCCCTGCATCTATGGCAGGCATCCTCAGAGGCTGTGAGGTCTGTTGGAAACTAGGCAAGGGAGGTTTATGTACCCGTGGAATAATGTCCAGGGTGGAAGAAAGAGCTTTTATCTGTTGGAGGCAAGTGTGAATGTTGCCATTGGCCACCTTGACTAGCATTTAATGGCCCAGCAGTTTCAAGGTATGGCTTCTTACTGCCTGGCGGAGGTTATTAGTTGGCCTTGATTGTCCGAGACCATGCTGGATGGGTCATATAATGGAATACAATAAAACCACATGGGAAAAAACCATCACTGAGTTGCTGTGTGTTTTCCGGGCTGTCTGGCCATGTTCGAGAAGCATTCTCTCCTGACGTTTTGCCCACATCTATGGGAGGCATCCTCAGAGGTTGGAAGGTCTGCTTGAAATTAGGAAAATGAGGTTTATATATCTGTGGAATGATGTCCAGGGTGGGAGAAAGGATTCTTGTATGTTGGAGGGAGGTGTGAATGTCGCAATTGGCCACCCTGATTAGCATTTCATGGCTCAGCATGTGGACAATTTCAACAGAAAGTAAGAAACAATGAAAATTGACAAAATCTGGCTACCAGTATTAAAAATTCTAGATTCAGGGCAGTAAATAAAGAGCAACACTCAAAAACAGGGGAATTCTAGACAAGAAACAATCAGTGACAGCTAATCACCTCTCAACAAAGGATTCCCTCAGGCATTAAGAGGAGGCGGCGAGGTCTGTTGGAAAATAGGAAAAGGGGTTTAAATACCTGTGGAATAATGTCCAGGGTTGGAGAAAGAACTCTTGCCTGCTTGAGGCAAATGGAAATGTTGCCATTGGCCACCTTGATTAGCATTGGATGGCAGGTAGTAACAAGCCAAAACACCTGGAGGCTGCTAGGAATTATGGGAGTTGAAGTCCAAAACACCCAGAGTTCTGAAGTTTGCCCACGCATGGGATAGAGGGACAGTGTTCCCTGTCTCAGACCTCCATAAAAGAAGTCAGACCACAAGATACTAAGTGTTAGTAGGCCTCAATGTAAGGTAGGCCTCAGTCTTAGTAGGCCTCAGTGTTAGTTTGCCTCAGTCTGAGAGAGCCCTCAGCAGGAGAAAAGCCTCAGTATGAGGTAAACCTCAGTCTTAGCAGGCTTCAGTGTGAGGTAGGCCTCAGGGTTAGTTTGCCTCAGTCTGAGAGAGTCCTCAGTGTGAGAAGCCCTCAATGGGAGAAAGGCCTCAGTATGAGGTAGACCTCGGTCTTAGTAGGCTTCAGTGTGAGGTAGGCTTCAGTGTTAGTTTGCCTCAATCTGAGATAGCCCTCAGTGGGAGATAGGCCTCAGTTTGAGGTAGACCTCAGTCTTAGCAGGCTTCAGTGTGAGGTAGGCCTCAGGGTTAGTTTGCCTCAGTCTGAGAGAGCCCTTAGTGTGAGACGCCCTCAGTGGGAGATAGGCCTCAGTTTGAGGTAGACCTCAGTCTTAGTGGGCTTCAGTGTGAGGTAGGCCTCAGGGTTAGTTTGCCTCGGTCTGAGAGAGCCCTTAGTGTGAGACGCCCTCAGTGGGAGAAGGGCCTCAGAATGAGGTAGACCTCAGTCTTAGTAGGCTTCAGTGTGAGGTAGGCCTCAGGGTTAGTTTGCCTCAGTCTGAGAGAGCCGTTAGTGTGAGACGCCCTCAGTGGGAGAAGGGCCTCAGAATGAGGTAGACCTCAGTCTTAGTAGGCTTCAGTGTGAGGTAGGTCTCAGGGTTAGTTTGCCTCAGTCTGAGAGAGCCCTCAGTGGGAGATAGGCCTCAGTGTGAGGTAGACCTCAGTCTTAGCAGGCTTCAGTGTGAGGTGGGCCTCAGTGTTAGTTTGCCTCAGTCTGAAAGAGCCCTCAGTGGGAGAAAGGACTCAGTGAGAGAAAGGCCTCAGTGTGAGGTAGACCTCAGTCTTAGCAGGCTTCAGTGTGAGGTAGGCCTCAGTGTTAGTTTGCCTCAGTCTGAAAGAGCCCTCAGTGGGAGAAGCCCTCAGTGGGTGGTAGGCCTCAATATTAGTAGGCCTCAGTATGAGAAGGCCTTTACAATCAATGCAATAGTTTAAAAAGTATCTTCAGAGCTTATAAAGGTGACCTGATAGAATACCACAACTCACAGGACCCCTTAGCCCAGGTATGGGCAAACTTCAGCCCTCCAGGTGTTTTGGACTCCAACTCCGGTAGGCTGTTAAGAATTATGATAGTTGAAGTCCAAAACACCTGGAGGACCGAAGTTTGCCTATACATTAACTCCCAGGGATTTTCACAGTCTTGCCTTTTATATATAGAGCTTGTAGAAATAAAAAAACTTGGAAAAGGTACTTCTGAATGGACTACTAATCCACCGGCCGGCTGGCTGGCTGCGGGAATTTGGGGAGTATTGTCTATTCAAAGGGCACATTTCCTGGGCTCTGGAAATAATGGCAGGCATCTTGTATATTTTTGTCACCCCAAACTTCCAATGGACGAAGGAAAGAAAGAAAGAAAGAAAGAAAGAAAGAAAGAAAGAAAGAAAGAAAGAGGGTTGTTGACGAGGGAAAGACAGTAGTAGACAGGAGGATAGATCATGGAGAAGAGCCCAGGTACAAATGTACATGTATCAACTACATACAGTCCTCTGCATTCTCTAGGTTTAGGGGCACTGGACCCCTGCAAAAGTGGGAAATTTTTTTTTTTACTTGAAATAAGATCTCTCTAGGAATCTCTAGGTCTTTGCGCACAATTCTGTGATCAACTTTTGCTAAATGTTGTATATAGATTTGCAGTGGAGGACCTAGAGATATGTGGTGAGGTGAATACCTCTAGGAATCTCTTAAGTCCTCCAATGTGACTCTGCGGCAAACGTCCAGCAGAGGCTGACCACAGAGTTGCGCCTAAAGAGTCCTACAGAGAACATTTTAATCAATTCCAAAAAAAAGTCAAACCTGCATGTGTGGAGTGTTGATTGCATATCCTCTTCACTAGGAAGGAAGGATTGTCAGAAATATTAGAAATTAATTAGGTGTTTTTTAAATTACAAAAATGTGAGCCAAGCACCAAAAGGGTTAAATGGATGCAATGACTCAGCAAAAGCTGCCGTTCAATATTAGCAGGTGTGTCTGTAGCTTAGAAGCCCTCAGTCTGAGGGAGGCCTCAGTAAGCCTCAATGTAAGGTAGGCCTCAGTCTTAGTAGGCCTCAGTGTGAGGTAGACCTCAGTCTTAGTAGGCTTCAGTGTGAGGTAAATCTCAGTCTTAGTAGGCCTCAGTGTGAGGTAAACCTCAGTCTTAGTAGGCGTCAGTGTGAGGTAGGCCTCAGGGTTAGTTTGCCTCAGTCTGAGAGAGCCCTCAGTGGGAGAAGCCCTCAGTGGGAGAAGGGCCTCAGTGGGAGATAGGCCTCAGTGTGAGGTAGGCCTCAGTGTTAGTTTGCCTCAGTCTGAGAGAGCCCTCAGTGTGAGAAGGCCTCAGTGGGAGAAAGGCCTCAGTGGGAGATAGGCCTCAGTGTGAGGTAGGCCTCAGTGTTAGTTTGCCTCAGTCTGAGAGAGCCCTCAGTGGGAGAAGCCCTCAGTGGGAGAAGGGCCTCAGTGGGTGGTTTTGGCCCTGCTTATCTGTCCGAACATATGTCTCCTTATGAACCATCCAGGATCTTCTGGAGAGGCCCTGCTCTCGGTCCCACCTTCTTCACAGGTTCGGTTGGCAGGGATGAGAGACAGGGCCTTCTCTGTGGTGGCCCCTCGACTATGGAACACCCTCCCCAGGGACATTAGATCAGCCCCCACCCTCTTAACAAGTCAAAACCTGGTTTTGTGAGCAGGCTTTCTCAAATACAGTGTAACAGATAATTTCTTGACCTTGGAACGGCTGGACAATTGCGATCAGATAACAATTCTGGAAATGAGATAAGGAGGATTCATGTTTTATTGATTTTATTGTTATATGCTTATAATCTGTTTTTATATTACTGTGGCATCGAACTGTGCCGTTTTGTAAACCGCCCTGAGTTGCCCTGGGGCTGAGAAGGGCGGTATAGAAATATAGTAAATAACTAAATAACTAAATAAATAAATAGGCCTCAATATTAGTAGGCCTCAGTCTGAGAGAGCCCTGAGTGTGAGAAGCCCTCAGTGGGAGAATCCCTCAGTGGGAGAAAGGCCTCAGTGTGAGGTAGACCTCAGTCTTAGCAGGCTTCAGTGTGAGGTAGGCCTCAGTGTTAGTTTGCCTCAGTCTGAGAGAGCCCTCAGTGGGAGAAAGGCCTCAGTGGGTGGTAGGCCTCAATATTAGTAGGCCTCAGTATGAGAAGGCCTCAGTTCACCTCAGGGTGAGGGAAGCCCCAGGTTGAAGGCCTCTTCTGTAAAGCTCCTGTGTGAATCTCCAGTGTAAAGGCTGCTGTGTGTAAAAAGTTACTGTGCAAAGCTCCTGTGTAAGTTCGGTGTAAGAAGAGGCTCTGTGAGAGTGAAGCTGTTTCTCTGCATGAGAAAGAAGCCCAGCGTGGAAGCAAAGAAGGAAGTGTAAATATTTGTATTATGGAAACCTTGTTTTTGTAAATAGTGCAACCATATTATTTTGCCTCCTAAGGAAGAGATAACATTGGTCTCTGTGTTTTGGTTCTTTTGATCACTTTGGGCGACTGGTTCTGGCTCACGCTGCTGCGAATAAAGTTACTCTGCTATACATTTATGAGGAGGGCCTTTTGTTATGAAGTCTACTCACCCGACAAGATTTCTATTCTTTCCTCCCTGCTGCAAAAGACAACCACATTTTAAAGTGTTGTTTTGCAACAATATACAAAGATGTCAGCACAAATATCATTCAAAATATTTCTATTATATTCAATATATTCACAATATCATAAATTCACAGTATCATAAAGGCATATCATACACTTTGCCGTATCCGGGGTGCAGCCAGGAAAGACGCAATGTCCTATAGAGTTCAATTATAAAGAGTCTGTAGGTCTGCGTGAGATCAAATGATCTAAGAGTATATAGTTCAATCCAGGAAGACTTGTAATCCAGGGGATACGGGTGTAGGTAAATATGTCCGCATAGGTAAATCCAATTCTGGAAAGCAAGAACCGAAGCCAAAATCCAGGCTCCCAATGAGAGATCCGTTGGAAGGCAAGCCGACGGAGGGGTAATCCTAACACATCAGGGCGGCTGTTAATCCGTTTTGGGATCGTTTTCAAGGCTTAGATATCCATATTATAAGTTCTTGTCCATAATAGAAGAGGTTCCTAGCACAACCTCGTCTCGATCGAGACAGGGTTGTGCTAGGAACCTCTTCTATTATGGACAAGAACTTATAATATGGATCACAAACTAAATTCTATAGGACATTGCGTCTTTCCTGGCTGCGCCCCGGATACGGTAAAGTGTATGATATGCCTTTATGATACTGTGAATTTATGATATTGTGAATATATTGTATATAATAGAAATATTTTGAATGATATTTGTGCTGACTTCTTTGTATATTGTTGCTAGACCCCCTAACCTTGACTCGAAGTTGTAGAAAGTGTTGTTTTGCCTCAGTATTTGCACATGCTGAAATGCTTTGGGAAATTACGGTCTGTATTAGAAATGTTCCCCTTTGCGTACAATCTCAAAGGTGTTTCTGGAACTACCAGAGGGAGATTTTGCAAGGAAAAAAGATGGTTTTTGTGCAGAAAACACATTTCTGTGTAAGACACCACTTGGGTGCATTTACGTGCAGAACAATTCACAAAACTCTTCAGGATGTGCAAATAACAGGTATGCCTACAGTGTTATTCTTCCTGACCAGATGTCCTGAGTGTGAGGAGCCTTTTGTTTTTGGTAGCCAAGGAAGGAGTACGGGCAAGTATTATTTCCATCTCGAGATCGGGGTTTTCTCCTTTCCTCTCCTTTCTTCCCCAAGTCGTAACAAGAGAGTTTGCAAAAGGGAAAAGCTCTACGTCTCCCAGCTTCTGTATCCCATAGTTTGCCAACAACCAGGTTTAAAAATCATGGGGTTTAAGATAGTCTAGAAAATGGGATTTGTGGTCAGAAGAGGACAGGATGTGAGTGCTGTTATTTGGAAGATTTCGGATTCGAATGGTGGGGAAAACGGGTAGAAAAGGATACGGGACAAGTCCATTTTTGGATGAGAATTTCCATATCGCTGGTTGGGGGATTATGGGTCTTCTCATCCAAAAAAAGCTAGCTCTCAGGAAGGTCTTAGCCAAAAAGATAACTCTCGTGGAGTTCTTCTCCAAAAACGAAACTTTCAGGGAACTCTCGTCCAAAAAAAAAGGGTAATTATCTCCAATTTCGCATCCAAAAAAAAGGTGACACTCAGTGGGCATCGCTTCCAAAAAGGGTAGTTCTCCCAAGGTTAGTACTGAAAGCCATGATATAAATTGGAAAAGGGGGTATCACTCCAATTAGGAAAGGATTACTTCCTTATGAAGATGGGGCGCTGCCCAATGACACGTCACAAAGGAGGGGAAGCAAGGGGGGTTAAGAAAGCAATCCCACCCATCCCGTCCCTCTTCCAACCCCTGTGCTTTCCCCTGCTTACCGTCCTCCATGGGCACATAAATGTTGAGGTAGAGGCAATCTTCGCTCTGGTTCTGGACATAGCCGGCGACGATTTCCAAGTTGTCCGTGAACCAGACGGGCAGCATGATCCCGGGCAGCATGCCATGGATGTTCTGCGGGCAGACAGGAGCAAAAGCGGTGGCATTCCGCACCTCGGACCACGAAGCGGGCGCCTCGGGGGGCTGGAAGCGCCTCTCCCCCACGGGCGGCGTGGCGTAAGGGATGCCCAAGTACTGCACCACAGGGCCAAGGATCTCGTTATTCAGGTCCTTCTTGATTCCCCGGAGCTTCCCGTAATTGGTGGGCACCACCGGGTATTTGTCCTCGGGTTTCTGCCCTGAAAGGGGGAGCGAGCGCAGGGCTAGCCCCAAAAGCCAGAAGAAAAGGGCAGAGCCTGTCCGGATGTTCAGCACCCGAAGGACCAAACTCGAAGGTGACAGAAACATGGCGGCTGTTGGGTGCGGGCAGGTGTGCGCACAAGGAAAGTAAAGGGTTCTGGGGGGATCCCCAGAGAGGGGGGGGGAGGAAGAAACAGAGACTGCCGGCCCAAGTAGAAAAGAGGAGAAAGCCACCAGGAAAGGCCGCGGCTTGAGTGGCAGTCTTAAAGGAAAATGCAAAAGGTCACTCCGTCAGAGAAAAGGCGTCTGTTGCGTTCCATTTTTGACCCGGTAGCACAAGCAGTGTCCCAGCCGGACGGGAGAAACACACCTACAGATTAAGAGACGGGAGGAAAGAGAGAGAAGTGAAGGAAGAAGGTCAAAACCATAGGCGAAAGAAAGCAAAAGGAAAGGGAGGAAGAAAAGATGGACAGGCGGCAAGGAGAGGAAAGTACTGTCCTCCTTCCTAGTTACCGTATATACTCGAGTATAAGCCGACCTGAATATAAGCTGAGGCACCTAATTTTACCACAAAAAACCTATAAAAATGTACTGACCCGAGGATAAGCTGAGGTTGGGAAAGGGAGGAGCTACTACTGGTAAATCTCAAAATATAAATAAAATTACATGAATTTAGGCATCAGTAAGTTCAATGTTTTTGAATATTTACATAAAACTGTAATTTAAGACTGCAACTCTGATTAAACCATTAGTTTAACCTTCTTCAATGTAAATGTGCTGACGTATCCTGCTAATAATAATAGAGTAAAATAATAAATGTAATAATAATAATAAATTAAAATAATACATGTAATATTACTAATCTTATATAAATAAAATGTAATGTTTGTTTGTGGGATTAACATAATTCAAAAACCACTGGGGTAATTGACACCAAATTTAGACTCAATACACCTATCAGGCCAACAAGGGACCATCACTCATAAAAACACTGAAAAACACAGCAGAAGAGACTTAGAAAGCCCAACCCCCCCACAAAAATACACTATAAAGCATGCACAAAACCACATATATACACATATACACACACTTATGCACATAAATACACACACAAACACATATACACAGATTGGGCCACAGCATCCCATGGCAGGGGACAGCTGGAAAACTCAGCGGAAGGGACTTAAAAAGCCAAAAAACAAAAAAATACATTACAACGCATGAGCAAAACAACATATGTACATATGTTCACACACATATGTACACACACACACATACACACGCATATATACACACAGAAAACACATATACATAGAAAGGGGGAAGGAAGGGAGGGAGGGAGGAACGAAAGGTAGAGAAGGAATGAGAGAAGGAAATAAGAAGTGAAAGAAGGAAGGAGAGAGAGAGAGAGAGAGAGAGAAGGAAAGAGAGAAGTAAGAAAGAGAGAAAGAGGGAAGGAAGGAAAGAGAGAAAGAAGGATGGAGCCAAAGAGCAAAGGAAGGGAGGAAAGAAACAGGTAGAGAAGGCAGAAAGAAGAAGGGAAAGAAGAATCAAAAGAAAAAGAGGGAACGAATGAAAGAGGGAGGGAAGGACAGAAAGAAATAAAGAAAGGATGAAAGTGAAAGAAGGAAGGAAAGAGAGAAGGGAGGAAGGAGAGAAGGAAGGAAAGAGAGAGAGAAGGATAGAGCCAAAGAGCAAAGGGAGGGAGGAAAGAAACCGGTAGAGAAGGAAGAAAGAAGGGAAAGAAGGAGAGAAAAAAGAGGGAAGGAAGTAAAGAGGTAGGGAAGGAAGGAAGGAGAGCAAGGAAGGAGAGAAAGAGGGAGGGAAGGTTGGCCACAGCAACGTGTGGGCGGGTACAGCTAGTAAAGTAATAAATGTAATAATAATAATAATAAATAGAGTAAAATAATAAATGTAACAACAATAACAACAATAGAGTAATATAATAAATAACCTTGAGTCAAGTGTAAGCCGGGGGGGGGGGTATTTTCAGTCTAAGAAAGGGGCTGAAAAACTAGGCTTATACTTGAGTATATAGGGTAACTTTTATACAAATGCAGAGAGAGTGAGTGTGTCTTCCCACAAACTGACAGCACCCCTCCATCCTGCTTTTTACAAATCCCTCCCACACCTACAAACCTTCCTGCACCTTGACACCCATTCAGGCTTCTTCAAGGAGAAAATGGGTTTGGGGGGCGATGGGTGGCCAACGCAGGGGAGGGATGAGAAAGAAAGCTTTCTCACAGGTACCCCACAACCATCAGCACCTCCAAATCGGTCTCTTGTTCTCCCTTCCATTTTGGCGCTATTAATCACCCGCTTCACCTCCTTTTCCAAAACCCACACACTGAGAAGTGCCAGGTAAAGAACTGATATTACTACTGTCATAAATGTTGATGCATTTAATGTGTTTTATGGCACTATTATGTGCTGTTATGTAAGTCGCCCCGAGTCCCTTCTGGGAGATGGTGGCAATATGGGAGATGTGTGTGTGTGTGTACATATATATATACCATCTATATCTATATATATATATATATATATTCTGGCAGAGTGTGTGTGTGTGTATATACACACACACATACACACACACTGTGCAGATAACACAGGACATCTTTCTTATGATCTTAACAGTCCAAAGTCTAAAGCATCTCTGGAGTCTGTGCTCTAATGGAGTCTGAGCTCAAAGTAGTACCAGATCTGACCATGTGGTCTGCAGCTTTTCCCACAACCTCAAGAAACATAGAGTAAAGGGAAAGCTGCTCACCAAAACATACATACAGTAAACATCAGTATCATATACAAAACAAATTACTAGTGGAAGCTTGAAGAGGGTTGCTATTACTAACAATGAGGAACGGAGAGAGGAGTCCTGGTTCTGATCGGCACCGCAGTTCAGAGTCCCCTTCCAGGTTTTGAGAAGGGCGGCATATAAATACACTGATCTAAAGGATGACTCTCTCACCCCACCCCCCCCCCACCCCAGCTCTGTCTCAGAGATCCACTGGACAGGGGGAAGAAAACATTGCAGTTGGTGATGGGAATTTACTTAAAATAGTCCAGGGAAAAAAAATCCAGAATATTAAAAAAAATAATAAACCTGACCACTTCAGCAATCCATATTGTAATGCCAACACTAATACAAAATACCACCCATATTTGGCAGGACTTGAAATGATTTTCTGGAAGCTCATTTTGCTGAGAGTAGGCAGAATTCCCCCCCCCCCCAGATAATAGTACCCACCCCACTTCATTGTGGGCCTTTGTGGGAGTCATATTCCAGATGAGATATTTCAAGGAGAGGAAACCCCGGAGTGCTCGAAACCCTTGACGGCACGCATATATCTCTGCCAAGGGAAAGAAATCCTCCCAAATGAGACACTCCCAATTCCACTCCAGATGTTGACCTACTAGGGCTGCAGCCAGCAAGAGCCTCATCCGACCTGTAAACTGACCCCACGGCTCCAGAGTGACCCCACAGCTGAACTCCCTTTACCCGGATGGACAATTGACTGGGCCAAATTTGGCACAAATACCCCACACGCCCGAATTTGAATACTGGTGGGATTTTTTTTGGGGGGGGGGGAATTGATTTGGTCATATGGGATTTGCAGTTGCTGGAATTTATAGTTCACCTACAATCAAAGAGCACTCTGAACTCCACCAATAATGGAACTGAACCAAACTTGGCACACAGAACTCCCACGACCAACAGAAAATACTGGAAGGGTTTGGTGGGCCTTGACCTTGAGTTCTGGAGTTGTAGTTCACCTACATCCAGAGAGCACTATGGACTCAAACAATGATGGATCTGGACCAAACTTGGCACAGATACTCAATATGCCCAAATGTGAACAATGATGGAGTTTTGGGGGGGGGGGGGGGAGACATTTGGGAGTTGAAGTTGCTGGGATTTATAGTTCACCTACAATCAAAGAGCGTCTTAAACCTCACCAAGGGTAGAACTGGGCCAAACTTCCCACACAGAACCCTCATGGCCAACAGAAAAGACTGTGTTTTCTGATGGTCTTTGTCGTACCCGCTAACACCCCCTCACAACCCCCCCCCAGGGGTCCCGACCCCCAGGTTGAGAAACGCTGCTTTCGTCCCTTTTTCTTTAATGGTGCAGGCTAGAGCCTCCAGAGCATAGGGGAAAGTGCCATTTTGAAGAGTCTCTCCCAGTATCCTCCAGTCTGGAGGATTCAGGGAATGGCAATACCCCCCTTCCCCAAAAAGGAACCCTTCCCAAGTGCAGAAGAGTTGCCATTGAAAACCAGGCACTGTAGGGCTCTATTTCAGGGGAAGGAATTGGCAAAACCACCTCCAAAATGTTCTGGTGTTTCCCACAACTGGACATAACATTCCAGCTGAGGTCCGACTACAACTGAATAGAGCAGCACCATGTTTTCCCTGGATCTGGGCACTCGAGCATGGTCTCTGCAACCCTGAATTGCAGCAGCATGGTTGAAGTCTCTGTGAACTTCAGGCATATTGCAAAGAACGTACAGCACGCTCTACGGGCGAATCCCGTCCCAGTGAGGCTCCCCTCTGCAGAGGAACGAACGCGGCCTCCTCTTCCTCTCCCCCAAGGCTTTGCCGCCCGGTCCTCCCCGGTGGATTCTCCCAGGTCTTTAATTAAATAAAATTGGAAGTTTTTTTTTGTTTATCACCCACGATGTGGCAATTAGAGGCAAGAACATGTAATTAGTACAAAATTGCGTCTGGGAGAATCCAAAGGCCCAAAGAGAACAAGGGAGAAGGCTCGGAATCAGATTCCTCCCCAAATGATATGGATGTGGGGGGGGTGCAGGTGGGATGGGTGTCCAAGAGATAAAACTTTGGGGAGGGATGAAGGGAAGGGAAGGGGAAGAACGGAAAAATGGGATTTGGAGGACGGATGAACATACAAAAGTCCCAAAGCTGGATAGATGGACAGAACATTATTGATAGAGGGATTCATAGGAGGCATCTGCGTCAGGCACGGGCAAACTTTCTAACTTGAGGGCCACATGCGAGCACTCCGAGGAGGAAGGAAAGAAAGAAGGATGGAAGGAGAAAGAGGGAGAGAAGGAAGGAGGGAGGAAAGAGGGAAGGAAGGAAGGAAAGAAGAGGGAGGGAAGGAAGGATTGAGAGGAAGGAGGAAGGAAAAAGGGAAGGAACAAAGGAAGGGAAGAAGAGAACGATGGATAGAAGGAAGGGAAGGATAAAGGAAATAGAGAAGGGAGGAAGGTAGGAAAAGGGAAGGAAGGAAGGACGGAGGGGAAGGAAAAAGAGAAGGAAGGAAGAAAGGGAAGAAAAGAAGGATGGATGGATGGATGGAAGGAAGGAAAGGATAAAGGATATAGAGATGGATGGAAGGAAGGAAGGAAAGAAGGAAGGGAAGAAGGAAGGATAAAGGGAGAGTGGGAGGGCTGAAGGAAGGAAGGAAGAATGAAAGGGTGGAAGGAAAGAGGGAGGGAGGGAGGGAAGTAAGGGAAGAAGGAAGGATAAAGGGAGAGTGGGAGGGATGAAGGAAGGAAGGAAGAATGAAAGGGTGGAAGGAAAGAGGGAGGGAAGGGAAGTAAGGGAAGAAGGAAGGAAGGAAGGAAGGAAGGAAGGAAGGGGAAAGGAAGGAAGGATGGAGGGGAAGGAGAAAGGAAAAAGAGAAGGAACAAAGGAAGGGAAGAAGAGAACAATGGATGGAAAGAACGGAAGGGAAGGATAAAGGAAATAGAGAAGGAAGGAAGGAAAAGGTAAGAAAAGGATGGATGGAAGGAAGGGAAGGATAAAGGAAATACAGACAGAAGAAAGGGAAGAAGGAAGGATAAAGGGAGAGTGGGAGGGATGAAGGAAGGAAGGAAGAATGAAAGGGTGGAGCGAAAGAGGGAGGGAGGGAGGGAAGGGAAGAAGGAAGGAAGGAAGGAAAAGGAAGAGAAGGTTAAAGGAAATAGAGAAGGAAGGAAAGATAAAAAGGAATGAAGGAAATAAAGAAAGAAGCAAAGAAGGAGGAGAAGAAGGAAGGAAGGAAAGAAGGAAGGAGGGGGAAAAGGAAGAAGGGAAAGAAGGAAGGAAGAAAAGGTGGAAGGGAAGGAGGGAGGGAGGGAGAAAGAGGGAGGGAAGGAGGGAGGAAAGAGAGAAGGATGGGATGGAGAGAGAGAGAGAGAGAGAGAGAGAGAGAGAGAGAGAGAGAGAGAGAGAGAGGAGGGGCTGAGAAAAGAGCCTAAGGGGCTGCATCTGGCTCCTAGGCCTGGGTTTGCTCCTATCTGATCTACGTTGTAGGATGAATGCAATGTATTGTCGAAGACTTTCATGGCCGGAATCACTGGGCTGTTGTAGGTTTTTCGAGCTATGTGGTTCTAGAATGCTTCTAGAACATGGCCATTTAGCCCAAAAAACCCTACAACCTAGAATCAATGCAGTTTGACACGGCATAATCTGTGATGGCTGAAAGCTCTGTGATCCTGGGAGATGTTGTTTGTTAGAGGAGGCCAATGACCTTGTTTGGCAGAGGAAGCTAATGACCTTGTGAATCTACAACTCCCAGGATTCGATAATGTTGAGCCACGGTAGTGCAAGCCACGTCAACCTGCATTCATTCCACAGTGTAGATGTACTGATAAAGCACTTTACATCTGAGCTGAAATCCCCAATAATGCAATAATCCGACATTGTAGATTGGGCATGGGCCAACTTGTGGGAGCTGGAGTTTGCCCATGCTTGGTGTAGATGCACCCAAAGACATTGGCAAATAGAAGCCATAGGGTGGGTGGTGGTATGCAAGGGGAAAAGGGAAAATAACATAAAGAAATGGAGAAATGGATGAGCTGTGGGAAAGGCGAGAGGGTCCTGCAAGTGCGGGCAGAGAGTCACGGCAAGCCTTTGAGACAGGAGGCTAAACGGAGCACTCTACCCACTAGGCCTCGAGGCAAACACAACGAGGATGTCTGTTAAATCAGACCCAGATTGGCCAATTCTGCAACAGGCAGAGACAGAACATGCTCTAGGGATCACAAAGAAAGCGCATGCTGATTGTGGACGGACTACACACTCCAAAAGACATCGAGGAGGTCTCATTTCCTACTGTAGGGAATTCTACTTTGAGGTGGGAGACTAGTTGGTGGTTTTTATTTATTTATTAGTAGCTTGGGGACCCGGCGGTGCCCGGGTTATTTGAGAAAGGCATTGTGTGCCAAGGTTGGTCTTTGGTACTTCAAGTCCCATCATCCACGGTTCACCCTCCTCCATACTGCAGTAGAAGATAGAGTGGGTCATGGGGGCTCTGTGTGTCATGTTTGGTCTTGATCATTCATTGGATGAGGGTTGCAGTGGTCTCGGAAGGTGAGTGAAGGTACTTCAAGTCCCAAAATCTGTGGTCCATCCCCCTTGAAAGAGCACCAGGGTGTAGAATGGGTCAAGGGGGCTCTGAGTGCCAATTTTGGTCTGTATTGGTCATTGGATGAGGATTGCATTGTTTTCAGGGAGTGAAGGTACTGCAAGTCCCATCATCCATGGTCCATCCTCCTTCAAACTACAGTAGGATGTAGAGTGGGTCATGAGGGCTCTGTGTGCCAAGTTTGGGTCTGGTCTGTGATTTGTAGGGGCTACAATGTTCTGGGGAAAGTGAATCGGGTGAAGGTATTGCAAATCCCATCATTTGTGGCCCATCCTGCCCTGAACTGCACCAGGTTGTGAAGTGGGCCATTGGGCCTTTGTGTGCCAAGTTTGGTCCTGATCCGTCATTGCTGTGGGCCGCAGTGATTGACTGTGCCTGAGGCCTTTCCTTTTCCCTCTGTGTCACCTTAGAATGTTGGAATGTAGATGGCCAATCAGAGTCCTTTATGCAAATACTCCCTCAGTGGCATCCAATCCCCACTGTCTGGTGCCTTAGAATGTTGGAGTTCTGAGGCTGGCCAATCAGAGTCCTTTATGCAAATAATCCCACAGTGGCAACCAATTGAAACGCTTCCACATATTCCTCTGCACCTCTGCCCGCAAACACTGACTTTTATTATATACATAGATAGATAGATAGATAGATAGATAGATAGATAGATAGATAGATCAGTGCTGTCAACTTCTTCCGACCCAAAGGGCCGGAAGAAGTGTCACTGATCACCTCGGGCGCCGTAGGTGATCAGTGAGCAGGGGGCGGCGCCACGCGTGGCGGGGCGGGGCCACACGTGGGCGGGCGGGCGGCGCCAAGGGCAGCGCGTCATGCCAGGCCTCTGACGCGCTGCCCTTGGCGCCGCCCACTGCTCCCTTCGCCGTCTCCCCCGCCCTTCCTAGGGAGAGGAGCCGGCGGAGGAGCAGAAGGCGGCGCCAAGGGCAGCGCGTCAGAGGCCTGGCGTGGCGCGCTGCCCTTGGCAAGGGCAGCTGTCTCCCGCCCTTCTAGGGAGGGCCTGAGCGCGGCGCCAAGGGCAGCGCGTCAGAGGCCTGGCGTGACGCGCTGCTGCTTGGCACCCGCTCACTTTCCTTTCGGCACGGAGAGAGGGACGGAGGGGGCAGTGCAGGGAGGAGGGAGATGTGATTGGAAAGAAGAAAAACTCATTTAAGAAATGGAAGGCTCTTCCTACTGAGGAGAACAGAAAGGAACACAAGCTCTGGCAAACTAAATGCAAAGCAACCGTCAGGAAAGCCAAGAGAGATTTTGAGGCACATATAGCTAAGAACATTAAAAAATAGCAAAAACTTCTTTAAGTACATCAGAAGCAGAAACCCAACTAGAAAAGCAGTTGGGCCACTTGACGAAAATGGTAAGAAAGGGACAATAAGTGAAGACAAGGAGATTGCTGAGCGGCTAAATGACTTCTCTGCCTCCATTTTCACACAGGAGGACAGACAACATATGCCTGCAGCTGAGTCAGTTTTTCAGGAGGAATTAAATGAATTAAACCAGATAGAGATAAACAAGGAAGATGTTCTCACATGCCTTACTAAACTAAATGTCAACAAATCACCAGGGCCAGATGGCATCGACCCCAGAGTTCTTAAGGAACTCAAGTGTGAAAATGCTGAAATTCTAGCCAAAATATATAACCTTTCTCTAAGATCAGGCACTGTACCCGAGGACTGGAGGGAGGCAAATGTAACTCCGATCTTCAAGAAAGGATGCAGGGGTGATCCAGGAAATTATAGGCCAGTTAGTCTAACCTCAGTTCCAGGCAAAGTGATGGAAACCATTATTAAAGAAACAATCACTAAGCACACAGAAGAGCAGGCATTGCTGAAGGAAAATCAACATGGTTTCTGCAAAGGCAAATCATGTCTTACTAACTTGATAGAATTCTTTGAGGGTGTAAATAAACACATAGATAAAGGGGACCCAGTCGATATTGTTTACCTTGACTTTCAAAAGGCTTTTGACAAAGTCCTCACCAAAGGCTCCTAAATAAGCTCTTCAGCCATGGAATCAGGGGACAGGTCTTGTCCTGGATCGGAACCTGGCTAAACTGTAGGAAACAAAGGGTGGTAATAAATGGACATTTCTCTGGGTGGAAAGAGGTGAGAAGTGGCAGGTGAGAAACAAGGTTCAGTTTTAGGACCGTTACTTTTTAATTTATTCATAAACGATCTGGATGTAGATGTAAATTGTGAGGTAGCAAAGTTTGCAGATGACACTAAACTGTTCAGGGTAGTTAAAAATGAAACTGACTGTAAAGAGCTCCAGAAAGATCTCTCGAAATTGAGTGAATGGGCAACAAAGTGGCAAATGCATTTTGACCTAAACAAGTGTAAAGTCATGCACATCGGGGCAAAGAACCCCAAATACACTTATCAACTGATGGGATCAAAGCTTTCTGAGACAAACCAGGAAAGGGATCTTGGGGTTTTGGTGGACAGCTCAATGAAGATGTCAACCCAGTGCGCTGCAGCAGTGAAAAAAGCAAATTCTATGCTTGGCATGATCAGGAAGGGAATCGAAAATAGGTCGGCAAATGTTGTATTGCCTCTCTACAAATCTATGGCGAGGCCACATCTGGAGTACTGTGTACAATTCTGGTCACCGCACCTCAAGAAGGATATAACGGAACTGGAAAAGGTACAAGAAGGGCAACAAAAATGATCCAAGGGATGGAGCGGCTCCTTATGAAATCAGGTTGCAACGCCTTGGTCTTTTCAGCCTTGAAAGATGGCGTTTAGAGGTGACTTGATCGAAGTGTATAAAATCATGCATGGGATAGAAAAGGTGAATAAAGAAAAATATTTTTCTCTGTCACACAACACTAGGACTAGGGGCACTCCTGAAGCTCCAAGGTAGGAAAGTTAGGACTAATAAAGGGAAATATTTCTTCACCCAGAGGGTCATTGGGTTATGGAACTCACTTCCAGAGGAGGTTGTGACAGCGGTCAGCCTGGACAGCTTCAAAGGCAGGATTAGACAGACTCATGGATACCAAGGGAATCAGTAGCTACTGAAATGGACATCCAAGTGCCACCTCTGTGTTGATGGAGGCAGGCAGGATTTCCCGGGTACTGGTTGTGGGGTCGGGAGCAGGTGAGGTTTGCCCTCCTTTCTGCTAGAGATCCCGTGTACAACTAGTGGGCCACTGTGTGACACAGAATGCTGGACTAGATGGGCTGAGGCCCGATTCAGCATGGCTCTTCTTATGTTCTTATGTTCTTATGAGGAGCTAGCTCTCTTCCTCCTCCCTGTGCCGCCTCCCCTCCCCCCGGCCGCCATTTTTTTAAAAATTAGAATTTTTTTAAAAAAAATTTAAAAATGGCAGCCGGGGGCATAGCGGGGGCCGTGTCCAACAGGCTGGGGGGCTGTGTACGGCCCCTGGGCTGCCAGTTGGACAGCCCTGAGATAGATAGATAGATAGGTAGATAGATTTTCATTTTTATGTGACCCATTCAGACAAAAACAAGTGCCTCCAGCCTGGAAAATTAGGCTAAAGTCCCAGTATCCCCCAAAGCTGGAGATTCCTGGACCTTTGGTAGAAAGAAATATGATTTCCAAGTTCTGCTTGTGACTTTTTGAGGAACTCTGTATGTGTCAGTTCAGATCTAGGAAAAGGCTTAGACCAGTTGAATGTTTGTCCACCCAGCCCAGAGGCAGCGGCCATTAGAATCCTGGAGTTGGAAGAGACCTCGTGGGCCATCCAGTCCAACCCCATTCTGCCAAGAAGCAGGACAATTGCCTTCAAAGCACCCCCGACAGATGGCCATCCAGCCTCTGCTTAAAAGCCTCCATAGAAGGAGCCTCCACTACACTTCAGAGCAGAGAGTTCCGCTGATGAACAGCTCTCTATCACAGTCAGGAAGTTCTCCCTAATGTTCAGATGGAATTTCTGGACCAAACATGGCATAAATGCTGAATATGCCCCAATGTGAACACTGGTGGAGTTTGGGGAAATAGACCTTGACATTTGGAAGATGTAGTTGCTGGGATGCATAGTTCACCTACAATCAAAGACCATTCTGACAGATGCTTTGGACTCCAACTCCCAGCATTCCTAACAGCCTCAGGCCCTTTCCTTTTCCATGCATGCTCAAATCCGTTGATCTCCCATTGTAGGCCACAGTGTAGTGAAATTGTATCCTTTATATAAAATGGCCACATCAAGGGTTGCTTTTTTCAACATTTTTGAGGGAATATTTTCAAGATGCGGATGGTGGAACCTTTGAAGTGGGATCCGCGGATACGGAGGGCCCGCTGCACTACTTTTGGCAAGAGAAAGCCAATAGTATTGAATCCAGAACGGCCTGAGGATGTTAGGAATGGTGGGAGTTGAAGTCCAAAACACCTGGAGGGTTTGACCACCTACTGCTTGGACACAATGCTATGGGATCCTGGGGAGCTGCAGTTTGCTAAAGTCCTTGTCCAACTACAACCCCCAAATTCCCATAGCATTGAGCCATGGCTGTACAAGTGGGGTCAAGCGGCATGCAGTTGCACAATGACACCTTCCAGGATTCCATAGCCTTGACCTATGGTGGCTAAACTGGCGTGCCCTCCCACGGGGGCAGGTTCTGCTACCAACTGGTTCTTCACTCTGTTGGGAATGGTGGGAGTTGGAGTCCAAAACACCTGGAGGGATGGCCCAAGTTGGCTCATGCCTGCTTTAATGTCTGTGCCGAAGAGGGAATTCCTGCAGGGATGGCTTCCCGTGCAAAGGTGTCACAAACTTCTATGAGTCCCCTCTTCTCTGCAACCTTTAAAGGTCCAGGAGCCTCTTCCAGGACCTTTAAAGGTTTTACTCTGGCAACCCCAATGGGTGGTGGTGGGGGGGGTGGGTGCTGAATCGGGGCCCTGGCGGCTTCTCTTGGTGCAGCTGGCAAAGGAGGGGGGAGCACAGAGCCGGAAGCGGGATCCTCAATAGTAAAAAGGCTGCGCTGGATGGCAGCCAGCCCCCAAAATGGCAAAGGCCGGGCAAGGGGCCAGCGGCAAGCGGGCGGGCGAGGTGGGGGCTGCTGATGGGACACATGCCGCACCGACTCACTCCCACGTTCGATCGGAGGGTGTCTCCCCCACCCCATTTTGCAAAACTGGGGAGCAATATGGCCTTTCCCATATTCCGACATTTATGTCTTTTCTGAGTGTATGCATTGGGGAAGGAGGTTGATTTTGGAAAGAAGGGAGGATTGAAAGGCAGAGAGAGAGAGAGTGTGTGTGTGAGAGAGAGAGAGAGAGAGAGAAAGGAAGAAAGAAAGAAAGAAAGAAAGAAAGGATCAACATCTTTCAAGGGAAATTATTTTGGGCCAAAGTCTAGTACTGCCTACGGGATAAGAGGGTTGGCATAAGGCTGTACGGGGACGCCCAGATCGCAGCTTGAAGTGGAAAGTGCAGGTTTGTACTGTATATATGGTGAAGAAAGGAAAGGAAGGGAGGGAGGAGGAAGGAAGGAAGGAATGAGGAATGAAGGATGATGGGAGGGAGGAAAAAGGAGGGAGAAAGGAAGGAGGGGAGAGGAGGAAGGAAGGAAAGGAGGAAGGAAGGATGAAGGAAGGAAGGAAGAAAGTTAGGAAGGAGAAATGAAGGGAGGAAGAAGGGAGGGAGGAGGAATGAAGGGAGGGAGGGGGGAGGAAGAGAATGAGGAAGGAAGGAAGGAAGAAGGAATGAGGAAGGAAGGATGATGAGAGGGAGGAAAAAGGAGGGAGAAAGGAAGGAGGGGATAGGAGGGAGGAAGGAAGGGGGAGGGAGGAAGGAAGAATGTCAGTAAGGAGACATGAAGGGAGGAAGAAGGGAGGGAGGGAGGGAGGAGGAAGAAGGAAGGGAGGAAGGGAGGGGGGGAGGGGGGAGGAAGGAAGGAGGGAGGAAGGAGGGAGGAAGTGAAAGTGGGAAAGAAAAAAAGAAGGTGGGAAGCCACGCTGGATGAGAAACTTGGCCTAGCTCAGTGTTTTTTGACCTTCCTAATGCTACGATCCCTGAATACAGTTCCTCCTGTTGTGTTGACCCCCAACCATAACATTATTTTCGTTGCTACTTCGTAACTGTAGTTTTGCTGCTGTTATGAATCATAATGTAAATATCTGGCATGCAGGAGGTATTTTCATTCACTGGACCAAATTGGGCACTAATAGGGGGGTTTGATTGTGTCACTTGGGAGTTGCAGTTGCTGGGATTTATAGTTCACCTACAATCAAAGAGCATTCTGAACTCCACCAACGATGGAACTGAACCAAAGTTGTCACTCTTATGACCAACAGAAAACACTGAAAGGGTTTGGCGGGCATTGAGCTTGAGTTTGGGAGTTGTATTTTGCCTACATCCAGAGAGCACCGTGAACTCAAACAAGGAAGGGTCTGAACCAAACTTGGCACGGATACTCAATATGCCCCAATGTGAACACTGGGGGAGCTTGGGGAAAATAGACCTTGATATTTGGGAGTTGTAGTTGCTGGGATTTATAGTTCACCCACAATCAAAGAGCATTCCGAACCCCACCAATGACAGAATTGGGCCAAACTTCCCACACAGAACCTTCATGAGCAACAGAAAACACTGTGTTTTCTGACGGTCTTTGGCGACCCCTCAGACACCCCCTCGCGAACCACTCAGGGGTCCGTCCCCCAGGATGAGAAACACTGGAATATGGGACTAAGCACAGGGTTTGAATACAGACCTCGAAGGCACTCTTCCATTGTGAAAAATTTCAACCTCAATCTTGGCTTCTTGTTATTTAGCCAACTAGCAACTGGTTTGATTACCTTTCTGACTATTAGGCGTGCGACAGACTGTGAACAGCCCCAAGCAATGAATGCCTACCAATTGCACTCAACAGGGCACCCCAAAACTGTCCTTTGGGTTGAAATGTGGCAACCAAAAACCCCTAATATTTGCCCGTGCTAAGATTACGCTGAGCTAGACGGTTGTGAGTGCTTTGGAGGCTAATATTACACCCCGGGATTCCCAGAAGAGTTCACAGGCTGCCAAAAATGCTTCGCCAAATGGGAATACACTCCCCAAGTGCCCAGAATGCCGGTTTTTGAGAAATGGGATTTTAAAAATACTTTAGTGCAGGCGTGCAAGTGGGATTGCAACACGTTCTGAAAGGGAATGGCCACAAAAGGTCACTCAGCCTGTGTCTTGGGCTTGGAAGTGGGGGTTCCCAATGGATCTGCACAGGCCGGAGGCTGGGAAAGAGCCGTGGGGGCTACAAGCCACTCGTGCACCTCCACCACACACACACTATTAATACTATGCTAATAATGTAGTGTACTGTATGTACATGACCCTCACCTCATTCCGTAAAGTGACCCTCACCTCATTCCAGTGTTTCCCAAACCTTTTTTGAGCCTCGGCACACTTTTAACATTAAAAAAATCCGGGGGCACACCACCAACCAAAATGACACAAAATGACAGGCTAACATAGTAAAGAATGGCTGGGGGATGGTGGCCTGCTGGGAGCAGCTGCTGGGAGTGCCGAAGCTGGGGGAGGGGAAGGAGCCAGGCAGTGCCATGCCCCGCCCCCTCCCCCCCCAGCTTCAGGTCTCCCACAGCTTCTCTAGCCTTTTGGGGGCAGTGCCAAGCCAGCGGTGGCAGAGCCAGCACAATGCTGGCTTGGCACTGTCCCCTCAAGGCTGGAGAAGCTGTGGGAGAGCTGAAGCTGGAAGGAGGGGGTGGAGCCAGGTCACGCCATGCCCCCCCCCGGCTTCAGCTCTCCCACAGCTTCTCCAGTCTTGAGGGGGCAGTGCGAGCGAGGGGCGGGAGTCAGGGGCTCTCCGCCATGACTCCCGCCCCTCGCTCGCTGAAGCCGCACGGAGGAGGAGGAGCATGAGCGGTGGACGGACTTCAGTGGGCAGGGTTCCTCCTCCGTGCAGCTTCAGCGAGCAAGGGGCCAGAGTCATGGCGGATTGGAGGCTGGCTGGGGAAACGGCTGAAGGAGGCAGCGCCCCAGCCCCTTCTTCTTTTTCTCCGCCTCCCCCTGGCCCTTCCTCCTCCTCCCCCAAGCAGCAGAAGTTTGGCAGGAGGAGGGGGAAAGGAAGGAGGGCAGAGAGCTTTTCTCGTGACACAGCAAGAGGTCCGTCACGGCACACTACTGTGCCGCGTCACAGCGGTTGGGAAACACTTATCTATTCTGTTCTCCCCTCTATTTCTTTCATTTTAATGGTTATTTCAGTCATGGTATTTTTGGGTTGCTGTGAGTTTCTTGAGCTACCTGGCCATGTTCCAAAAGCATTCTCTCCTGACGTTTCGCCTACATCTATGGCAGGCATCCTCAGGGCTTGTGAGGCCTGTTGGAAATGAGGCAAGTGGGGTTGATATATCTGTGGAATAATGTCCAAGGTGGGAGAAAGAACTCTTGTCTGTTGGAGGCAAGTGGAAATGTTGCAATTGGCCGCCTTGATTAGCACTGAATAGCCTTGCAGCTTCAAAGCCTAGCTGCTTCCTACCTGGGGAAATCCTTTGTTGGAAAGTGTTAGTTGGCCCTGATTGTTTCCTGTCTGGAATTCCCCTGTTGGCCAATCGCAGCATTCACATTATGGAGCCCCTGGTGGTGCAATAGGTTAAACCCTTACGTTTTTTGTGTGAATTTCCTGTATTATTCCATTTGTTATTGTAATTTTATTTTTTAATTATTATTTCTGATGTATTTTATTTTGTATCTTGTATTTTACTGTGTTGTATTGTATTTTAGAAGGGCTTGGCCTTATGTTAGCTGCCCAGAGTCCCCATTGGGGAGACGGTTGCGGGGTATAAATAATAATAATAATAATTATAATTATAATTATTATTATTCTGGCAGGACTGCTGATCAATAAGTCAGCGCTTCGAATCCAGGGAAAGCGGGTTGAGCTCCCTCTGTCAGCTCTAGCTCCCATGTGGGAACATGAGAGAAGCCTCCCACAAGGATGGTTAAAACAGCAAACATCCAGACAATGCCCCCTGGGCAACATACAGACAGCCAATTCTCTCACACCAGAAGTGACTTGCAGTTTCTCAAGTCGCTCCTGACACATGCACACAAAAAACCATTCACACTTGCCTCAAACAGACAAGGGTTCTTTCTCCCACCCTGGACATTATTCCACAGATATATAAACCTCAGTTGCCTGGTTTCCAACAAACCTCACAACCTCTGAGGATGCCTGCCATAGATGCGGGCAAAATGTCAGGACGGAATGCTTCTGGAACATGGCTAAACAGCCCAGAAAATACACAGCAAGCTAGTGATTCCAGCCATGAAAGCCTTTGAAAACACATTAAACATCTTTGCAATGTGTGTGACTGTGGAGCAGAACAAACAACTCCACATCTGTATGCTTGTCCACTATGCCCTGCATCATGTACGGAGGAAGACTTGTTGGAGGCTACAGACAATGCCGTTGCTGTTGCCCGTTTTTGGTCAAAACATATTTAGCCGCCTGCGCTCCTTCTGTTTTTATCAGTTTTATACTAATTTATGCAATGCTTCTGATATGAAATAAAATAATATAAAAACATTTTTGCGCACAAAAGTAAAATAAAAACATTGTTGTGCAATAAAGTATTTACTGCCCAGTTACCAGGGGGGGGGGGGGGTTGCGCCAAAAACACTGTTCCCTACACCAGTGTTTCCCAACTGCTGTTCCACGGCACACTAGTGTGCTGTGAGCGATCGCCTGGTGTGCCGCGGGAAAACCTCTCTTCCCCCCTTTCTTCCCCCTCCTGCCAAAATTCTGCTGCTGCTGCTGCTGCTTGGGGGAGGAGGAGGATGAAGGGCCAGGCGGCAGCAAAGAAGGAGGAGGGGCCGGGGCGCCGCCTCCTTCGGCTGTTTCCCCAGCCAGCCAGCCTCCAATCGAGGGAGGGCGGGGAACGGAAGTGGAAGTGCGCTTGTCTGGGTGCATGCGCACTAGGTCCCAGGTGAGGCCCTGGGGCGCCCCCCCCCTCAAAGTCCCTCAGGGAGGAAGGGCCCCAAAGGGGAGAAGGGGCCTTCCTTCGCAGGGGGAAAGGGTCGGGGCCTGGCAGGAGGGCCCTCGAAGGAAGGAAAGGCAGGATTCCGTGAGGGACACCCTCGCCAGCCTTCCTCAGCCTTCCTCCCAAATGTCAAGGTCTATTTTCGCCAAAACTCCATCTGTGTTCACATTTGGGCATATTGAGTATTCATGCCAAGTTTGGTCCTGATCCAACATTGTTTGAGTCCACGGTGCTCTCTGGATATAGGTGAACTACAACTCCAAAACTCAAGGTCAATGCCCACCAAACTCTTATAGCATTTTCTCTTGGTTATGGGAGTTCTGTGTGGGAAGTTTGTGTCTTTCTGCCATTCCTGCCAGGATATCTATGTTGTGTTCATCGAAACAGGCCCAGGTTTCACACTGAGTGTATAAATACATTAAAAAACATATTAACTATATGTATTACTGTGTTCGAGTGTCATTTTGTGTCATTTTGCTTGGTGGTGTGCCCCAGGATTTTGTAAATGTAAAAAAATGTGCCGCAGCTCAAAAAAGGTGGGGAAACAATGCCCTACACAGAAAGCATTATTATTTTTTTCTGTGCAGAAAATCATGTGCATTTCTCAGCACATCTATATTTCCAAAATATGGAGGAAATGCTCCCAAGCATTTCAGATAAAGGATACTCAACCTGTAAATTATATTTATTTATATTGTTTAAGAGTATTGATGTTTTTAGATGGGAGCTTATTGAATCGTTATTCTGCATTATTTTTTAACAGTTCATATTATAATCTGCATATGAGAAAATGCATCCTGCATACCAGATATTTACATTACGATTCATAAGAGGAGCAAAATTCCAGTTATGAAGTAGCAACGAAAATAATGTTATGGTTGGGGGTCACCGCAACACGAGGAACTGTATTAAGGGGTCGCGGCATTAGGAAGGGTGAGAAACATGACTCAGTGTTTCTCAACCTGGGGGTCAGGACCACTGGGGGGGTCATGAGGCGGTGCCAGAGGGGTCGCCAAAGGTCATCAGAAAACACAGTCTTTTCTGTTGGTCATGGGGGTTCTGTGTGGGACGTCTGGCCCAATTCTGTCGTTGGTAGAGTTCAGGATGCTCTTTGATCCCAGCAACTACAATTCCCAACCCCACAACCGAACCCCACCAATGGTGGAATTGAACCAAACTTGCCACACAGAACTCCCATGAACAACAGAAAATACTGGAAGGGTTTGGTGGGCATTGACCTTGAGTTTGGGAGTTGTAGTTCACCTACATCCAGAGAGCACTGTGGACTCAAACAATAATTGCTCTGGACCAAACTTGGCATGAATATTCATTACACCCAAATGTGAACACTGGTGGAGTTTGAGGGGGGGGGGGAACCTTGTCATTTGGGAGTTGTAGTTGCTGGGATTTATAGTTCACCTTCAATCAAAGTGCATTCCAAATCCCACCAACGATAGAATTGGGCCAAACTTTCCACATGGAACCACCATGAACAACCTCATGGGGTAGGATTACGTCTGCCCAAGAGAGGAGTACACAATCAAACAGAAACACTTTCAAGTCAGGAACAAAACTTTGTCATTATTTTAGATGCATGGCCATCTGTCCAGACAGATTTGGTTGTGTACTTGTGGCATCAAACAACTGGTGCTTTTCTTGGGTTATAAATTACTGATCATGATTGCTCTTCTTGTGAAAAGGTGTACATCTTT
This sequence comes from Anolis apletophallus, assembly GCA_030556195.1. Classification (NCBI taxonomy): domain Eukaryota; kingdom Metazoa; phylum Chordata; class Lepidosauria; order Squamata; family Anolidae; genus Anolis; species Anolis apletophallus. Next base: position 149,196,707 of record JARBWK010000008.1, on the reverse strand, counting down.
CACTAGGAGGCCACAACTTTGTCCTGGCCAGAAAAAAAATGCGCCCTCCACACGTTTCATGAAGTTTCTGGCACACAAACCAAAAAGCTTTTGCCTTCGACTCAAGTGTCACCTTCCTTTCAGGAACCAACCAATCACGAACAAAAATCTAACACCTGAGAACAAATCCAGATAGAAAAAATCCCGTGATTTCCAGGGACATAAGGTCAAGGTTTTCCCCTGACATTAAGTCCAGTTGTGTCCGAATCTGGGTGTTGGTGCTCATCTCCATTTCTAAGCCGAAGAGCCAGCGTTATCCATAGACATCCCCAAGGTCATGTGGCCAGCATGACTGCATGGAGCGCTGTTACCTTTCCGCCATAGTGGTACCTATTGATCTACTCACATTTGCATGTTTTCGAACTGCTAGGTTGGCAGAAGCTGGGGCTGACAATGAAACTCATACGGCTCCCCGGATTTGAACCTGTGACCTTTTGGTCAACAAGCTCCAGCAGCTCAGTGGAGGGGGCAGCTGTAATCTCATTAGGGAGGATGTTCCACAGCTGAGGGGCCACCATCGAGAAGGCCCTGTCTCTCGTTCCCACCAAACGTGATTGTGATGGTGGTGGGACCGAAAGCAGGGTCTCTCCGGACAATCTTAAGGTCCTCGGGGATGCGTAGAGGGAGAGACGTTCAGACAGGTAAGCTGGGTCAGAGCCATTTAGGGTTTTATAGGTCAAGGCCAGCCCTTTGAATTGTGCTCGGAAGCTAATAGGCAGCCAGTGGAGCTGGCGTAACAAGGGGGTGGTACGCACCCTGTACCCCGCTCCTGTGAGAGCCTGGCTGCCGAGCATTGGACTAGCTGGAGCCTCCGGCATTGGCTTCCCCAATGCCAGAAATACAGCTTCAAGGTGTAACATTAGAAACTGTGGACCCTTTCCGCTCCCTTGTCAGCCACCTCTCCACAAAAGTCAACATTGACACCGAAATACAACACCGCCTGAGCTCTGCGAGTGCAGCATTTTTCCGAATGAAGCAGAGAGTGTTTAAGGATTGGGACATCCGTTGGGAGACCAAGGGACTTGTTGATGTAGCCATTGCCCTCCCAACCTTGCTCTACGCCTGTGGAACGTGGACTATCTACAGACGTCACATGCAACTTTTGGAACGATTCCATCAGCGCTGCTTCCAAAAAATCCTGCAAATCTCTTGGGAAGACAGGCGGACCAATGTCAGCGTGCTGGAAGAAACAAAGACCACCAGCATTGAAGCGATGCTCCTCCGCCATCAACTCCATTGGACCAGCCACGTTGTCCAAATGCCCGACCACCGTCCCCTTAAAGCAGTTGCTCTACTCCGAACTCAAGAACGGAAAACGGAATATTGGAAGACTGGAAAAGAGATTCAAAGATGGGCTCAAAGCCAACCTTCAAAACGGTGGCACTAGGCCTGGGTACGTACATTGGAATGTACGTAAAATTGGAATGAATCCGGATTAAATTCACTTTTGAAGCGGTTTCGAAGTGATGTAAGCAACCCGGAAGTGAATGTATTTTATATTTTACTGTGTCCCATTATTTTGTGGGGTCCCTCAGGGTGCCATCCTTTCCCCACTATTGTTTAACATCTACATGCGCCCACTGGCCCAGCTGGTTCGCGACTTTGGTCTGGAGTCTCTTCCCTGGTGCTGAGAATGGATGGCAGGCCCGATCCGTACCCAATTACTTCCATCAATGCCTTGAAGTTGTGACTGGATGGCTGTGGACCAGCCGATTGAAGGTGAATCCGTCGAAGACGGAGATCCTATGGCTGGGTTGTCCTGGATTGAGTGGATGCCGGCTGCCTACCCTTGACGGCGAGCCTTTAAGCCCGTCTGGGAGTCCATTTGGACTCGCTGCTATCGATGGAGCACCAAATCTCCACAGTATGCAGGACCACATTTTTCCATCTGTGGCAGGCTAGGCGGCTGGCTCCCAACTTGTCCAGAGACGACCTGGCTACGGTGATCCAGGCAACGGTCATCTCAAGGCTGGATTACTGTAGCGCCCTCTACATTGGCCTTCCCTTGTCGGCAATTCAGAAACTCAAGCTAGTGCAGAATGCTGCCACTTGACTACTGGTGGGAGCATCGGTATGAGAGCGTATTACACCTATTTTGCACCAACTGCACTGGCTACCAATAGAGTACCGAATTGTCTTCAAGGTGCTGGTATTGACCTTTAAGGCCTTGTATGGTCTAGGGCCGGCGTACCTGAGGTTCTGCAGTTGCTTGCTCTAGTATTGTTGTATGTTTTTATGCTTGTATGGTTTTTATGCTTTTAGTACTGTATTAAACTGTGCCTTGATTGTTTTTGTATGCATTGTGTAAAACGCCCCGGGCCTGCTGGAAGGAGCGGTCTATAAGAATGAATAATAAATAAATAAATATTTAAACAGGCTTGGCCTCATGTTAGCCGCCCCGAGTCCCCATTGGGGAGATGGTGGTGGGGTATAAATAAAGATTATTATTATTATTATTATTATGTGAAGTGGAGCTTCCAAACAGTCTTCAGAGGCAACCCCACGTAGAGTGTGTTGCAGTAGTCTATACGGGATGTAACCAGAGCGTGGACCACCGTGGCCAAGTCCGACCTCCCGAGATAGATTCAGGGTCTTGTTTTCCGTTCCCGAGGCCAAAGGCTTGCCCCAGTTGCGCGCCCCTTTTCAGGAGATCCTCCTTGAAACCCCGTAATCGAACAAGGCGCTGAGGGAATGTCAGCTCAAAGGATGGCCCGGCCACAGATAAGCCGGCCAAAACAATTATAGGGTTAGAGAAGCAGATGAAAGCCGAACGAATTGTCGGAGGAGATGTGTAAACAGAAAGAGGCGGGTGTTCAAAAAAGAGCCAGCGACGGAGAAGGACAGGCGGAGACGGGGAGAGAAAGCGCTCCAAATATTCCATGGTTTCAGAGGAAATGCGGCAGGAGAAGCAACCCACACGTTCCCCCTTTCTTTTCACGCGGGGAGAGGCATCATCTCTCTTGACTTGGATTCATAATCAATGTCCTTTTGGGGACGTTCCTTAGAGGGAGAATCTCTCTTTTTTTCCCCTTCCACTGCAGGGACACACCGGGAAGAAGAGAGAGCAGCGCATGGGTGCGCATAACCTTTTCATAGAACGGGAAGCGGGGGTACATGGAGGATTCGAGGGAGGGGGGAGAGAGAGAGAAAAGATGAGCATGTGACAGCGCACAAAGCACACGCTCTCCGGTGACATTCGCCACCCCGGCGCCCTTCTCCGCGCCACCATGGCCTCTCTATCTCTCTCTCTCCACGCTGCTGCCAACCTATGGCTTTCCCGGCCCTCGTGCGCCTGCGCAGGCCCAGCCTGGTCCCCCAGGTGCAACCGTGGCAGCTTTGTGCACATTGCAGGGCATCTGTGCGCCAGGAAAGAGATGCAGGAAAGGCTTCTCTTTGCAGTTTTTGGGGAGGGGGATTCCTACCCTCCCAGATCCACGTCACCCCCTTTTCGTCCTCCCATTGCCACCCCAATATTCCTCTCCCCCCTGATGCTCTGGGCCTGGTTGCCGTGGTACTCCGTCACTACGAGCATCCGTGCATCTCCGTGGCAACCGGAGTTCCAGAGCGCAGCAGCGATGCTTCTCTGCTTCTCGCTTACTCATCCTCTGCTTGCCAGAAATCCCTGCCTGCCTGTCCAACCCAAAGGGAGCGGTGTTCGGACTTGGTGCTGGAGCGGAGGCAGGGAGCCCTCATTTCCCCATCCTGCTGGCAAGGGAAAATAATATAGGGTTGTCATGAGTTTTCCTGGGCTGTATGGCCATGTTCCAGAAGCATTCTCTCCTGACATTTTGCCTGCATCTATGGCAGGCTTCCTCACATGCAGGCGAAACGTCAGGAGATATGAAGGATGTATTTTCACTCAGTGGACCAAATTGAGCACAAACATTATTATTATTATAGAAAACACCCAATATGGCCAAATTTAAACACTGGTAGGGTTGGGAAGGGGGTTGATTTTGTCATTTCTGACTGTGAGAGCTGTTCAGCAGTGGAACTCTCTACGCCTAAGTGTGGTGGAGGCTCCTTCTATGGAGGCTTTTAAACAAAGACCATCTGTTGGGGGTGCTTTGAACATGGTTGTCCTGCTTCTTGGTAGGAGGTTGGATTGACTGGCCCTCTTCCAACTCTATGATTCTTTGATTTGGGAATTTGAGTTGCTGGGATTTATAGTTCACCTACAATCAAAGAGCATCCTTGACTCCATCAAGGGTGGAATTCAACCAAACTTGGCACACAGAACTCCCATGGCCAACAGAAAATACTGGAAGGGTTTGGTGGGCATTGAGCTTGACTTTGGGAGTTGTAGTTCACCTACATCCAGAAAGCATTGAAGGATCTGGACCAAACTTGGCACGAATCCTCAATAGGCCCAAATGTGAACAGTGATGGAGTTTGAGGAAAATAGACCTTGACATTTGGGAGTTGTAGTTGCTGGGATTTATAGTTCACCTACAATCAAAGATCATTCTGAACTCCACCAACGATGGAATTGAACCACACTTGCCACACAGAACTCCTATGAAAAACAGGAACTAATGGAACGGTTTGGTGGGCATTGATCTTGAGTTTGGGAGTTGTAGTTCACCTACATCCCAGAGAGCACTGTGGACTCAAATGATGGATCTGGACCAAACTCTGCATGGATATTCAATAGGCTCAAATGTGAACACTGGTGGAGTTTGGGGGAAAACAGACTTTGACATTCGGGAGGTGTAGTTGCTGGGATTTATAGTTCACTTACAATCAAAGAGCATTCTGAACTCCACCAACGATCAAATTGAACCAAACTTCCACAGAACCCCCATGATCAAGAGAAAATACTGTGTTTTCTGAGGGTCTTTGGCGACCCCTCTGATACCCCCTCATGACCTCCCTCCCAGGGATCCTGACCCCTAGGTTGAGAAATGCTGATTTAGAAGTACATTTCGTTCTGTGTGGGGAAGTTTGGCCCTATTCTATCGCTGATGGGGTTCAGAATGCTCTTTGAGTGTAGGTGAACTATAAATCCCAGCAAATTCTGCCAAAGAGAACTTTGGCCTCCACCGATTACTCCCAGGACCCCATAGCATGGACCCATGGCAGTGATCATGGTGTGAACCTACATTGAAGCAGTGCCCTCGATAACCTCTCCTCCAATTGTCCCGTCCCTTCCTCAAATGCTATCTGAGCCCAAGAGCAATGGCTCCAAAGTCAATAAAGAAAATCTGTGTTTTGAAGAGCAAAACATTCTTCATTTGCGGCACATCCCAGTAATTGGTGGCAGGGGAAAAGCCTCAGATCTCAAGCAAAGGCCTCCCTTATCACACAGAGATCTGTCACTCAGCCTTCATCAATCTGCCCATTCCCAAGACGTTGGGACTACAAAACCCAGAATCCCTCAGCCTTATCAATCTACCCATTCCCAAGATGTTTGGACTACAACAGAATACCCAGAATACCCTTTCAGCCATTATCAATCTATTCCTTCCCAAGACGTTTACAACCCAGAACAGCAGTATCTTTACAAGATCCTTTATCAATCTATTCCCTTCCCAAGACATTGGGACTACAAAAGTCCCAACATGTTGGGACTACAAAACCCAGAATCCCTGACACAGCATCCTTTACGATATAGGGATTTTTCAGCCTTCATCAATCTATCCCCTTCCCAAGATATTGGGATTACAAAACCCAGAATCCCTCAGTCTTCATTAATCTGCCCATTCCCAAAATGTCGGGATTACAAAACCCAGAATCCCTCACCCAGCATCCTTTACAATACAGCGATCTTTCAGCCTTTATCAATCTATTTCCTTCCCAAGACATTGGGACTACAAAACCCAGAATCCCTCTCCCAGCAGCCTTTACAATACAGGGATAATTCAGCCTTCATCAATCTATCCCCTCCCCAAGACATTGGGACTACAAAACACAGAATCCCTCAGCCTCCATCAATCTGCCCATTCCCAAGACATTGGGACTACAATATCCAGAATCCCTCACCCAGCATCCTTTACAATACAGCAATCTTTCAGCCTTTATCAATCGATTCCCTTCCCAAGACATTGGGACTACAAAACCCAGAATCCCTCAGCCACCATAATTTACAATACAGGGATCTTTCATCCTTCATCAATCTGCCCATTCCCAAGATGTTGGGACTACAAAACCCAGAATCCCTCTCCCAGCATCCTTTACAATACAGGGATCTTTCAGCCTTCATCAATCTATCCCCTTCCCAAGACATTGGGACTACAAAACCCAGAATCCCTCAGCCTTCATCAATCTGCCCATTCTCTAAATCTTGGGATTACAAAACCCAGAATCCCTCACCCAGCATCCTTTACAATACAGGGATCTTTCAGCCTTCATCAATCTGCCCATTCCCAAGATGTTGGGACTACAAAATAATAATAATAATAATAATAATAATACTCAGCCTTCATCAATCTGCCCATTCCCAAGACATTGGGACTACAAAACCCAGAATCCCTTCCAGCATCTTTCAATCAGGGATCTTTTACAATACAGGGATCTATCCCCTTCCCAAGACATTTGGACTACAAAACCCAGAATCCTTCTCCCAGCATCCTTTACAATACAGGGATCTATCCACTTCCCAAGACATTGAGACTACAAAACCCAGAATCCCTCAGCCTTCATCAATCTGCCCATGTCCAAGACATTGGGACTACAAAACCCAGAATACCTCACCCAGCATCCTTTACAATACAGGGATCTATCCCCTTCTCAATGTCTTGGGAAGTGGATAGATCCCTGTATTCTGCCCATGTCCAAGACATTGGGACTACAAAACCCAGAATACCTCACCCAGCATCCTTTACAATACAGGGATCTATCCCCTTCCCAAGACATTGGGACTACAAAACCCAGAATACCTCACCCAGCATCCTTTACAATACAGGGATCTTTCAGCCTTCATCAATCTATCCCCTTCCCAAGACATTGGGACTACAAAACCCAGAATCCCTCAGCTTTCATCATCCTTTACAATACAGGGATCTATCCCCTTCCCAAGACATTGGGACTACAAAACCCAGAATACCTCACCCAGCATCCTTTACAATACAGGGATCTATCCCCTTCCCAAGACATTGGGACTACAAAACCCAGAATCCCTCAGCCTTCATCAATCTGTCCATTCCCAAGACATTGGGACTACAAATCACAGAATCCCTCACCCAGCATCCTTTACAATACAGGGATCTTTCAGCCTTCATCAATCTGCCCAGTCCCAAAACGTTGGGACTACAAAACCCAGAATCCCTCACCCAGCATCCATTACAATACAGGGATCTTTCAGCCTTCATCAATCGATTTCCCTTTGGACTTGCAAATCTCCACCCAATATCCATTATGATTCAGGGATTTTTCAGTCTTCATAAACCCCCATAGGTTGGACTGCAAATCCTAAAAAAACCCCAACCAGCATTGATTCCAACAGAAAATGGTGTTTAGAAACAGGACCTTTATTTACAGCCTATTTTGAATCTAAAAGAGACTTTGTCTATAATTGTATCCAACCCAAATCCCACACTGTTAAGACTCTAATGAAGGCATGGGCAAGCTTGGGCCCTCCAGGGGTTTTGGACACCAGCTCCCATCATTCCTAACAGCCTCATGCCCTTTCCTTTTCCCCCTCAGCCGATTAAGCAAAAGGAAAGGGCATGAGGCTGTAAGGAATGGTGGGAGTTGGAGTCCCCTGGAGGGCCCAAGTTTACCCATACCTGCTCTAATGTGACAGGCACAGAGGAATAGTATGCCCCAAAGGCCTTCTGAGCCCTCCAAAGCATGGCATAGCAACAGAGGCTCGGAAGGGGGACCCTTGAGTTCATCTAGTCCAACCCATTTCTTGCCACTGCCGGTGCACACAAGCATACAAAATATTCGAGGATTCTTGCCGCATTTCAAAGTCGACCCAATTTATAATTATCGCGTGACCTTTCAGGACTATCGGCCGCTTCTGAAAATGTACGGGATGTTTTCCAGGATTTCACGTCACATTATGACTATTTTTGTAATGGAGAAGAGCTGTATTTTGATCCTTTATAGCTAGCTTGAAGGCATTGTTTCTCAACTTCCTAATGCCACAACCCCTTAATACAGTTCCCCGTGTTGTGGTGACCCCCAACCACAACATTATTTTCGTTGCTATTTTTAATTATTATTTTTATTATTTTACTATTATTTTATTTATTTATTTATTATTTTCGTTGGTGAGATCAGAGGAAGGGATTGATTTTGTCATTTGGGAGTTGTAGTTGCTGGGATTTATAGTTCAACTACAATCAAAGAACATTCTGAACTCCACCAACGATGGAATTGAACCAAACTTGAAACACAGAACTCCCATGAACAACAGACCTTGTGTTTGGGAGTTGTAGTTCACCTACAACCAGAGAGCACTGTGGACTCAAACAGTGATGGATCTGGACCAAACTTGGCACGAATACTCAATATGCCCCAATGTGAACACTGGTGGAGCTTGGGGAAAATAGACCTTGATATTTGGGAGTTGTAGTTGCTGGGATTTATAGTTCACCTACAATCAAAGAGCATCCTGAACTCCGCCAGCGGTGGCATCAACCAAACTTGTCACACAGGACTCCCATGACCAACAGAAAATACTGGAAGGGTTTGGTGGGCATTGACCTTGAGTTTGGGAGTTGTAGTTCCCCTACAACCAGAGAGCACTGTGAACTCAAACAATGATGGATCTGGACCAAACTTGGCACGGACACTCAATATGCCCGAATGTGAACACTGGTGGAGTTTGTAGGAAAGAGACCTTGACATTTGGGAATTGTAGTTGCTGGGATTTATAGTTTACCCACAATCAAAGAGCATTCTGAACTCCACCAATGACGGAATTTGGCCAAACTTCCAACACAGAACCCCCATGACCAAGAGAAAATACTGTGTTTTCTGATGGTCTGTATCTATGATGGAAGCCGTCTTGGGCCTCATCTCGGGAGAAAAGTTGGATAGCATTGAAATTAGGAATCACAGGAAGAATAAATTTCAATACATAAATAATATCATTGCAGCTGGATTTGCAAATTAAATGCAGAAAAGGCAGAAAAGCATCGACCGGAGCCGAGAGGAGGGGACGAAAAGAGTCTGTAATTTTCATCAAGTCTGAATCATATAACTTAGTAGCTCTGAACCCATCTAGAAATTTTGGACTTCAATTCCCAGAATTCCTTGTCCAAGGCTGGGGCTTCTGGGAGAACCACTAATACAGCCAATATTGAGGGATGTTGGGAGTCATAGTCTAACATAGTCATGGGCAAACTTCGGCCCTCCAGGTGTTTTGTACTCCAATTCCCACAGTTCCTAACAGCCTATTGGGAGAGTTGTGGGAGTTGGGAGTCCAAAACACTTGGAAGGCCGAAGCTTGCCCATGCCTAGTTTAACAGTATCTGTAGAGTTCTATAACTCCCAGGGTAATAGGTATATGTATCATATTGTCAAAGGCTTTCATGGTTGGGATCACTGGGTTGTTGTGAGCTTTCCGTGCTGTCTGGCCATGTTCCAGAAGCATTATCTCCTGACGTTTCACTCACATCTATGGCAGGCGTCTTCAGAGGTTGTGAGGTCCTCCAAAACTACGATTCCCAGGATTCCATAGCATGATGACCTCACAACCTCTGAGGATGTCTGCCATAGATGCAGGCAAAGCTTCAGGAGAGAATACTTTTGGAACATGGCCAGACAGTCTGGAAAACTCACAACGACCCATTATAATTATTATTGTTCATTTATTTATTTACTATTTATTTATTTACGACATTTCTATACCGCCCTTCTCAGCCCGAGGGCGACTCAGGGCGGTTTACAGTTGGCAATAATTCAATGCCACAACACAAATAACAGTTAAAAACAACCATTAAAAGCAATAAACAATTACCATACAGCAGTGTTTCCCAACCAGTGTGCCGGGGCACACTAGTGTGCCATGAGCAATCATCAAGTGTGCCGTGGGAAATTGGAACCTCCAGTAGAGAGGGGGGGGGGGGAGAGAGCCTAGTGTGTTGAAGTATAAAAACCCTAAGAAACCTACCTCGATAAAGGTACAAAATTAGAAACACCCCCCCTCCCCACCCATTGTCTACTTGGTCTCTCCCTCTCCATCCATTGGGAAGGCCCGCCTCCCTTTCCCCAAGTAGAGACCTCCTCTTGCCTCCTGGGGGTTCTGTGTGGGAAGTTTGGCCCAGTTCTGTCATTGGTGGGGTTCTGAATGCTCTTTGATTGTGGGGGAACTATCAATCCCAGCAACTAAAACTCCCAAATGTCAAGGTCTATTTCCCCTGAACTCCATCTGCGTTCATATTTGGGCATATTGAGTACTCATGCCATGTTTGGTCCTGATCCAACATTGTTTGAGTCCACAGTGCTCTCTGGGTATAGGTGAACTACAACTCCAAAACTCAAGGTCAATGCCCACCAAACTCTTATAGCATTTTCTCTTGGTTATGGGAGTTCTGTGTGGGAAGTTTGTGTCTTTCTGCCATTCCTGCCAGGATATCTATGTTGAGTTCATTGAAACAGGCCCAGGTTTCACACTGAGTGTATAAATACCTTTTAAAAAACATATTAACTCTATGTATGACTGTGTTAGAGTGTCATTTTGTGTCATTTTGGTTGGTGGTGTGCCCCAGGATTTTGCAAATGTAAAAAGTGTGCCGCGGCTCAAAAAATGGTTGGGAAACACTGCCATACAGTATAAAATTTAAAATTAAAAATATTAAAAATATTAAAAATTGTTGTTGTTATTGTGATTCATTGTAATTCCAGCATTTTCCCCAATAATGGGACTCAAGACCGCAAACAAACAGATTGAAAACAATGCAATTTGAAAACAAAACCCAAAAGCATTAATAAAAATATGAAAGTATGATTTCGAAACAACGAAACTATGTACGAAGTTAAAACGTTACATGTTTAAACCGCCTCGAGTCGCCTTCGGGCTGAGAGGGGCGCCAATTTATATCAAAACACTGTATTCCATATTGCAACCAAAAGGGATACTGCTCTGACATGCACCTCTAGCAGCTCATACCCACCCACAGCCTTTATATCCTACGCACGTTGGTCCTCCCCTACCTTGAAAGCCCTCCATCATGTGGCGGTGAGTTCCACCATTCAACCATTCCCGTGCCCAGTCTTTACTCTAGTGCCATGTTCTTTTCGATTGCACCCAAATGCATGGGGAAGAGAGGGGTGAGGCCCATTTGAACCCAGACCCTGCTACAAGCAAATATATAACAGCTCTATTCACCATGCTTGAAGATACAGGGATTGAAGAGAAACACATCCCCATAAAAATGCATCTTCTCTGTAGGACGAATGCTCTGACCCAGGGGGTAATATGCAACCCATCCACAGCCATTATATCCTGCACATATTGGACCTCTAACTCGGGGGCTGCTGCTCCATTATTATTATTATTGTTATTATTATTTCAAACACAACAAGATGAGTCCACAGCTGACAAGATCACTCTGCTGGCTGTCATATTGGATCACACGTCGGACACTTCCCAAGTGCCTAGGACTGTGTGATGTATCGGCGAATAATGCGTGCAGATCCCAGTGCGGTGGCCTTCTGCAGCTGACCAGTGGCGATTTGGTCAGCGCCGATTGTGTTTAAGTGCAGGCCAAGGTCTTTAGGCATTGCACCCAGTGTGCCAATCACCACTGGGACCACCTTATGGAATGCTCGGATACTGGGGGTTATATGCAACTCTAGCAGCTCATACCAATCCATAGCTATTATATCCAGCACAAATTGGACCTCCCTTCCCTTTAAGGACCTCTAAATTGGGGGAGGCTGCTTTATTATTATTATTATTATTCTCCCACTTTTCTCCCATGGTTGGGATCCAAAGCGGCATCCATCATGCAGCGGTGAGTTCCCCCATTCAACCATTCCCATGTCCAACCTTTGCTCCGGTCCCATTATAATTTCGTTTGCACCCAAATGCATAGGGAAGAGACGTGGGGTAGATTGGAACCCAGACCCAGCTATGAGGCTATATATATATATAACCCTGACAGCTCTATTCACTCTGCTTGAAGATACAGGGCTTGGAGAGGAGCACATCCCCGTAAACATGCATCTTCGCTGTGGAATGAATGCAGGTTGGCAACCGCTTTCCCTGCCTGGGCTTAATGCTGTAGAATCCTGGGAGATGTCGTTTGCAGGGATGGCTAAAGGCCTTGCAAAACTACTACTCCCTGGATTCCAGTGCATGGAGCCATAGCAGTTAAACTGCATTTGTTTTGCAGCATATATGCAACCACAGAAGAGGTTGCGTGGGAAGGGATCTCCCCATGGGGTATCCCAGGCATGGGCAAGCATTGGTCCTCCCTCCAGGTGTTTTGGACTCCAACTCCCGTCATTCCTAACAGCCTCAGGCCCTTTCCTTTTCCGTGCATGCTCAAATCTCCCATTGTAGGCTACAGTGTAGTGACATTGTATCCTTTATGTAAAATGGCAAAATCAAGGGTTGCTTTTTTTCAATATTTTTGAGGGAATATTTTCAAGTCGCGGATGTTGGAACCTTTGAAGCAGGCTCTGCGGATACGGAGGGCCCGCTGCACTACTTTTGGCAAGAGAAAGCCAAAAGGAAAAAGGAAAAGGAAGGGGCCTGAGGCTGTTAGGAATTATGGGAGTTGGAGTCCAAAACACCTGGAGGGAGGACCAACACTTGCTCATGCCTGGGGTATCCCATGGCCAAGGTCTAACCACCCCACCCCCCCATTTAAAAAAAACCCAAAGTCTTGCACTATCCTTCTACACTATGTCCATGAATGGCAAAAGAGACTGCTGCAAAGGGGATGATTGGCAGCCTCCTTCTTACATTCGCACCCGGCTCACTGTCTCCCCTCCACCTCCTCTGCAATTCCACGGATCCCTCCTGGGTTTGCCATCCCTCTCTCTGCCCACAATGGACTCCACGGGGCCCATTTGATTCTTCCTCCTTGGTTTGCTCTGCTATACCTTCTTCCTCTCTTTCATCCCTTCCATCCCTTCTTCTCCCAGCTGGCCCCTTATTGCCATCTTTTCTCCCTAAACTTTGGGCCTAAAACATGGTGACTTCCCCCCCATCATCCTCAGGCCCACCGTCCCTTTAAAAATGGAAAGAGCGACAATAATAATAATAATAATATAACACATATAATGACACTTGTATAATAATAAGACTATAATACAAATCATATAATTACAATTATATAATATAATAATAATAATAATAATACTTAAATAAAAATAAGAATTTGGCACAAGCCAGTCAAGGCGGTCCCAGTGGTGATTGGCATACATATAATAACACTTGTATTATAATAATAAGACTATAATAAAAATTATATAATTACAATTATATAATAATAATAAAATAATAATAATACTTATATAATAATAAGACTATAATACAAATAATATAATTACAATAATATAATAATAATATAATAATAATACTTAAATAAAAATAAGTCTTTGGCACAAGCCAGTCAAGGCAGTCCCAGTGGTGATTGGCATACATATAATGACACTTGTATAATAATAAGACTATAATAAAAATTATATAATTACAATTATATAATAATAATAAAATAATAATAATACTTAAATAAAAATAAGACTTTGGCACAAGCCAGTCAAGGCGGTCCCAGTGGTGATTGGCAGACTGGGTGCAGTGCCTAAGGACCTTGGCCAGCACTTAAAAACAATCTTCTCTTCTCCCCCGAGAGCCAACTTGCCTCTAATTTTCATCTTTTCTCCCTAAACTTTGGACCTAAAACATGGTGATTTTTTCCCTCTCAACCCTCTGGCCCACCTTCCCTTTAAAAAAAGGGTAGGGGGAAATAATAATAATAACCCTTATATAAATACTGTAAATAAATATAAATACTGTAAATAAATAAATAAATAAAATAACACTAATAACACTATAATAATAATGATACTTAAATAATAATAATAATAAGACTCTGGCACAAGCCAGTCGAGGTGGTCCCAGTGGTGATCAGCACACTGGGTGCAGTGCCTCAAGACCTTGGCCTGCACTTAAACACAACTGGCGCTGACCAAATCACCCCTGGTCAGCTGCAAAAGGCCACCCTATTTGGATCTGCATGCATTATTCGCCGATCCATCACACCGTCCTAGACACTTGGGAAGCATCTGACGTGTGATCCAATACAAAAGCCAGCAGAATGATCTTGTTTGCTGTGGACTAATCTTGTTGTGTATCTAATAATAACACTTGGTTTGTATTCCGCCGCGGTGGTGGTGGGAGAATCTCTGGAGGGTCCAGAATGGCAGGGCTGGCATCGCAGGCCTCAAAAGCCCATTTCAATACAGGGCCCGCTTCCGAGGGGAATTGGTGGAGGGAGAAGAGGAAGGAAGGAAATGGAAGAAGGGAGGGGGGAATAGGAAAGGGCAAGGAAGGAAGGTAACTTGGAAAGGGAAGAAAGGAAGGGCTTGAAAGGAAGGAAGGAAGGAAGGAAAAGAGGAGGGCTTGGAAGAACATGAAAGATGCATGTGAAAGAGAAAATGAGAGAGAGGGCAAGGCAGGTGTCAAGATGAGCAAAATGGATGGATGGGGAGATGGGAGAAAGAAGGAAGGAAGGAAAGAAGGAAGGAAGGAAGGAGAAAAGGAGGAAAGATCTTGGAAGAGCTGTAAAAAGATGCATGCAAAAAAGAGAGTGAGGAGATGGGAGAAGGAAAGAAGGAAAAAATGGAATGAAGGAAACAAAAAAGGAAGGATGGATGGATGGAGAGAAAAAAGGAAGGAAAGAAAGAAGGAAGGAAGAAAACAAAGAAGGAAGGAAAGAAGTAAGGAGGGGAAGAAGGAAGGAAAGAAGTAAGGAGGAAAATAAAGAAGGAATGAAAGAAGGAAGGAGGGGAAGAAGAAAGAAGGGAAGGAAGGATGGAAGGAAAGGAAGAAGGAAGGAAGAAAAAGGAGGGAAGGAAGGAAGGAAGAAGGGAGGGAGGGAAAGAAGGAAGGAAAGAAAGAAGGAAAGAAGAAAGAAAATAAAGAATGAAGGAAGGAAGGAAGGAAGAAAGAAGGAAGGAAAGAAGGAAGGAAGGAAGGGAAGAAGGAAGGAAGGATGGAAGGAAAGGAAGAAGGAAGGAAGAAAAGAAATAAAAGGAAAGAAGGAAGGAAGGAAGGAAGGAAAGAAGGAAGGAAAGAAGGAAGGAAAGAAGAAAGAAAGAAGAATGAAGGAAGAAGAAGAAAAGAAAGAAGGAAGAAAGGAAGGAAGGAAGGAAGGAAAGGAAGAAGGAAGGAAGAAAAGAAAGAAGGAAGGAAGAAAAGAAAGAAGGAATGAAGGAAAGAAGAAGGGAGGGAGGGAAAGAAGGAAAGAAGAAAGAAAATAAAGAATGAAGGCAGGAAAGGAAGGAAGAAAATAAAGAAGGAAGGAAAGAAGGAAGGAGGGGAAGAAGGAAGAAGGGAAGGAAGGATGGAAGGAAGGAAGGATGGAAGGAAAGGAAGGAAGGAAGGAAGGAGGGAGGGAGGGAAAGAAGGAAGGAAGGAAGGGTCTTGGAAGAGCCTGTGAAAAGATGCATTTGAAAGCAAGGGCGAGGGAAGAAGCAGAGAGGCAGCCAGGCAGGTGCCAAGAGGGGCAAAATGGATGGAGGAAGGGATGGAAGGGGAAAAGAGAAGAGGAGGAGGCGAAGAGGATGCACGGAAAGGTATTGCAAGCCAGGCGGAAGAAAGGATGGAGGAAAGGTTGTGGGGAGAGGGAAAGGGAAAGGGAAGTGGGGGGGGGGGGAGAGAAGCGCCAGGCAGGGATGAGGCAGGATGCCTCCATTGCAGGAGATAAAGAAGAAAGATGGGAGAGGGAAGGAGGGAGGGAGGGGGGAAGATGGCACAAGCCGGGAAGAGAGGGGAGGGGGCCCACCACCGGGGATGAAATCACCTACCCCCTCTTGTCTTTGGGTTTCCTTGGAGGGGAAAGAAAGGGGAGAAGGGGGTGGTGTTGGAGTGGGGGTGGGGAGAGGCCCCCTTGGAAGCAGCAGAAGCCCCCCCAAAGGGCGAAGGAGGGAGAAGCCGGGGCCTGGCCTGATCCAGGGGGGTGGGATCCCCAAGGGATGGAAGAGGCCCGGGTTGGGCTGAAGGATGGAGGGGGGGGGCGCCAAAGATGGAGCCAAAGGGAGGTGGGGGTGGGAGGATGCGGGGGTCTCCTTGCTTACCTCCGCAGAAGCAGCTCCGCCGGCTCCGGGGAGGGGGGCTCTGCTCCTCTTCTTCCCCTTCCTCCTCTTCCCCTTCCTCCTCTTCTTCTTCCTCCTCCTCCTGCTTGGCCCTGCGATGGCCGCATCCTTGGGGTGGGGGAGGGGGAGGGAGGGAGGGAGGCGGGCGGGCGGGGGTCTTCTCAGCCGAAGGCCATGGGGCTGCTCGGGGGCGGCGGGGAAGGAGCCGAGAGGGAGGGAGGGAGGGAGGGAAGGAGAGAGGGAGGGAGGGAGGGACGGAAGGCGGCCCCCCTGCTCCTGCTTCTCCTGCTTCTCCTCTTCCTCTCTCCTTTGGCTGAGGTGGGCCCCGAGCCGGACGCCCTCCCTCCCGCCCTTCCTCAGCCGCCGCCGCCGCCGCGCTCCTCTCCCTCTCTCTCCCTCTCTCTCTCCCTGTGTGTGTGTGCCCTGCTCTTCCTCCTCTTCCTCCTCTTCCTCCTGGCCTGGCTCTGCCTTCCTCGCCGCCTCGCCTCGCCCACCGGCCCCGCATCAGCAGCCGACGCCACACGGCAGGAGGAGGGAGGGGAGGGGCCAAGGGAGGGAGGGGGAGGGGAAGGGGGACCCCCAGCTCACCCCCCACCCCTCGCTCCATCCTTGGGGAAGGAAGAGCAGAAGAGGAAGGAGGGAGGGAGAAAGAAAGAAGAAAGAAGGAGGAGAGATGACAAAAGAGGAGAAGAGCAGAGAGGAAGAAGAAAGAAGAGGAAGAAGGAAGGGGAAACGAGCAGAGACAAAAAAGAGAGAAGAGGAAGAAGGAAGAGGAGACAAGCAAGGAGGAAGGAAGATGAAAAGAGGGAGAAGGAAGAAGAAGAAGAAGAAAGAGGAAACAAGTAGAGACAAAGAAGAGAGAAGAGCAGAGAAGAAGAAGAGGAAGAAGGAAGAGGAGACGAGCAAGGAGGAAGGAAGATGAAAAGAGGGAGAAGAAAGAAGAAGAAGAAAGAGGAAACAAGTAGAGACAAAGCAGAGAGAAGAGGAAGAAGGAAGAAGAGACAAGCAAGGAGGAAGGAAGATAAAAGAGGGAGAAGAAAGAAGAGGAAGAAGAAAGAGGAAATGAGAGGCAAAAAAGAGAGAAGAGCAGAGAGGAAGAAGAGGAAGAAGGAAGAGGAGGCGAGCAAGGAGGAAGGAAGATGAAAAGAGGGAGAAGGAAGAAGAAGAAGAAGAAAGAGGAAATGAGAGGCAAAAAAGAGAGAAGAGCAGAGAGGAAGAAAAAGAGACGAGCAAGGAGGAAGGAAGATGAAAAGAGGAAGAAGACGAAAGAGGAAATGAGAGACAGAGGAGAGGAAGAAGAGGAAGAAGGAAGAGGTGAAGAGCAGGAAGGAAGAAGAGGAAGAAGGAAGAGATGAGCAAGGAGGAAGGATGATGAAAGGAGGGAGAAGAAAGAAGAGGAGGAAGATAGGAAGTGCAGAGAGGAAGAAGAGGGAGGAGGAAGATGGGAAGAGTAAGAACAAAGATGAGAAGAGAGAGAAGAGGAAGATGGGAAGAGGAAGACAAAAGACAAGAGCAGAGAAGAAGGAGGCGGAAGAGGAAAAAGGAAGAGGAGACGAGCAAGGAGGAAGGAAGGTGAAAAGAGGAAGAATGATGAGGGAGAAGAAGATAAGAAGTGGAAAGAGGAAGAAGAAAGAAAGAGGGAGAAGAAAGATGGGAAGAGCAAAGAGGAAGGAGAAAGAAGAGGGGGTAAGAAGAGAAACATGGGAAGGGAAAAGAGGGAGTAGAAAAATAGGAAAGGGAGAAGTGGAAGAAAACCTTAGAGAAGGAAGATGGGAAGAAAAGAGAGTGAGAGATAATGGAGAATAGAAGAGGGTAGAGAAGAGGAGAAAGAAAGTGGGAGAACAAAGAGAGAATGGAGAATGGGAAGAGAAGAAACACAGGAAGAGAAAAGAGCAAAGGGAGGAAGGAGAAAAGAGAGTAGAAAGATAGGAAAGGGAGAAGTGGAAGAAAATGTGAGAGAAGAAAGATGGGAAGAGGAGAGAGGAGGAGAGCTGGGAAAAAGACAGAAGAAGGAGATGAAAAACGAGGAGAAAGAGAAAGGAATAATAATAAAACCGGAGGGAGATGGAAAAGAGAGACATGAAGATGGGAAGAAGGAAAAGAAGGAAGGTTAGAAGAGAAGAAAAATGAGACGAAGGGAATGGGGGGGTATGAACGAAGAGAAGAAAGATGAGAAAAGAGAGGAGGAGGAAAAGGGCAAGAGATGAGGAAGAAACTGGGGAGGGGGAAGAAAGAGAGAGAAGAAGGGAGGATGGAAGAGAGGAAGAGAAGCAGGTCGAGAAGCGTGAGAAAAGGAGAAGAGAGGAAAAAAGAGAAGGTGAAGAAAAAGGAAAGAAGAAAGGCGTGAGAGTGAGAAGAGTCAAGGAGGAAGGGAGAGCAAGAGAGGGGAAAGAGAAAAGTGATGGGGGGGGGAGAGCAGCGTGAAGAAAGGGGTAGAGGAAGAGGAGAAGACAGCAAGGGGGGAAGAGAGGAGGGAATGGAAGGCAGGAGAAGAAGAAGAAGGTGGGAGAAAGGAGAATAGAAAGAAAAGAGGAGTGAGAAAGGCCAAAAGGAGGGGCTGGGCTCTCTGTGGGCGGTGGTGGTTGGCAGGCCACCAAAGGAGAGCAGTAAATAGACGGATATCAGGTGCTGGGAGTGAAAACCGCCAGTAAGCAAAGACGGGAAGGTGAGATCAACAGAGGAAAGGGAAAACAGGCCGGAGATCGATCCTTGCGGGAAGGGATCCTTTCCAAAAGGAAACCAGGGCTCCGGGGAGTGCGAAGAGTGCCATGGCCCACCTCCATTCAGGCCTGCTCTCCTCTCCCATCCCTTTTGCCCTCAGGCACCCGGGTGAATGGTTATTGATGGGATGCAATTGACCAAAAAAACAGGCGGGAGACGGACAAGGAGAACGAGCAGCGCTGATCGGGGTGAGCACAGCGTTGTACAGCACATCTACACAATTGCACAATGGGTGCCATTTGGCACCACTTCTGCCGCCATTAAGAAGTTATTTGCGACACCTGCTCACAAAGCCAGGTTTGGACTTTTTTTACGAAATATTAAGAAGGTGGGGGCCAATCTAAGGAGGGCATTCCACAGCCGAGGGGCCACCACTGAGAAGGCCCTATATCTCACCCCCGCCACCTGAACCTGTGCAGAAGGCGGGACCAAGAGCAGGGCCTTCCCAGAAGATCTCAAATTCCTGGATGGTTCGTAAGGAGAGATACGTTCGGACAGATAGGCAGGGCCAGAATCATTTGGGGCTTTATAAATGTACTCGGTAGCAGACTGGCGGCCAGTGGAGCTGGCGCAGCAGAGGAGTTGTGTGCTCCCTGAGTGCCGCTCCTGTTAACAACCTCGCTGCCGCCCATTGGACCATTTGAAGCTTCCGAACAGTCTTCAAAGGCAGCCCCACGTAGAGAGCATTGCAGTAGTCTATACGGGATGTAACCAGTGCATGGACTACCGTGGCCAAGTCAGACTTCCCACTGAGCCATGGCTCAATGCAGTGGAATCCTAGGATTGAAGTTTGGTGATTGAAGTTTGGCACTGTTTGGCAGAGAAGGTCTCGCAAGACAACAACTCCCAAACTCAAGGCCAATCCCCACTAAACCCTTCCAGTATTTTCCGTTGGTCATGGGAGTTCTGTGTGCCAAGTTTGGTTCAATTCCACCATGGGTGGAGTCCCACCAGTATTCAGATGTGGGTATCTGTACCCAATTATTCCCGTGAATGAAAATCCATCCTGCATATCAGATATCTACATGAAGATTTATTTATTTATGTACTAGCTTGGGGACCCGGCGGTGCCCGGGTCATTTGAGAAGTGCAGCAGGATGTAGAGTGGGTCATGGGGGCTCTGTGTGGCAAGTTTGGTCTTGATCCATCATTATTGGGAGTTGCAGTGGTATCATGAAATTACTGAAGGTAGTGGAAGTCCCATTATCTGTGGTCCACCCTCCCCCAAAGTGTAGTAGGCTGTAGATTGGGTCATGGGGGCTCTGTGTGCTAAGTTTGGTCTGTATTGGTGAATGGATGGGGGTTGCATTGTTTTTAGGAAGTGAGTGAAGGTACTTCAAGTCCCATCATCCGTGGTCCGTCTCACACAAAACAGCACCAGGATGTAGAGTGGGTCATGAGGGCTCTGTGTGCCAGGTTTGGTGTTGATCAGTCATAGGATTAGGTTTGTAGCAGTCTTGGAAAGTGAGGGAAGGTACTGCAAGTCGCATCATCCATGTTCTGTCCCCCTCCAAACTTCAGTAGTATGAAGAGTGGGTCACTGGGGCTCTGTGTGCCAAGTGTGGACTTTCTCGGTGTTTGTTGGGGGCCACAGTTGTCTGTGGGAACAGAGGGGTGTGAAAGTACTACAAATCCCATCATCTATTGTCAGTCCTCCCCGAAACCTCACCAGGACGTAAAGGCAGTCATAGGGGTTATGTATGCCAAGTTTGGTCTCGATCTGTGATTGGATGAGGGTTGCAGCGGACTTGGGAAGTGAGTAGAGGTACTTCAAGCCCCATCATCCATGGTCCACCCTCCCTCCGAACTGCACCAGGACGTAGAGTGGGTCATGGGGGCTGTGTGTGCTAAGTGTGGTCTGTATTGGTCCTTTTTGGTGGCCTCAGTGGTCGGTGGGACCCAAAGTGTTTGAAAGTACTACAAATCCCATAATCCGTGGGTCATGTCCCCGACCCGCGCCAGGACGTAAAGGGGTTAGGGGGGTTATGTGTACCAAGTTTGGTGCAGGTCCATCACCCGCGCTGGTCGTTGTGGCCTGTGAAAGTGGCTGCCACATATCCGCCCTCCCGCCCTTCCGCCCTCCGCACACATACATACATACAAACATTCCGCTTTATAAAGGTATACAGATTTATTTATTTACATCATTTATATTTCACCCTTCTCACCCCACAGTGGACTCAGGGCATATCAAAATGCACATATACAGGCAAACATTCAATGCCCTTTGACATACAAACAAGACACTCAGGCAATTTAATATTTCAGCTTCTGGCCACCAGGGGGAGCTGTAGCACTCCTTCACTCCGTTTACACATTTCCTGGAGATGTATGGCCTCATAAATTAGTTAAATTAGCCTCCCCACAACGTGGTACCTAAATTTCCTACTTGACAGATGCAACTGTCTTTTGGGTTGCAAAGGTCGACTACAAGCTACACAAATGGTTGAACGCTCACCCCGACCCATGCAGGCCTCGAACTCATGACCTTCTGGTCATAGAGATCTTATGCAGCTGACTCCCAGCCAGCTGTGCCACATTCCCGGTGCTAAGATTCATAACAGTAGAAAAATTACAGTTGTGAAGTAGCAACGAAAATAATGTGATGGTTGGGGGTCACCACAACATGAGGAACTGCATTGAGGGGTTGCAGCATTAGGAAGGTTGAGAAACACTGGTAGAGATGGAAAGTTCCTGGAACCAAATCTCAGCAGATACCGAAAGCAGTTGGATTTCAGGGGGTTTTCAAGCCTTTGGAATACCTGCGGTTGCATCAATGGTACATGGTGAGACCTCTTGGAGTAAGGACACTGTTCTAAACGTGAAATTCATTCATGTATCATATACACCGGGCCTCTGCAACAGGAGGCCCGCGGGCCACACACGGCCCGCCAGCCCCTTGGATCCGGCCCTCCTACTCTCCTGCAATAAAATAATAATTAAAAAATCCCAAAAAAAATCCCAAAAAAATCCCCCCAAAAAGTGTGCATGCACGCGGCACCCCCTTTGCTCTGTTCCCCATGGCTCCGCCCTCCCTCCTACAGCATCACGTCAGGCGCCAGAAGCGGGCGGGCGAAATCGCTGCTTCTGTCACCCAGGCTGTAGGAGGGAGGGGCCAAGGGGAGCCCTCCTTGGCTTCGCCCTCGCTCCTACAGCGTCATTGCTGGGCGCCAGACGCGGGCAGGCGAACTCGCCGCTTCTGTCGCCTGGGCATGACGCTGTAGGAGGGAGGGGAGGGGCCAAGGGAGCCCTCCTGGCTTTCGCCCCGCTCCTACAGCGTCATCGCCGGGTGCCAGAAGCGGGCGGGCGAAATTGCCGCTTTTGTCGCCTGGGCGTGACGCTGTAGGAGGGAGGGAGGGGCCAAGGGAGCCCTCCTTGGCTTCGCCTCGCTCCTACAGAGTATTTGCCGGGCGCCAGAAACGGGCGAAATCGCCCCCTGCGATCGGCCCCGCCCCCCGCTGCTGCCAGCCAGGTGATCAATCACCGGAATTCTGGCCCTTGGGCCGGTAGAAGTTGGACAGCCCTGAACACCTTACATCAGAGCTTTCAAAACCTTTCATGTTGGTGACATGCTTTCTTTCTTTTATTTATTTCTGGCATTTGTACCTTGTCACTTCTCAGCCCCCGAAGGGGGACTCGGGACGGCTTACATACGCAGCGGTACAAGGCCGCTACACCACAAATATAACAATATAATCACAGTCACATACATCAACATT
Organism: Anolis apletophallus; assembly: GCA_030556195.1. Lineage (NCBI taxonomy): Eukaryota > Metazoa > Chordata > Lepidosauria > Squamata > Anolidae > Anolis > Anolis apletophallus. The sequence continues at coordinate 149,174,007 of JARBWK010000008.1, read as the reverse complement.
AAAAACAATTACATAATCATTAGATCCTGTGGCTGGGTCGTCTGGGTACGGGAGAGATCCAGCTCCCAACCCTGGACGGTGCGACGCTACGCCCGTCGCCATCTATGAAGAGTCTGGGAGTCACTCTTGACTCCCAGCTGTCGATGGAGAAGCATATCTCCATCGCCAGTGGAGCAGCTTTCCACCATCTCCGGCAGGCGAGGAAGCTGGCTCCCTACCTGTCCCGTCACGACCTAGCCACAGTGGTCCAAGCCACGGTCATCTCAAGATTGGACTACTGTAATGCTCTCTACATTGGCCTTCCTTTGTCGGTGATCCGGAAGCTTAAGTTGGTCCAGAACGCTGCAGCACGGCTGTTGGCAGGCTTACCATCTTGCTGCCACATTACGCCGGTTCTGTGCGAACTGCACTGCTTCCAATAGAGCACCGGATCACCTTCAAAGTGCTGGTTTTAACCTTGAAGGCCTTGAATGGTCTGGGGCCAGTGTACCTAAGGGACCGCCTCTCCCTATATTGTCCCGCAAGACCACTGCGATCAGAGTCCCTCAACCTCCTTGTGGTGCCAAGCTGTAAAACCCTTCACCTGACCTTAACGCGGAGGAGAGCCTTTAGCGTCAACGCTCCAGTACTTTGGAACGCTCTTCCTCCTGCAATCCGAGAGTTGTCTAACTTACTGGCCTTCCAGAAGGCATGTCAGACCTTTCTGTTTGTGCAGGCATTTGGTCAATAATAACTCCAGGCCCTTACTATGTGCTGTAGGCCATGGGAGTAAGTCTGGCGCCCGTGAACTACTGTATAGTTTTAATTGTGTGTGTTAATCCTGATGTTTTATTGTGTTTTTATGGTGTTTTTAGCATTTGTGAGTCGCCCCGAGCCTGCCGGGAGTGGCGACTAATAAGTTGAAATAAATAATAATAATAATAAATAAAAACCAATATATAGAGCATTAGTTAAAACCATAAGACAAAGCACGGCATCATCTGCTGCAACGCCATCCCAGTCAATGTCCAATAAAGTGCAATTTACGTCTGCTGCCCTCCTGGTCCCAGAACCACAATTTAATTTCTTTCCAGAAGGCCAAGAGGGATGGTGTCGATCTTATCTTGTTTGGTAGTGTGTTCCATAGGCGGGGGGCCACCGCCGAGAAGGCCCTGTCTCTCGTCCCCACCAACCACATTTGCGATGTAGGTGGGAGCGAGAGCAGGGCCTCCCCAGATGATCTTAGGCTGTGAGATGGGACGTAGAGGCAAATGTGTTCAGACAAGTAAGCTGGGTCAGAACCATATAGAGCTTTATAGGTCAATACCAGCACTTTGAATTGGGCTCGGAGATAGACCAGCAGCCAATGGAGGTGACACAACAAGGGGTGGTATGTTCCCTGTTGCCCCAGTTAGCAATCTGGCTGCCGCCTGTTGGACCAGCTGTAGTTTCCGAGCTGTCTTCAAAGGCAGCCCCATGTAGAGCGCATTGCAGTAGTCTATTTGAGTTAACTGAAAATGCAAAGCACGAAGTGAAGCTGATTGGTTGGGCCATGCCCAAGAGACTAGCTGAGCCTGGGAGTTTTGGCAACAGTTACATTTTTAGGCTGGATCTGTGCAGCACCGAGCAGAGAGACCGTTGGAGCCCTTGCTTCATGAACTGCTGGAAGAAGATCTCCCATATGGACACCTGAAGACCATCTGAACCGCTCTCCAAGGACACTGTGTGAGTCAATGCAACTGTTGGCATAACTGCATATATGTTTCTCTACATTACAAAGAGTAATCTCCTTGTTCTTTGCTGATCATCTGCGTGGCATATTTTCTTTCTCTGGCAAGACAGTTTGTGGACTGGTTAAAAAAACCACACACACACATTTCTATATGTTTGGACCTATACAACATCCAAAGGGCCTTCAGGGCCAAAGTTGCTGTAAATAGATTTCTTGCCAGTTTTATGATGATCTTGACATCTTTGCCCTGAAAAGAAGGAATGGCGAAGGGGGGTTGGGGGGGTTTCTTGGTTTGTTTTTGTTTCAGGGCAGAGAGAGAGACAGAGAGAGACACAGAGAGATAGAAAGGAGCATCAAATAATGAAAAAAATACCATTTAGTACTTAATGTAATTAGCTCCGAGTCAGATCCAGTTGCCTCAATTCAGCTTTACAAATGGCACGCCTCCAGGTGAACTCTCGCAATAAGAAATGACGACTGCCGATGCCAAATATTTCCATGCATGTTTGGAAGGCAGGCCTCAATTGGAAATGTGGAATTGGCTTGCTTTGGGTGGACATCAGGGTGAATAATATGTGGTTTCTGTTTACAGGACGGAAAAACGCTCCATGGCAATTGGCCAATCCACAAAGCCAGCCCAAGCCCAGAGTGGATGTAGGTGAACTACAACTCCCAAACTCAAGGTCATTGACCCCAAACCCTTCCAGTATTTTCTGATGGTCGTGGGAGTTCTGTGTACCAAGTCTGGTTCCATTCCATCGCTGGTGGAGTTCAGAATGCTCTTTGATTGTAGGTGAACTATAAATCCTAGAAACTACAACTCCCAAAAGTAAAGGTCTATTTTCCCCAAACTCCACCGGTGTTACCATTTGGGCATATTGAGAATTTGTGCCAAGTTTGGGCCAGATCCATCATTGTTTGAGACCACAGTGTTCTCTGGATGTAGGTGAACTACAACTCCCAAACTCAAGTTCAATGCCTACCAAACCATTCCAGTATTTCCTGTTGGTCATGGGAGTTCTGTGTGCCAAGTTTGGTTCAAATCCATCATTGGGGGAGTTCAGAATGCTCTTTGATTGTAGGTGAACTATAAATCCCAGCAACTACAACTCCCAAAATGCAAGGTCTAGTTTTCCCCAACTCCACCAATATTCAGATTTGGGCGTATTGGCTATTTGTGCCAAATGTGGTCCAGCGAATGAAAATACATCCTGCATATTGGATATTTACATTATGATTCATGAGAGTAGCAAAATGACAGTTGTGAAGTAGCAACAAAACTAATTTTATGGTTGGGGGTCACCACAAGATGAGGAACTGCATTAAGGGGTCACGGCATTCGGAAGGGGGGGAGCCACTGCTATAGGGCCTCTGGGTGCCCCTTCCCATCCAGTGTGAGACAGTGCTTCACGTTGGCTTCATTTGCTGAAGTTTTCTCACTTTGAAACCACCCAAGGTGGGATTTTGTGTCCTTTTGTTCCCTCCCAGGAGATTATGCTCAAGAGTACACACAACAACAACCTTGCGAGGTGTGAAGGGTGTGGGGAGGGGGCAGAAGGCTGGGGATTTGGGGTCGGGGAGAGAGGGAGAACGAGGTAACAGCTGTGCAGATGGAGGAGAGCATGGGAGATGTGGGAAGCAGCTGCTAATTTTATACACGCACGCACAAGCGCACATTCGCGCGCATGCACACATACATTGCTGGGCCTCCGGGCCACGAGAAGTGGGACAGGCAGGGAGAAAAAAGGAGTGATGCTCCGATGCAAGGAACGCAAGAGGAGGAAGGGAGAAGCAGGCATCAACCCAGTGCCAGATAGAATCCTAGAAGAGAGCCTCAAAGGTCATCCAACCCAACCCATCCAAGACACCATTCAAAGCCCTCCCAACAGACAGCCACCCAGCCTCTGTTGGTCAAGCTCCATACAGTGTTGCATCTACACCAGGCTGTTAGGAATCGTGGGAGTTGAAGTTCAAAATATCTGGAGTGAGGGCACTAGTTTGCCCAGGCTTGATCTGTAATCTATCCATCTATTAGGCCTGTTTGATCCGGTGGGTACGTAGGTGACTGTGGAGCCCTATTCTTGACCTGCATGTTCTCCTGCAGTGAGGGAATCGGTTTCCAGGTGGGAGGTGGTTCCGGATGGGATTGGCTTGACGTGCCTTCTGCTTGGCATGTTTCTCTCTTTTGCCTTCCAAATTCTGCAGCACTGCTGGTCACAGCTGATCTCCAGCTAGAGTACTCAAGGGCCAGGGCTTCCCAATTCTCTATGTCTTATTAGGCCTGTTTGATTTTAAAAATGGTTCAAAACTCGTTCCAGATGTAGGGGGCGCTGGCGCTTCGAATCTGAATAACTTCTGAAAAATTTCGAAAAAAATTCAGATTTTTTCCGAAATTTTGGAATGGCTTCGTTAATAATGGACACACATGTTTAACCCAGTTTGGATGCAGCTGTCGCCCTAGTTTTGGCGGGAAGGACATCCGCCTCCAAACTGGGTTAAACAGCCAATGAGGGGAAAGCACCTTGGGAAGGGCGGGAATCTAATGCCGATTCCTTTCCGAAAATGGTGGCGGTGGCCTCAAAATGGCAAATTCACTTCCGGGTTGCTTAGATTGCTTTGAAACTGCTTCAAAGGTGAATTTAATCCGAATTCATTCTGATTTTACAAGCATTCCGACGAACCTACCCAAACTCCACCGGTGTTCACATTTGGACATATTGAGTATTTGTGCCAAGTTTGGCCCAGATCCATCATTGTTTGAGACTACAGTGCTCTCTGGATGTATCTACCTATCATCTATATCTAGTCTACTGATCTACTTATCCGTCTATGTCACTACTTCTCAACCTCCCTGATGCCTCGACCCCTTAATACAGCTCCTTATGTTGTGGTGACCTCCAACCAGACAAGTATTTATTTCGTTGCTACTTCATAACTGAAATTTTGCTCCTGTTATGAATAATAATGGAAATATCTGATATACAGGATGTAGTTTCATTCACTGGACCCAATTTGCACAAATACCCATATTTGAATACTGGTGGGATTGGGGAGGAATTGATTTTGTCATTTGTAATTGCTGGGATTTACAGTTCGCCTACAATCAAAGAGCATTCTAAACTCCACCAACGATGGAATTGAACCAAACTTGGCATACGAAACTCCCAAGACCAACAGAAAATACAAGAAGGGTTGGGTAGGGCATTGACCTTGAGTTTGGGAGTTGTAGTTCATTACATCTAGAGAGAACTGTGTACTCAGACAATGATGGATCTGGACCAAGCTTGACACGAATACTCAATATGCCCAAATGTTAACATTGGTGGAGTTTGGGGAAAATAGACCTTGATGTTTGGGGGTTGTAATTGCTGGGATTTATAGTTCACCTACAATCAAAGAGCATTCTGAACTCCACCAACGATGGAATTGAACCAAACTTGGCATACGAAACTCCCAAGACCAACAGAAAATACAGGAAGGGTTGGGTGGGCATTGACCTTGAGTTTGGGAGTTGTAGTTCATTACATCTAGAGAGAACTGTGTACTCAGACAATGATGGATCTGGACAAAGCTCGACACAAATACTCAATAAGCCCAAATGTTAAGATTGGAGGAGTTTGGGGAAAATAGATCTTGATGTTTGGGGGTTGTAGTTGCTGGGATTTATAGTTCACCTACAATCAAAGAGCATTCTGAACCCCACCAACAATGGAATTGAATCAAACTTGGCATACGAAACTCCCAAGACCAACAGAAAATACAGGAAGGGTTGGGTAGGGCATTGATCTTGAATTTTGGAGTTGTAGTTCACCTCCATCCAGAGAGAACTGTGTACTCAGACAATGATGGATCTGGACCAAGCTTGACACGAATACTCAATATGCCCAAATGTTAACATTGGTGGAGTTTGGGGAAAATAGACCTTGACGTTTGGGGGTTGTAATTGCTGGGATTTATAGTTCACCTACAATCAAAGAGCATTCTGAACTCCACCAACGATGGAATTGAACCAAACTTGGCACACAGAACTCCCATGACCAACAGAAAATACTAGAATGGTTTGGTGGGCATTGACCTTGAGTTTGGGAGTTGTAGTTCACCTACATCCAGAGAGGACTGTGGACTCAAGCAAGGATGGATCTGGACCAAACTTGGCATGGATACTCAATATGCCCAAATGTGAACACTGGTGGAGTTTGGGGAAAATAGACCTTGACATTTGGGAGTTGTAGTTTCTAGGATTTATAGTTCACCTACAATCAAAGAGCATTCTGAACTCCACCAACGATGGAATTGAACCAAACTTGGCATACGAAACTCCCAAGACCAGCAGAAAATACTGTGTTTTCTGATGGTCTTTCACAACCCCTCGTGACCCCCCCCCCCAGGGGTCCCGACCCCCAGGTTGAGAAACACTGCTCTATGTGCTATATCTATAAATAAATAATGTACCTTTCCATTCTCTCTATAGCCTGCTTTCCATCCAGCCGTCATCTATAGCCCCTCATCTATTATCTATCTCTCTGTGTCTCTATCCCATTCTGTCTATCCGCAATCAATCCACCCATCCTTCAAATACCTATTATCTCTTTTTTCTATCCATCATTCAATTAACAATCAATCTATCCATCATCTATATATTATCTATCTATGTCTAATATAGTTGCCTAGTTATGTATAATCTCGCCATCCTGCATCTGTCTGATATCTAGCTAGCTATCTGTGTATCACTAGCTATTAATTTGCTAGCTAGCCAATTATCATCTTTCATCCACCACATATCTATACATGTATGATTATCAATTACCTAGGTAGCTATTATCTATCATTTATCCCATCTAGAATCCCGCTAAATAGCTATCATTTGTCTCTATTTCCTTCTATCTGTCTATGTATCAATCCGTCTCTCTCTGTCTGTCATTCTGTCTAGGCATTTTCGCTCATCTCTATCATTTATCTATCTATTGTCTAGCTAGCTATCATAATATTTCTATGTAAGATATATAATAATATAAAATAATACAATATATTGTATATACATATAATATTGATAATATTAAAATGTAATACACAACTTAAGCCATCTGAGAGCTCGCACTAAGACTCTAAACTATCTAGTCCATGAACTGCTTTTTGCTGACGATGCTGCCCTTGTCGCCCATTCAGAAACGGCTCTGCAGCGCCTCACATCCTGCTTTGCAACAGCTGCAGAGCTGTTTGGGCTGGAAGTCAGCCTGAAGAAAACGGAAGTCCTCTACCAGCCTGCACCACAGGAACAACACCACCATCCCCACGTCAGCATAGGCACATCTGTGCTTAAGTCCGTTCAGCAGTTCACCTCCCTGGGAAGCATCATCTCTTCAGACGCCAAGATTGATAAAGAGATAGATCACAGATTAGCAAAGGCATAGAGTGCATTAGGAAGGCTTCACAAAAGAGTCTGGAGCAACAAGCACCTGAGGCAAAGCACCAAAATCAGTGTGTACAGAGCTATTGTACTGTCTATTCTCTATGGGTCTGAAACATGGGCACCTATCGCCAACACCTACGACTCCTTGAACACTTTCATCAGCGCTGTCTTCGCACAATCCTAAATATACACTGGACCGACTATGTGACAAATGTTGCTGTCCTTGAGCAAGCAGGGATCACCAGTGTTGAGGCCATGCTGTTGAGAACACAGCTGTGCTGGGCAGGGCACGTCTCTAGGATGGAGGACCACCGCCTCCCAAAGATACTACTCTACGGTGAACTCGCCATGGGTCAGCGCAAGAGAGGCGCCCCCAAAAAGAGATATAAGGACTCCCTGAAACAACATCTCGGGCTCGGCCAGATTGATCATCAAAAATGGCCCACCCTGGCCTCACATCGGGAGGCATGGAGACGCACTATCCACAATGCTGCGGTCTCTTTCGAGAGGTCACACCAAACGGGTCTCAAAGAGAAACGACAATGCAGAAAGAGCCGCAACTTGGAAACAACATCACCCAAGGAGACTTTCTGCTGTGCTTTCTGCAACCAAACTTGCCTATCTCAGATTGGCCTTTTTAGTCATCAACATGCTTGTAAAAAGCGTGGGATGAGTCCTTCCTAAGAATCTTCATTCGCGAAGTAATGCCGAGAGGTAATGTAATACAATATAATACTACTAATAATAATATATTATAATTGTATATTTCATATTACATGTAATATTACTAATAATATTACATTGTACTATAATGTTATAGTACAATGTAATATATAATATACAATATGGCAATAATATACAGTAATATATTGTATTTACATTTTACTTGTAAGCCACTCTGAGTCCCCTTCGGGGTGAGAAGGGCGGCATATCAATGTCGTAAATAAATAAATAAATAAATATCTCTTGAAGATGCTGCGTGTGATCTGCTTACAAGTCACAACCTTTCCCTTGATGTGTGCATGGATGTCGCCACTTCCACATCGCAATACATCTGCATTTGTCAAATTGTTGCAGTCTGATACCACTTTAACTGCAGTGGCTCTGTGCTATGGCATCCTGGGAGTTGTAGTTTGGCACCGGCCCCCTTTGGCAGAGAAGGCGAAACCCTTTTGCAAAATTGCAAATCTTGCAAAATTTGCAGTTTTTGAGATTGCAAATGTTGAGATTCCATGGCAAGGACTCAGGGCAGTGAAAGTGGGGTCAGACTGTATTCATTCGACAGCAAAGGTAAGTGCGCTCTTAAAATAGTCCCCAAAGCAGTGAAAACACAGAAACCTGAGTGGAAAAAACAGCACAGACACGTACAAGCCACGCTCAGGGCTCTTCTGCAGTGGCTCAATAAATGCCAAAAGCCTGGCTAAAGAGAGAAAAAAAGGTTGTTTCCTGCCAGTGGGAAGAGAGGAGACGTGGAGTGTGAAGTCCCCTTAATAGAACCAGGAGGCCGACATGGCTGGAAGTCCACAAACACCCGTGACCAAAAAACTGGGGCATTTTAAAGTTGCTCCCAAACAGTTCAAGATGTGTGTTTATGTAGACATGGGCAAAGCTGGGCCCTTCAGGTGTTTTGGACTTCAACCTGAGGCTGTTATGAATGGTAGGAGTTGGAGTCCAAAACCCCTGAAGGGCCCAGCTTTGCCCACGCCTGGTATAGATAGATCAATGTTTCTCACCCTGGGGGTCGGGACCCCTGGAGTGGTCTCGAGGGGGGTTAAATAGGGGTTGCCAAAGACCACCAGGAAACACTTATTTCTGCTTTGGCAGAGAAGGCTGAAGATCTCTCCGCCTGTCCTTCTCTTCCTTTTTGGTGTTGGTGAATTACAATTCCCAGAATTCAAAAACCGCCACCCCAACACAAGCAACATTCAGTGTTGGCTATGGAGGTAGTGTGCCAAGTTTGGTTGAGGGCTGGGTTCAGAGTGCTCTTTGATTGTAAGTGAACTATAAATCCCAACAACTACAACTGCCTAATGCCAAGCTCTATTTCCCCCCAACTCCACCCATGTTCACATTTGGGCATATTGAGTATTCGTGCCAAGTTAGGTCCAGATCCATCATTGATTGGCCAGCCTCTCAGCCAAGGGGAGGGGTGTTTTTGAGACTCCAGGCAGGGAGGGGAGAAAAAGCATGCTCGGCGCATGGCAGTGTGGCGCACGTGTGCGGACAAGGGAGAGCGCATGAGGCTGGAGGGAGGCTTGCACCAGCAAGTCCCTTCATGGCATGGGAGTTCTGGGTGGAACGTTTGTCCCAATTCCATCGTTGGTGAGGTTCAGAATGCTCTTTGATTGTAGGTGAACTATAAATCCCAGCAACTACAACTCCCAAATGACAAAATCACCCCCTCCCCCAAACCCCACCAGTATCCAAATGTGGGTGTATCAGGTATTTGTGCCAAATGTGGTCCAGTGAATGAAAACACATCCTGCAGATCAGATATTTACATGACGATTCATAACAGGAGCAAAATGACAGTGATGAAGTCGCAACGAAAATAATGTTATGGTTGGGGAGTCAGCACAACACGAGGAGCTATATTGAGGGGTCACGGCATTAGGAAGGTTGACAAACACTGAGATAGATGATTGACAGACAGATAGAATGGCAGATAGATGAATGACAGACAGACAGATAATTGACAGATAGATGACTGATAGACAGATAGATGAATGACAGACAGACAGATGGTTGTCAGATAGATCATTGACAGACAGACAGACAAATGATTGACAGACAGACAAATGATTGACAGATAGATGCTTGACAGAAAGATGATTGACAGATAGATGATTGCTTGATTGAAAGACAGATGATTGACAGGTAGATGATTGACAGATAGATGCTTGCCAGACAGACAGAAAGACAGATGATTGACAGACAGACGATGATTGACAGACAGACAGATGATTGACAGATAGATGCTTGACAGACAGAAAGACAGATGATTGACAGGTAGATGATTGAGTGATAGATGCTTGACAGACGGACAGAAAGACAGATGATTGACAGGTAGATGATTGACAGACAAATATACCATGGTATCAGGCATGTAACTGGGGGGGGGGGGTTCAGGGTAGTGTGCGATAATGCCTTACTGGTACATTATTTAAACTGTTATGTTTATTCATATGATCTGATCACCATGCTCAATACATCCTATATGCCTGGGGTGTTGGGATAACGATTGCTAGGGTAGATCCTCTCTCACTCAGACTCAGCCCCCCCCCCCATCAAACTCAGCCCCCCCCCCTCGAATCAAAATCCTGGCTATGGGCCTGAATGGTATAGTGGTTTGAGTATTAGAGTATTTGAGTATTAGACTCCAACTCTGGAGTCAAGGGTTAGAATCTCTGCTCAGCCATGGAAGTCCACTGGGTGAGCTTGGGCAAGTCACATTAACTCAGCCTCAGGGGAAGGCAAAAGCTGGCATCCCCCCCCAAATCCTGCTGAGAAAACCTTGTGCCAGGGCTGCCATTAGTCAGATATGACTTGAAACCACACAACAATAGTGTGTGTGTGTGTGTCATATATCTATCAATCTGTGTGTGTGTCCCCCTCTCTCTTGCTGCACTGCGGGGGGTTGGACCTGATGACCTCTGTTGTCCCTTCCAACTCAATGGCTGTAATTCCCCCAGCAGCAGCCCATCTCCCTCAGACAGCAGGACTTGCTGTGCTCTCCTAAGCCAGGATGGTGTGTGACTTTTGGGTTGTTTGGGTAGACATGAATCCATTTTTCAGCTTTAGTCTGAACCTTAGAGGAGCTGCATTAAGGGAAGAGGGGTTTGGCACCACAAATAACTGCAAGCCCAAATGGAGGCTGATTTCCCCATCTGTGTGTTTCCATCTCAGAACTAGAGATGGCAGCTCAGTAGATTGCAACAGAATGAAGGTGGAAAAAAATGATGAGCAATGCATTAGAGCAGGTATGGGCTAACTTGGGCCCTCCCTCCAGGTGTTTTGGACTTCAACTCCCACCATTCCTAACAGCCTCAGGCCCTTCCTTTCCCTCCTCTGCCACTTAAGAGCGCCAGGCATTAAGTCCCAGAGTCGGACTTAATGTCAGGGTGGACATCCACAAGGCGGTGGCAGGATCGGTCATTGCAGTGAGGAACCATGGATGACAACCAGCTGGCCTCCATTTAAAATTTCTTTCTTTATGATAAAAAAGTAGAAAGCAAAGTAATGAGAGATCGATTGTTGAAGTTGCTGCTGTTGCCACACTCCCAGCGATGCTGGCCCAATGGGGCATGCAGGAACTGTGGAACTCGCTGCTGCAGGTCAGATTAGCTTGAACGCAGAGGGCCCTTGGTTGTTCACCCTCAAGGGGAAGCCTTTACCTTTACTATAGGAGCCTAGTGCCTAGATCCAGGAAAAAGGGCTATCTCTCTATTCTATTCGGCCTTGGTCAGAACACACCTGGAATCACATTGTGTCCCATTCTGGGCACCGCAATGGAAGGGAGAGGTTGACTCTAAGCTGGAATGTGTCCAGAAAAAGAGGGCGGCTAATTTGATGCAGGGTCTGGAGAACAAGCCCTATGAGGAGCGGCTTAAAGAACTGGGCATGTTTCGCCTGCAGAAGAGAAGGCAGAGAGGAGACATGATGAGAGCCATGTATGAATATGTGAGGGGAAGTCAAAAGGAGGAGGAAGCAAGCTTGTTTTCTGCTGCCCTGGAGACTAGGATGCAATGGAACAATGGCTTCAAAGCAAAGGAGATTCCATTAGGAATACAAGGAAGAACTTCCTAATTGTGTGAGAGAGTTGTTCAGCAGTGGAACTCTCTGCCTTGGAGTGTAGTGGAGGCTTTGAAAAAGGCTGAATGGCCTCTGTTTGTGGAATAATGTTCAGGGTGGGAGAAAGAACTCTTGTCGGTTGTAGACAAGTTGTAGGAAAATGTGAATGTTGCCATTGGCCACCTTGATTAGCATTGAATAGCCTTGCAGCTTCAAGACCTGTCTGCTTCCTGCTTGGGGGAAGAGTTCTTTCTCCCACCCTAGGCATTCCACTGATATATAAACCTCACCTACCTGGTTCCCACAAACCTTGCAACCACTGAGGATGCCTGCCACAGATGTGGGCAAAACGTCAGGAGAGCATGCTGCTGGATCATGACCAGACAGCCCGAAAAACTTACAGCCACCCAGTGATTGCGGCCATGAAAGCTTTCGACAACACAAAGTTATTATTATCATTAATAATAATAACAAAGGGACCAACCCCCTGCCCTGGAGATGTAATTGGCCTGCAACGAAGGGGGCTGATGGGACCTGCAGTCTCACATTGCCCCAGATGTTAAAAGCCGATGAATAAAAGCCCGCAAAGGAGAAGCCAGCCAGCCCCCCGCCTGCTCTGTTTGCGGCTGAGGTCTGCCAATAGGCTTTGCTTACAAGGCAGGAGGGCCCAGGCCCCGGACCTTTGCCATTGCCCTTTCCTTGGCGAGCCAGTTAGATTGATTGGTTATGTTAATTAATTAAAAAGTGCTTGACTCTCGAAAAAGAGACCAATTGCCAATTGTTTTCCTTTTGTTTTAACAAGGAAGCAGACACAGTTGTGAATCATAGAGCTGTGTGGGACTCCAGAGGTCATCTACTCCAACCCTCACTCTGGCAATGTTTCTCAACCTGGGGGTTGCCAAAGACCATCAGGAAACACAGTATTTTCTCTTGGTCCTGGGGGTTCTGTGTAGGAAGTTTGGCCCAATTCTATCATTGTTGGGGTTCAGAAGGCTCTTTGATTGTAGGTGAACTATAAATCCTAGAAACTACAACTTCCAAATGTCAAGGTCTATTTCCCCCAAACTCCACAAGTGTTCACATTTGGGCATATTGAGTATTCCTGCCAAGTTTGGTCTAGATCCTTCATTGTTTGAGTCCACAGTGCTCTCTGGATGTAGGTGAACTACAACTCCCAAACTCAAAGTCAATGCTCACCAAACCATTCTAGTATTTTCTGTTAGTCGTGGGAGTTCAGTGTGCCAAGTTTGGTTCAATTCTATCATTGGTGGGGTTCAAAATGCTCTTTGATTGTAGGTGAACTATAAATCCCAGCAACTACAACCCCCAAATGTCAAGGTCTATTTTCCCCAAACTCCACAAGTGTTCACATTTGGGCATATTGAGTATCAGTGCCAAGTTTGGTCAAGATTATTGTTTGAGACCACAGTGCTCTCTGGATGGAGGTGAACTACAACTCCAAAACTCCAGGTCAATGCTCACCAAACCATTCTAGTATTTTCTGTTGGTCGTGGGAGTTCAGTGTGCCAAGTTTGGTTCAATTCCATCGTTGGTGGGCTTCAGAATGCTCTTTGATTGTAGGTGAACTATAAATCCCAGCAAATTGTAGGTGAACTATAAATCCCAAATGACAAAATCTATCCCCCCCCCCCCCCCGCCCCAAATTTCACATTTGGGGGTCACCGCAGCATGAGAAAGTGTATTAAGTGTAGGCTGTTAGGAATTGTGGGGGTTGAGGGCCCAAGTTTGCCCAGGCCTGCTCTAAAAACTACAGTAGTGATCCCCAATTGCAACTTCCCTGGTTTATATTAGAAAGTAATTTTGTACTGCCCACTGGTGGAAATGTCTGGAAGTGCAGCTTTCGTAAGTTCCACACAAAAACATCAGGGCAGGGAATAATAATAATAATAATTAATGAAGGAAATTGGACGAGGTGGTTCTAGGTTTTCTTTGATATCTTTTTAGGATGCAGAAATAATACATGTTATGGGGAACTATCGATCCAGGGGAAGTATTATTTTATTGTCCTTGGAGGCATCATCCGGGAATATTAAAAAATAATATTCCGGGATGGAGGGAAATAAGTGTGAATATTGCCATTGGCCACCTTGATTAGCATTTAATGGCCTAGGAGTTTCAAAGTGTGGCTTCTTACTGTCTGGGGGAATCCTTTGTTGGCCACCTTGATTAGCATTTAATGGCCTAGAAGTTTCAAAGTATGGCTTCTTACTGTCTGGGGGAATCCTTTGTTGGCCACCTTGATTGGAATTTAATGGCCTAGAAGTTTCAAAGTGTGGCTTCTTACTGTCTGGGGGAATCCTTTGTTGTCCACCTTGATTAGCATTTAATGGCCTAGCAGTTTCAAGGTGTGGCTCCATCCTGCCTGAGGGAATCCTTTGTTGGCCACCTTGATTGGAATTTAATGGCCTAGCAGTTTCAAGGTGTGGCTCCATCCTGCCTGAGGGAATCCTTTGTTGGCCACCTTGATTAGCATTTAATAGCCTAGAAGTTTCAGTGTTTACCCAACCAGTGTGCCATCTTGAGTAGCAATCATCAGGTGTGCCAGTGTGGGATCAAACCTCCCGTGGGAATACCTCCAATATACCCTTTCTTCCCCCTCCTGCCAAACTCCTGCTGCTGCTGCTTGCGGGGGGGGGGGGGGGGGGAGGAAGGGCCGGGCGGCGGCGGCGAAGAAGGGGCCGGGGCGCCGCCTCCTTCGGCCGTTTCCCCTCCGCACGTACAGATGACACTCCAGACCGAAGCTATGTACCAGTCGGGGCAGTGGACGCATATAGATGTTAAATAATAGAGGGGAGAGAATGGCCCCTCTATTATGGGAGTTCTATGTGGTGAGTTTGATTCCATTCCATCATTGGTGGAGTTCAGAATGCTCTTGGGTTGCGGGTGAACTATAACTCCCAGCTACTACAACTCCCAAATGGCAAAATCAATTTTTTGACTGATGGTCCCTCCTTGGGTTAGTATTAGTATGTTTTGTGGCCAAATTTGGCAGCCATTTGTCCAGTGCTTTTTGAGTTATCCCACAAATGAACATTACATGTATATATCAAGAGAGAGAGAGCACAACAGCGCAGACAGAAAAGCAAACATCACAGGGAAGCACGTCTGTGTAGGAGGGTGAACATCAGGAAGAACTTCCTGACTGGGAGAGCTGTTCAGCAGTGGAACTCTCTGCCTCAGAGTGTACTTCCATCTGGCTGCTCTCTTTCCGGCCGGCTTCCCTGAGGACCGGGTATGTTTTTCCTGAGGTGACTGCGATAAAAACTAAACACAGAAAGACTGACAGCTGTTGAGCAAGGCCTTTGTGTGTGCCTTTCTGCCATTTTTGCCAGGATATCTATGTTGTGTTCATCAAAACAGGCCTTGGTTTCCCACTGAGTGCATGAATACATTTAAAAACATATTAACTATACGTATGACTGTGTCAGAGTGTCATTTGGTGTCATTTTGGTTGGTGGTGTGCCCCAGGATTTGGTAAAGGTAAAAAATGTGCCGCGGCTCAAAAAAGGTTGAAAAATGCTGGACTAGAAGTTTCAAAGTGTGGCTTCTTACTGCCTGGGAGGAATTCTTTGTTGAGAGGTGATTAGCTGTCCCTGATTGTTTCTTGTCTGGGGTTCCCCTGTTTTCTGAGTGTTGCTTTTCATTTACTGTCCTGATTTTAGAGTTTTTTAAATAATGGCCTCCAGATGCGGGCGAAATGTCAGGAGAGAATGCTTCTGGAACATGATCAGATAGCCCTCCTGCTCTCTGCGTCCACCCCTCAATTTGATTGGCCGCAATGCTATGATTGGCTTCCTCCTCCACCAATCGGCTTCCTCCTCCACCGATTAAGGCGGAGCCAAATAGACCAGAAGCGGGGAGGGAATGTTTCTGATTGGACGGCTCCCAAGCTCCAGTCCTTGCTCTCTCACGTTGTAGCACGCCGCTCCCCATTGGCCGCCGATGAGGAAGAAAAAGAAGCTATAGCTGCGAGACGGAGATGCTCATTGGCTGAGACGCTCCACCGTAGGGCGGGGACTGCATGTTAAAGAGCCAGCGGGAGCCCTGATTGGTCACTCGGCGGCGCTCTAACAGAGCAGAAAGGAGGGCAGTGGGGACGGCGCTGATAGGCTCCAAGGCTCCGTTCTAAAAGGCGGAGTCTGCATATTAAGGAACTGCTACGGGCGCTGATTGGCTAAGACGCGCTGCGGGCTAAGTAGCTCCCTGGTAGTTCATTCAAGCCGGAGTTGAGAATGGTCGCAGGGGTCTCGGGAGTATTTTTCCGGCGGCTGGGAGCCTTAAGCGGCGGGGCTGCGGTCGGAGCCGCCGCCTATGGAGCGCACGGTGAGCGGGGCCAACGCAGAGAAGGCTCGGGTGCAACTGCGCTGTAGAATTAATGCAGTTTGTCACCGCTTTAACTACTATAACGCAGTGTTTCTGGAAATCCCATCCTTTGCCTCACTGCAAAGCAGGCCCATTGAGAAGTGTCAACCCCTGTGGAAGAACTAACGATGAGAGACTCGAGGTGCAGCTACTCTGTCGCACTAATGCAGTTCGACACCGCTTTAAGAGCAATGCCTGGGAGCTGTAGTGTGCCGAGGCACCAGCACTCTTGGGAAAGAGAAGGCTAAAGACCTTGGAAACTACAACTCCCAAGCTTCCATAGCATTCAGGCTGGATTCCATAGCATTGAGCTAGGGCAGATTAAGGCTGGATCTATACTGACTGCCCTATAATCTAGTTCTAAGTGAGTCCAAGTGGTGTCAAACTGCATTCATGCTACAGTGTAGACCAGGCTTGGGCAAATTGAGGCCTTCCAGGTGGTTTGGACTGCAACTCCCACCATTCCTAACAGCCTTAAGCTGTTAGGAATGGTGGGAGTTGGAGTCCAAAAGGGGGGAAAGGAAAGGGCCTGAGGCTGTTAGGAATGGTGGGAGTTGCAGTCCAAAACACCTGGAGGAAAGGCAAAGTTGGCCCAGGCCTGGCGTCGACTCACTCCCAGAAATAGGAATTAGATTGGGGGGCCCTCTTTGAAGAGGAGGCTTGAAACCCACCCTGCTGTTGCTGCCGACCGAGCCCTAGGCTGCCTTGATCACTATTTGGCCTTTGTTTAGGGTGTGACCATGAAGCGCCCTTTCACCTCCGGGTTGCTGTGAGTGCTCCGAACCGCCTGTCCATGTTCCAGAAGCATTCTCTGTTAGAGTTGTTATCATGTTTTAAGTAGCATGGACTGTTAAGGATCAGGGCAGGAAACAGTAAGAGCTGTACCGCCTGACTGGCATTGCGTAACTACAGCCAGGGTGAAGTACCCATATTTTCTGGCGTATAAGATGACCGGGCGTATAAGACGACCCCAAACTTTCCAGTTAAAATATAGAGTTTGGGATATACTCGCCGTATAAGACGACTCCTCTTCCAACGCACACCAAATAACAATTTTAAAAGCATCAGATTTGATTTCAATATGGTAATTTTCCTATTACTGTATTTATTTATTTAAAACTTTTACACCCCAGCCTTCTCACCTCCGAAGAGAGACTCAGACCGGCAAACAGCAAACATTTAAAATCTAAAAACATAAGAACATAAGAACATAAGAAGAGCCATGCTGAATCGGGCCTCAGCCCATCTAGTCCAGCATTCTGTGTCACACAGTGGCCCACTAGTTGTACACGGGGATCTCGAGCAGAAAGGAGGGCAAAACCCTCACCTGCTCCCGACCCCCCACAACCAGTACCCAGGGAAATCCTGCCTGCCTCCATCAACACAGAGGTGGCACTTGGATGTCCATTTCAGTAGCTACTGATTCCCTTGGTATCCATGAATCTGTCTAATCCTGCCTTGAAGCTGTCCAGGCTGACAGCTGTCACAACCTCTTCTGGAAGTGAGTTCCATAACCCAATGACCCTCTGGGTGAAGAAATATTTCCCTTTATTAGTCCTAACTTTCCTGCCTTGGAGCTTTAGGGAGTGCCCCCTAGTCCTAGTGTTGTGTGATACATCATACATTTACCATAAAATTATCAAATACAATACAATAAATACATTTAAAAAGCTTTTCACCAAAGAAAAATCAAGTCCAACTTCATCCATATATTCAGTCCGTATCAAGTGGTTGGCGACTTCATTATTTATTTATTTATTTATTTATTGAGGCTTCTATGCCGCCGACTCCCGGGGGCTCGCAGCGGCTCACAGGAGCCAAGAGGCAACAATAAAAACAGTGATAAAAACAACAAAAGCAATTAAACAATAAGACAGTAAAAACAGCTAGGCTGTACAGGGATAGCATACATAAAATGCACAGGCCTATTCTCCAAAAGCTTGCTTGAATAGGTGGGTTTTGCAGGCCCGTCTAAACGGGAGCAAGTCCCTCAGGGCCCTGGTTTCGGCCGGGAGGGCGTTCCATAGCGTTGGGGCTATAACTGAGAACGCCCTCCGGCGGGTAGCTGTTAAGCGTGCCAACCTTGTTGATGGTATCTCCAGGAGGTTAGCGTCCTCAGACCTTAGTGATCTCGATGGGCAGTATGGAGTGAGACGGTCCCTCAGATACGCTGGCCCCAGGCCGTGTAAGGCCTTAAAGGTAAGAACCAACACTTTGAAGGCGACCCGGTGCTCGATAGGCAGCCAGTGCAGATCCTGCAAGATTGGTGTTATACGACAACCTGCTGGGGTACCAGACAGGAGTCGGGCGGCAGTGTTCTGCACCAGCTTGAGCCTCCGGATAGCCGACAGAGGAAGTCACTTTAGTCACTTCGCGATCTCCTCCTTCATTCTGCGAAGGCCTCATTGCACAGCCACGTTTTCACCCGCTTCCTAAAGTCAGGAAAGAGGGGGGTGGATCTAATTTCATTTGGGAGGGAATTCCACAGCCGGGGGGCCACCACAGAAAAGGCCCTGACCCTCGTCCCCACCAGACGCACCTGTGAAGGTGGTGGGACCAAGAGCAGGGCCTCTCCAGATGATCTTAGCACTCTTGATGGTTCATAGGGGAGAATATATTCGGACAGGTAAACTGGGCCGGAATCGTGTAGGGTTTTGTAGGTCAACACCAGCACTTTGAATTGTGCTCGGAAGCTAATTGGCAGCCAGAGGAGCTGGCGCAACAGGGGAGTTGTGCGCTCCCTGTACCCTGTTCCCGTTAGTCTGGCTGCTGCGCGCTGGACTAATTGCAGCTTCTGGGCAGTCTTCATAGGCAACCCCACGTAGAGAGCATTGCAGTAGTCTATACGGGATGTAACCAGAGCGTTGGACTTGGACCACCATGGCCAAGTCCAACTTCCAGGATCACTCCCAGACTACGAACCTGCACCTTCATGGGGAGTGTAACCCCGTCAAGCACAGGCTGTAACCCTATGCCCTTTTTGGCTTTGCGACTGACCAGGAGTACCTCTGTTTTGTCTGGATTTAGTTTCAATTTGTTTGCCCTCATCCAGTCCGTTACAGCGGCCAAGCACCAGTTCAGGACTTGAACAGCCTCCTTAGTAGCAGGTGGGAAGGAGTGACAGAGTTGGACATCATCTGCGTACAGATGACACCGCACCCCGAAACTCCGGATGATCTCCCCCAACGGCTTCATGTATATGTTGAACAACATAGGGGACAGTACTGAACCCTGCAGGACCCCACAGTACAATGGCCGTGGGGCCAAGCAGGAGTCCCCTAGCAACACCTTCTAGGACCGACCCTCAAGGAAGGACTGGAGCCACTGTAAAGCAGTACCCCCGAGGCCCATCCCTGCGAGGCGTCTCAGAAGGATACCGTGGTCGACGTATCGAAGACCGCTGAGAGGTCCAGCAGAACCAACAGGGACACACGCCCCCTGTCGAGTTCCCGTCATAGATCATCCACTAAGGCAACCAAGGCTGTCTCAGTACCATGTCCCGGCCTAAAGCTAGACTGCGCCGGATGCAGATAATCAGTGTCTACTAAGAATTCCTGGAGTTGCGAGGCCACCACACGTTCCAGGGCTTTACCCAAATAGGGGAGATTGGAAACTGGCTGATAGTTAATGAATTGAGTGGGGTCCAGGGATGGTTTCTTCAACAGCGGTTTGTACCTCCTTCTCTGCCTCTCAAATTTCACACCTGCGCACCTGCACCACTTCACTGCAGCAGGTGTGAATGTTGCCATTTGGCCAGCTTGATTAGCATTGAATAGCCTTGCAGCTTCAAAGCCTGGCTGCTTCCTGCCAGGGATCCTCCCACCTCTGTGGGAGTTTACCATATAACATGCAGCTGTGGACAAGTCTGCACAGGGACCCCCAAATGCAGCAGCATTACTCATACACAAGTCAAGGAATATGAAAGGCACTGCAGACTCATCCAACCAGAGAAGTCAGCCATGCAGAGCACCTGGTGAACCAACCTGGGCAGAGCGTATTGTTGCCTTCGACAACACCGATCCCTATCTCTTTTTCTTCTTTTTTAGGTTTGCGAAGGAGTGACCGAGATGATTACTTAAAAGAGGTAAGATAATAATAATAATATAAGATTACCCCTCCTTTATTTTTGCAATTCTGCTTCCAGTTTCTCCAGCTGAACAGATTTGAACTCAGGGTTGAGAGGGGAAATTGTCTTTTTTCCTGTTACAGAAAGGAAATAGCACTGGAAATGCCCTAGAGCAGGGCTGCCCAGGAAGTCGATCGCAATCGCCCAGTCGATCCCAGGACCGAAGGAGGTCGATCCCAGCCAGATGGGGCGCTTCTCAGAGGGGGGCGGAGCCAGGCCACGCCAAGCCCCGCCCCCTCCCTGGCTTCGGCACTCCCAGCAGTTTCTCCAGGCTTGAGGATGGCAATGCCAAGCCAGTGGTGGCATAGCTAGCACAAGGCTGGCTTGGCATTGCCATCCTCAAGCCTGGAGAAGCTGCTGGGAGCTCCAAAACCAGAGGGGAGGGGCGGGGCTTGGTGCGGCCTGGCTCCGCCCCCTCTGGCTTCTGCTCTACCAGCAGCTTCTCCAGGCTTGAGGATGGCAGTGCCAAGCCAGTCTTGTGCTGCTATGTCACCACTGGCTTGGCATTGCCATCCTCAAGCCTGGGGAAGCTGCTGGGAGCTCCAAAGCCAGAGGGGAGGAGGCGGGGCTTGGCGCGGCCTGGCTCTGCCCCTCCTCTGGCTTCCGCTCTACCAGCAGCTTCTCCAGGCTTGAGTATGGCAATGCCAAGCCAGTGGTGGCATAGCTAGCACAAGGCTGGCTTGCCACTGCTAGCCTCAAGCCTGGAGAAGCTGCTGGTAGAGTGGAAGCCAGAAGGGGCGGAGCCAGGCTGTGCCAAGCCCCGTCCCCTCCCCTCCCCAGCCTTGAGGAGGTAGGTAGGTCTTTCTGACTTGGTTTTATTATAAGTAGCTCGCGTGCTAAAAAAGTATGGCCACCTCTGCCCTAGAGCCATTATTTTAAAAACTTGGATCAGGCATGGGCCAACTTTGACCCTCCCTCCAGTTGTTTTGGACTTCGACTCCCCCAATTCCTAACAATGGATAGATGTTCACTCTCTCTCTCTATATGCAGATTAGCAATGGCTCTTGGATAATAATAATAATAATAATAATAAATAAATAAACTTTATTTATACCCCGCCACCATCTCCCCAAGGGGACTTGGCGTGGCTTACATGAGACAAAATAGCAGAGGGCAACACCGTAGTAAATACAAGAAAGCAATTCAGGTGTATGAGTCATACAATAATCAATTGGTATCAAAAATAATATATTCGCAAGTACACAAATAGAAAATTGACAGTCCACAATGGGAAAGTCCATTGTGGACTGTCAATTTTCTATTTGTGTACTTGCAAATATAATATTATTTTTGATACCAATTGATTACTGTGGCTTACATAAGGCCAAGCCCAACAACACATAATAACAACATAACAGCAAATAATACAACAATACAATCAACATACTTACACACAAGCAATGTGGTTCTCGAGCTCTAAAAGAGTGGTGCCAAGCATTGGAACCCAGGGCGCCTCTTCATTACTTAGTGGCAATTTTTCAAAAAGGATAATGTATCTGTCTTTTCCAGCTCTACGAAACGGCAAACAAGTATCACTTCTTGCACAGCCTGGCGCTGCTAGCTGTTCCCCGTTGCCGATACCCCATGATGGTGAGTGAGTGCATAGGGCTGGGATACTGGGATTGGAATGGTAAGTTGTCCATGTTACTATTGGGTGGCTGTGAGTTGTCTGGGTTGTATGACCAGGTTCCTGTAGCATTCTCTCCTGGCGTTTCTCCCACATCTATGGCAGACATCCTCAGAGGTTGTGAGGTCTGTTGGAAACCATGCAAGTGAGGTTTATATATCTGTGGAATGATGTCCAGGGAGGGAGAAAGAACTCTTCTCAGCTTGAGGCGGGTGTGAATGTTACAAATGGGCACCTTGATTAGCATTGAATGGCCTGGCAGCTTCAAAGCTTGGCTGCTTCCTGCCTGGGGGAGGTGTGAGCTGGCTCCAATTGTTTCCTCTCCAGATTTCCCCTGGGATTTTTTTAGTGTTGTTCTTTATTCACTGTCATATTCAATGCTAATCAATGCTAATTCACACCTGACTCCAACATGTATATCTGTGGAATAATGTCTAGACTGGGAGAAAGAACTCTTCCCTCAGGCAGAAAGCAGCCAGGCTTTGAAGCTGCAAGGCTGTTGAATGCTAATCCAGGTGGCCAATTGCAACATTCACACCTGCCTCCCAACATATATATCTGTGAAATAATGTCTAGACTGAGAGAAAGAACTCTTTCCTTAGGTGGGTAGCATCCAGGTTTTGAAGCTGAAAGGCCATTGAATGCTAATCTAGGTGGGCAATGGCAACATTCACACCTGCCTCCTAACATATATATCTGTGGAATAATGTCTAGGCTGGGAGAAATAACTCTTCCCTCAGGCAGGAAGCAACCAGGCTTTGAAGCTCCAAGGCCATTGAATACTCATCAAGGTGGCCAACTGCAACGTTCCCACTTGCCTCCAACAGACGAGAGTGCTTTCTCCCACCCTGGATATTATTCCCTATATATATTATTCCTCCCAAAGATAGGACTCTATGGTGAACTTGCCATGGGTCAGTGCAAGAGATGCGCCCCAAAAAAGGAGATATAAGGACTCCCTGAAACAACATCTCAGGCTCGGCCAGATTGGTCACCAACAATGGTCCACCCTGGCTTCACATCGGGAGGCATGGAGACGCACTATCCCCAATGCTGCGGCCTCTTTCGAGAAGACACGCCAAACGGGTCTCGAAGAGAAACGACAATGCAGAAAAAACCGCAACTTGGAAACAACATCACCCAAGGAGACTTTCTGCTGTGCTTTCTGCAACCGGACTTGCCTATCTCAGATTGGCCTTTTTAGTCATCAGTGTGCTTGTAAAAAGTGTGGGATGAGTCCTTCCTAAGAATCTTCATTCGCGAAGTAATGCCAGATGTGTGTCTGGATGTGTATATGTGTATATATATCTATATATATATAAACTAGCTGTACCTGGCACGCGTTGCTGTGTCCTATTTAGGAGATGCGAGAAAGTCTGAGTATGTAAGGGTTGGAAATGATGTTACTTGGTGGGGTCATGGCGGTGTCGTTGTGGGTTGTATTTGCTGGAGAATTGCTCCCTCAGAGTTTGGTTTTGGCAGTTTAACCCTCAAACACCAACTGAAATCTCTCAGCATTCTATCCTAGCCTTGGATGGCTCTTGCCAGCGTTGCTATGGTTACAGCAGTTATGCAAATCCACCCTTATTGGCAGCCAATCATGTTGTTCAGAATGTAGAGGCTGGGTGAGTCTTTGGCTGCACCGGAGGCTGCTGGTACTTGTAGTTTTATTTTTACTCGTTGTTTTGGGGGCCTTTTAGGTTTTGGGGGGGAAGGTTTCTTTGCTACAAACGTACCTTGCTTGAGGCCTATTTCTGTTGGTAAGTATTGTGTTTCTGCGTTGTATGGTTTCTTTGTTTGAGGTATACATCACATGACGTGAACCCATTTATATAATAGATGTAACATCCGTGGTTCTAGGAATATAGGCAACAAAACCACACTAGGCAGACCCGCAAAACTAGCCCACAAGTCAGCTAGTGTGTGTATACACACACACACACACAGACTACTTGCATCATTTCCTCCCAACTTCTGAGGATGCCTGCCATAGTTGTGGGCTAAACGTCAGGAGAGAATGCTTCTGGAACATGGTCATACAGCTCGGAAAACTCACCGCAACCCAGTGATTCCAGCCATGAAAGACTCCGACAACACATTATTAATGTTGTTGTTGTTGGATGGCCATCTGTCAGGAGGGCTTTGATTGTGCTTTCCCTGCAAGGCAGGGAGTTGAACTGGATGACCGATGTGGTTTCTTCCAACTCTGTGTCTATGATGGTGATGTTTATAGCCTTCTCTCCTCTCTGAAGCCAAACTCAGGGCCGCTTTGAACCACAGCACCATTCACATTAATAGAAAATATTAACAATTTGTGACACGGAGACATCTTCA
The DNA here is from genome assembly GCA_030556195.1 of Anolis apletophallus. Lineage (NCBI taxonomy): Eukaryota > Metazoa > Chordata > Lepidosauria > Squamata > Anolidae > Anolis > Anolis apletophallus. The sequence goes on along the minus strand of JARBWK010000008.1, from coordinate 149,149,625 downwards.
GGTGCATTGTCTTTTTTGGAATGAATGACGTCTGACGCCACTTTTTTCTGCCACGGCTCAATGCTATGAATCTGCATTCCTCCGCTCTCCCAGTATTAATTGAGGCTAAAAATAAAATTCAGCTAGGCAGATGGCAAGGAGCTTTTATTTCCAGAAGCTTTGGTTAACCACAAGTCCCAGCATCCCCTAACCAGCATAGGCAATGGCGAAATATGCTTGGAGTTGGTTTCTCATTCATCTGGATGGTTGAGTGATTGCCAAGCTGCAAAAAGGTCTGAACTGTCATAGGTTTTGGATGACTTTGGATGTATCTACAGGCCTGGGCAAACTTGGGCCCTGCTGGTGTTTGGACTGCAACTCCCACAATTCCTAACAGCCTCAGGCCCCTTCCTTTTCCGCCTTGCTTAGCGGGGGGGAAAGGAAGGGGCCTGAGGCTGTTAGGAATTGTGGGAGTTGCAGTCCAAACACCAGCAGGGCCCAAGTTTGCCCAGGCCTGGCTTAGATGGTCATTTTCGTCCTTTCCTCCACATTTGCGGAGCCTTGATGGAGAGAGCCTGATGCCGGCCATGCCATCCGCTTGTTCCGCTGCCTCCATATATCCCCAACGGGAATAACGCGTGCCGTATATTTCCGCTCCGACCACACCTCGCCAGATATAGGGCTGTAATTAGGGGGAGATTATAGGCCCTCCATCACTGATACGGTGGCATTATTTCTTGTAATGCGGAGGAGAAGTATCTGGTCGTTTTCATCAGTGCCTTTTAAGGCTCCTTAATTGTGAATTTTAATGGGATGTCAATATCTCTGCGGCAGGCTATATTTCAACTCTTTTCCGAGAGCAAGACTGGTGTATTTTAGCGGGGGGGGTGTGTGTATTAGGCCTGGGTAGGTTCGGTCAGAATCTAGCGTTTGACACAGTAGACCATGCGCTATTGACCCACCATTTAGCTGTGGCGGGAGTTAGGGGGATTGCCCTTAAATGGGTGACCTCCTTCCTCCAAGATCGGGGACAACGTGTGGGGGGGGGGTGACCTCTGGGAGACTCCCATTAAGTTGTGGGGTCCCCCAGGGGGCTATCCTCTCCCCCTTATTGTTTAACATCTATATGTGTCCACTGGCCCAGCTGGTTCACGACTTTGGTCTGGAGTGTTATCAGTACGCTGATGACACCCAGCTGATGCTGAGAATGGATGGCAGGCCGGACACCGCACCCGATTGTTTCCATCTATACCTTGAAGCTGTGACTGGATGGCTGCGTTCCAGCCAGCTGAAGGTGAATCCATCGAAGACTGAGATCCTGTGGCTGGGTCGCCCTGTGTTGGGTGAGTGCCGATTGCCTACCCTGGATGGCGAGCAATTAAGCCCGTCACCCTTGGAAAAAATCTGGGGATCCAATTGGATCCACTGCTATCCATGGAGACCCAGGTCTCCATGGTTAGCAGGATAGCATTCTACCATCTTCGACAGGCTAGGCGACTGCCTCCTTACCTATCTGGCCACGGTAATCCAGGTGATGGTCATCTCGAGGCTAGATTACTGTAATGCCCTCTACATTGGCCTTCCCTTGTCTACAATCCGGAAGCTCAAGCTGGTGTAAAATGCTGCCGCTCAATTGCTGGTAGGAGTATCAGCAAGAGAGCATATCACTCCCATCTTGCAGCAATTGCACTGGCTGCCAATAGAGTACCGGATTGTCTTCAAGGTGCTGGTATTGACCTTTAAGGCCTTGTATGGTCTAGGGCCAGCGTACCTGAGGGACCGGCTCACCCCATATGTTCCCCCGAGATCACTACATTCGGAAGAACAGAATCTCCTGACAGTTCCATCAGTCCGCTCCTGCCATCTCTCTATGACCAGACAGTGAGCCTTCTCTGCGGTGGCCCCGACGCTATGGAATGCGTTGCCGGACGACGTTTGTGCCATCACGGAGCTGGCTCCTTTCCGGAGGGCATGCAAAATGACTCTGTTTAGGCTTGCCTTTAATTAGGCCTCTGGCCTTTACCATGCCCTATCTGACAAATGTTTAATTGGTTATATGTATTTTATGCATTTTATGTGTTTACATGTATTTTAATTGAATGTTGTAAACCGCCCGAGCCTGCGGGGAGGAGCGGTTTATAAAATTGAATAAATGAATAAATTCTGAATAAATTCAGATCAAATTCCTTTTTGAAGCGATTTTGAAGTGATTTGGCAACCTGGAAGTATCCTTGCCATTTCGAAGCTTCTCCTGCCATTTCTCTTACGAATTAGTAAGTGAGTCGGAAATGATTCAGCTTTTCAAACCAGTGTGGATGGATTCCCTTCGTTTCCTTTCCCTCCCGCGTCAGACCTGGGGCGAGAGCCACATCCTAACCGGGTTAAACATGGCTCTCGGCCCAGGTCTGACATAAGAGAGAAGTACATCCGTATCCAAACTGGGTTAAACACTGTTTAACCCAGTTTGGATGCAGATCTCCTCTCCCGTGTCAGTCCTGGGCAAGAGCCGTATTTAACCCAGTTTGGATGCGGATTTCTTCCCTTTGCTCCCCCCCCCTTTCTGGAATAAAACAATTACTTTCACAGTAAAGACCACCCAATGAAGCAGTAAATTTATTTATTTATTGTTTCGATTTGTATACTGTCCTTCCGAGGTGGCTCAGGACGGTTTACAGTATATCAACCAATAAACAGTTAGAAAACAAACCAGAATACAATAACATCATGAACAGTTTAAAAATAGATTAATAATGTTTGCTCCACCGAAGTGGTTACTGGTTAAATGCCTGACGGAAGAGGGCTGTTTTACATGCTTTCCGAAAGGCCAGCAAATCGGTAATTGCCTAGACTTCAGGTGGCAAGGAATTCCATAGGCTCAGTGCGGCCACAGAGAATGCTCTTTGTCTTGTAGAAGACAAATGGATGTTTCGAAGAGATGGAATCTGTAAGAGGTTATGATCCTCTGATCGAAGCGATCTCTGGGGAACATATGGGAGTAGACGGTCCCTCCAGTACAGTGGCCCCAGACCATACAAGGCCTTAAAGGTCAAAACCAACACTTTGAAGATGATCCGGTGCTCAATTGGTAGCCAGTGCAGTCGCTGCAGAGTTGGAGTGATATAAGCCCTGGCCGGTACTCCTGCCAGGAGTCTTGCTGCAGCGTTCTGCACCAGCTTAAGCCTCCGGATAACCGACCAATGAAGACCAATGTAAAGGGTGTTACAGTAGTCTAACCTCGAGATGACTGTTGCCTGGATTACCGTGGCTAGGTCGCGTTCGGTGAGATAGGGGGCCAGCTGCCTAGCCTGCCATAGATGAAAAAAGGTAGATCTACCGACAGTGGAGACCTGGGCTTCCATTGACAGTAGTGGATCCAATTAGTCCCCCAGACTCTTAACCAAGGCCGACGGACGTAATGTCTCGCCGTCCAGCATAGGTAGCCGACACGCATCCCCACCTGGGCGACCCAGCCAAAGGATCTCCATCTTCGATGGATTCACCCTCAACTAACTGGCTCGTAGCCAACCAGTCACAGCTTCAAGGAATAGTTGGAAACAATTGGTACAGAGTCCAGCCGGCCATCCATCCTTAGCACAAGCTGGGTGTCATCAGCATACTGATGACACTTTGAAATACTTTGAAACCACTTTGAAACCATTAACGAAGGATTCTGAAGTTTTCAACTTTTTTTCTGTGAAAATCGGAATTGACTTTACATCCAAACCACCAGCACCCCCTACATCCCAAACGAGTTTTGAACTTTTTTTAATCAAACAAGCCTTAATATATATATATGGTAAAGGTTTTCCCTGACATTGTCCAGTCGTGTCCAATTCTGAGGATTGGTGTTCATCTCCATTTCTAAGCTGAAGAGCCGACGTTGTCCGTAGACACCTCCATGGTCATGTTGCCAGCGTGACTACATAGAGGGCTATTACCTTTTCACGGAAGCAGTACCTACTCACACATTATCTACTCACACTTCCATGTTTTTGAACTGTTAGGTTGGCAGAAGTAGGGCCTAACAGCGGGAGCTCAACCTGCTCCCTGAATTTGAAACGCCAGCCTTTCGGTCAGCACGTTCAGCAGCTCAACGGTTTAACCCATTGCGCCACCAGGGGGAGGGGGGATATACATATGTATGTGTGTGTATGTATATGTGTGTGTGTATTATAAAAGGGCAGGAGGCAGGAGCCTCCGGTGGCATAGAGGGTTAAAGCAGTGTTTTCCCAACCAGTGTGCCGTGAGCAATCATCAGGTGTGCCGTGGGAAATTGGAACCTCCAATACCCTTACTTATAAAAGGAGCGCCGCTACATCACAGTACAAAATGCACAATTAATCATACATAATCATACGCAAAAAACACATTCAAAGTACCCAATCCTGCTGGAGAAAATCAAAAGTCTTGCATAAGGTAGTTCGGCGTGGTCGCCACAGAGAGCGGAGGAGTTGCGAACCAGGAAGTAGCGAGTTCACTGAGTGCTCCTGTACTGAAAACTCGCGATATTTGATGAAATCACGGAAGTGAGTGCAAAAAACAAAGTGTATCCTCACGATGTTATCCAATGTCAGTTCCGGGATCTACACAATAACACAGTCAGTTTGTGGACAATTTAAAGAAGCAGCACCATAATCATAGCGACAAGGTAGAAAATCACGTAGATAATCACATATATTCAAACCACCAGAGGCTGAAGATAGATGTGGCGATGGAATCGAAAGCTGGCACGGGTAAACTTGGACCTTCCAGGTGTTTTGGACTCCAACTCCCACCATTCCTAGCAGCCTCAGGCCCTTTTCCTCCCCCCCCCCCCCAGCCACTTAAGCAGGAAAGGGCCTCAGGCTGTTGGGAATGGTGGGAGTTGAAGTCCAAAGCACCCAGAGGGCCAAAGTTTTCCCATGACTGACAGCTGTTGAGCAAGACCTTCGCGTGTGTATAAATACATTTAAAAACATATTAACCATATGTATTACTGTGTTAGAGTGTCATTTTATGTCATTTTGGTTGGTGGTGTGCCCCAGGATTTTGTAAATGTAAAAAGTGTGCCGTGGCTCAAAAAAGGTTGAAAAACACTGGGATAATGCGCTGAGCTGTTGAACTTGCTGACCGAAAGGTTAAAGGTTCAAATCTGCCTGGCCCTGGCCATTTAAGAAGAGGTGACATCCTTCAAATAGGAGCTCCAGACGCAGCTTCTCTTTTTGCTTCATTACACACACTCATTTTGGCAAAATCAGTTAGTGAGCATTAAAGAGGGCATTTTCATGCCTTACATTCTTTATTTTGGAGTATTGTTATTCTTGTGTTCGCGCTTTCAAACGTCCATGTTTCCTTTCTCTTCCAGGCTGGGAGCATCCTGTCCTTAGGGATGGGGATGTTTTGTGGGGCCTTCTATTACCACGCTTTGACCGGAGACTCGACCTTCACTAAAGCGGCTCCATATGGAGGGGGCCTCCTCATCCTCGGCTGGCTTGCCATGGTCCCCTGACCCTCCCCACCCGCACTACAAATCCCAGTTGAGCCCTTTCCCTTCTAGCATGGGCCTGGGAACCTCCTTTGGGTGCCTCTTAGGTAGGCATAGGGAAAGTTGGGCCTTCTCCCCAGGTATTTTGGACTTCAACTCCCACAATTCTTAACAGCCTCCGGCCCTTTTCCTTTTATCCCTCCAAAGTCCAACCACATTGGAATGGACGATGCCAGTTCATCTGGTGGGGACTCATCGCCATAAACCTGGACATTGGTAATTGTTTGGCTTGTCACCCAATGAGATGGAAGAATCCGAGGAGTCGTTATCCAAAGAAAGTAACTTTTCCCAACTCTGGAAAACAGAACCCCGAAGCCTCGAAAGCATTTGTCCTTTTCGGTTCCAGTTTCTTGAACAACATGCCCGTTTTCTGTGTTTCTTCAACTGATTTGAGATCAACATATGATGGTTTTTAGTATTATTGTTATTAGCATTGTAGGGTGGCAAAGAATACTTTTATATGCTGTGTTCCCATAAAAGTGCCCAGAGCAGTCATAAAAATGACACATCTGCAGTAAAAGCAAGAGAGGCGGAAAAGCCCCGTGAAATCACAGGAAGAGATAATGGGGCGATTAAAAGAACGGCATAAAACCCCCGTCCAAAATAGACTGTACATTGTAGAATCTCGGAGCATCTACACTGGAGAAGGAATGGAGTTTGACCCCACTTGAACTGGTATAAATGTGTGTGTGTCGTCCGTCCCCCCAAACCATTATGCTCAGAATAAATAATTTTGGGTCTGGTCTTGGTTGTTAAGCAGGGTCATCCCTGGTTGGGACTTGGATGGGAGGCCGCTAGAGAATGTCCGGTCTATTTCAGAGAAAGGAACTGGCAAAACTACTAATGAAATATTTATTTATTTATTTACGACATTTATATATGCCGCCCTTCTCACCCCGAAGGGGACTCAGAGTGGCTTACAAGTAAAATATAAATACAATATATTATATGATTGCCATAGCACACTATTAATATTATATATGACATTGTACTATAACATTATACTGTAATATTTTAAGTAATATTACATGTAATATAAAATATATAATTATAATATATTATTATTAGTAGTATTATATTGTATTACATTATAATATCAATACTATATGTATATACAATATATTATAAGCACAGTGCAGGAGGTAAGATAGAAATATTATTTTCCCTTTTTTTAAAAAAAAACACCCTTTTTTTGGAGAACCTGGGACTTGAAAGTGGCTGCTAGGACTCCTTGGCTAAACAGTTACTTTTTCCAAGTTTTTCTTCAATGAAGACTGGGAGCACAAAGACAAATAGTTGCCTTTTTTCCACAAAGGAATGGTGCTGTGATACATTTCTTGCTTTTGGAGATAAGTTGTTGCCTAACACGCATCTCATATTATTATTATTATTTGAAATGAAACAAAATGAGTCCACAGCAAACAAGATCACTCTGCTGCCTGTTGTATTGGATCACACATCAGACACTTCCCAGGTGTTTAGGACTGTGTGATGTATCAGCGAATATTGTGTGCAGATCCCAGTAAGGTGGCCTTCTACAGCTGGCAGATAGTAATTTTGTCAGCGCCGATTGTGTTTAAGTACAGGCCAAGGTCTTGAGGCACTGCACCCGGTGTGCCCATCACCACGGGGACCCTCTTGACTGGCTTGTGCCAGTCTTTGCAGTTCAATCTTTAAATCCTCATATCATGTCAGCTTTTCCAGTTGTTTCTCTTCAATCCTGATGTCACCTGGGACTGCCACATCGATGATCCATACTTTGTTTTTTAACACGATTGTGAGGTCAGGAGTATTGTGCTCCAGAACTTTGTCAGTCTGAATTTGGAAGTCCCTATTATGTTTGTTTATTATGATTATGTTTATTATTATTATGTATCTTTTGATACATAATATGATTATGTATGTAACAGCTATGTATCTTTTACTAGCATTAGATGTAGTAGGTAAAGGTAAAAGTTTTCCCCTGACCTCAAGTCCAGTTATGTCTGACTTTGGGGGTTGGTGCTCATCTCCATTTCTAAGCTGAAGACCCGGCGTTGTCTGTAGACACCTCCAAGGTCATGTGGCCAGCATGACTGCATGGAGCACCCTTACCTTCCCACCAGAGCGGTACCTATTGATCTACTCACATTTGCATATTTTCTGTTAGGTTCGCAGAGGCTGGGGCTAACAGTGGGAGCTCACCCCATTCCTGGATTTGAAACTTGTGAACTTTCAGTCAACACGTTCAACAGCTCAGTGATTTAACTCACTGTGCCACCAGGGGCTCTTATATATATGTATGTATAATTCCGACTATGTGATGAATGTTGCTGTCCTTGAGCAAGCAGGGATCACCAGCATTGAGGCCATGCTATTGAGAACTCAGCTGCGCTGGGCAGGGCACGTCTCTAGGATGGAGGACCACCACCTCCCAAAGATACTACTCTATGGTGAACTCGCCACGGGTCAGCGCAAGAGAGGCGCCCCAAAAAGAGATATAAGGACTCCCTGAAACAACATCTCAGGCTCGGCCAGATTGATCACCAACAATGGTCCGCCCTGGCCTCACACACTTTTTACAAGTGCGCTGATGACTAAATGGCCAATCTGAGATAGGCAAGTTTGGTTGCAGAAAGCACAGCAGAAAGTCTCCTTGGGTGAGGTTTCCAAGTTGTGTTTTTTTCTGCGTTGTCGTTTCTCTTTGAGACCTGTCCGTCCTAAGAATCTTTGTTCGCGAAGTAATGCCAAGAGAGAGAGACATATATATATACATACACACACAAATACATATATATATATACACACACACACATCTATATATACACATGTGTGAGTGTATATATAATTTATTATGTTTGTTTATATCCTTTATCTTTCCCCAAGGAGACTCAAAACAGCTATATATCTTTTACTAGTATTATAATTTATTTTATATAGATGGTCATTCATTTGTTCAGTCCTTTCCGACTCTTCGTGATCTCATGGACCATCCTGTGCCAGAGCTCCCCGCCGGCCATCACCTCACCCAGGGCCTCCTTCAGTGTCAAACCAGTCCCTTCAAGGATGCGATCCATCCAGCTTGCCCTTGGTCGGCCCCTCTTCCTTTTCCCTTCCATTTCCCCCAGCATCATTGTCTTCTCTAAGCTTTCCTGTCTTCTCATGATGTGGCCAAAGGACTCCATCTTTGCCTGTCGTATCCTTCCCTCCAATAAGCAGCCGGGCTTTATTTCCTGAAGTATGGACTGGTTGGATCTTCTCGCGGTCCAAGGCACTCTCAGAACTCCAGCACCACAGTTCCAAAGCGCCTCTCTTCCTTCGCTCAGCCCTCCCTATGGTCCAGCTCTCATATCTGTAGGTGACTACGGGGAATGCCATTGCTTTGACTATGTGGATCTTCGTTGCCAGTGTGATGTCTACTCTTCACTCTTTGATCGAGATTGGTCGTTGCTCTCCTCCCAAGAAGGAAGCGTCGGCCAAGGGAATGAAAAGAATGAGTGAGTCAGATGGGAAATCCAAAACCTCCCGAAGGCAGGATGTTCCCCTTTGTGAGGAATGACAAAATCACCATGGGGCACGTCCTTCGGATGGCAATGCTCCGGGGTCTGAAGGTGCGTGCCCAAGGGACATACCCTTCAAATGGGCCAACTGAAGTTTGAAGGGACGTGTCCGCTGTTCTTGTCCATGCAAGTGTTCTTGTTAAATCCTTTGTTTAGTGATATACTAACCCAGCAATTGAGAGATTCCCTGAGCCTTGGGATGCTGGGTTCACAAAGAGGTGACATTTCATATTTTTGTATAGGGACACACGGAAGGGAAAAGCAGAGATAGCACAGCGGTAACAACAGCTGTGCTGGCAATCTGAAGATCTGAAGATTGCAGGATCGAATCCCGGGCTGAGTTAGACACCAGCTGTAAGCCCTGTCTACTGTTTACCCAAGCAGTTCAACAGCCCAGCTGTGAATTAACAACAAATTGGGGACCATAAAAGTGGGGAAGGACTTTTGCACAGACTTGTCTGAAATAGGCTGACGGAGAAGGGAGTGGTGGAAACAAGAGGCTCCTGTCATGAGGATGGAACAACAGCACCCCCTTGTGATGTGATGGTGCAATGACGCAGGGACATAACAACAATGGAGCATTCACACCTGATGACACCCACCTGTATGATGCAGCCAGGAAGGAAAAGTCCTTCTAAAAACTGCACTGTATTTGTCTATGTGTAATTGTATGTCTTTCCGACAGGGACTGTCTGTCGTATGTGTATTGTAATCCGCACTGAGTCCCCTTCGGGGTGAGAAGAGCGGAATAGAAATAAACAGTATTATTATTATATAGGGAATACATTCATATCCTCTCATATCAGCCCATCGCACCCACCAGAGTCCATTAGAATTCATAAATCAGGAGAGTTCGTGGGGTTTGAAAGGGGAAAAAATCCCCAAAAGTTCCTGAAAGTCCTTTAATAGTGGCCAAAAGTCCCATAAAAGTTCAAGAAAGTTCATAAGAGTGGGTCACAGGGGCATTGCCATGTGGGGCCATGGGAAGAGCCTTAGGTTTCAAACACGCTATGAAAGCTAGCGAAGAATAAAGAGTATGCAAAATTGTGTCTTTTACTTTTTTATATAAAAGTATCAAAGTATACCATTCAGGTATGGTGCAAGAACACTAGGCTAGAAGGAGCCCATAATCCCCTATCTCTCCCCCATGTGGGAACCTAAGGCTCTTACTTATACACAGAGTAAGGCTCTAATGCTAACAGCATTCAAACACGCTATGAAAGCTAGCAAAGAATAAAGAGTATGCAAAATTGTGTCTTTCACTTTTTTATATAAAAGTATCAAAGTATACCATTCAGGTATGGTGCAAGGTGTAGGTATATTTCACTATATAATTTCACAGTGTTCACATAATACATTCACATTTGTGACCATATATCAATCATTCATAGTATGCATATAACAATATCACAAAGTGGATATCACAGTGTTAATATCATAAATTCTAAAGCAAGGTACTGGTGTAACTATACAGAACCAACAGTATAAACCTGTATTTCCACCCGTAGGGTAAGTTCACTCTAATGTTGGCATGTAGTGTGGCTGGGAAGATCCCTGGATGTAAACAATGAACTGCTTCACCGCCTGGGAAACAAACGCCGCTTGGCTGGAGTTCAGTATAGCTGCTAAATGCTGGGCGTCTGTCCTCCGCTGGGGTGGCAGAATGGGAGTGGGCTAGGAGGCTGTGGTTCTGTGGATCCCAGAGATGTTTGAGGAGTCCCTACGCGTTCGCCTGACGGTTTACTGTGCAGAGCTCGAACCGTTTCGGGGAGCTCCTGGGTGGTGGATGGGCCAGCGGCTTCTTCAGAGGCTGCACCGGCGTTTGCCACATTGGCATGTACCCGCTGAGGAGGCTTGCGTCGCTGCAGGAGGAATATTTTCACATCCAGTCCATGGCGAGCAAGCTTGCTCGCCATGGACTGGATGACCTTATGGTCAAGCTTGCTCGCCATGGACTGGATGTGAAAATATTCCTCCTGCAGCGACGCAAGCCTCCTCAGCGGGTACATGCCAATGTGGCAAACGCCGGTGCAGCCTCTGAAGAAGCCGCGGGCTCCATCCACCACCCAGGAGCCCCGAAACGGTTCGAGCTCTGCACAGTAAACCGTCAGGCGAACCGCAGGACTCCTCAAACATCTCTGGATCCACAGAACCACAGCCTCCTAGCCCACCCCATTCTGCCACCCCCAGCGGAGGACAGACGCCCAGCATTTCTAGCAGCTATACTGAACTCCAGCCAAGCGGCAAGAGCCTTAGGTTCCCACATGGGGGAGAGATAGGGGATTATGGGCTCCTTCTAGCCTAGTGTTCTTGGTAAAACTATGAATTCCTTGGTTCTGAACTATCTTTTACAGAGTCCGGGGGGGGGGGGGGCTGGTCACCTCCAATATCACACACAGTCAAAGGCTTTAGAATAGTCAATAAAACAGAAATAGGACAGATAGATATAATTTATTATTATGTTTATTTATACCTTGCTTTCTCTCTCCACCAGGGGACTCAAAGCAGCGATGTCTCTTTTATTATTATTATTATTTACTATTTTTATATGCCACCCTTCTCAACCCCGAAGGGGACTCAGAGTGGCTTACAGCAAACAACAATACTGCCAGAGTGGCTTACAGTGTACATATAACAATATTGCCGGAGCGGCTTACAACAAACTGAAAAAACAACAATTAACATTACAACATATCGCAATATTGTTAGCAATATTGCATGTAATACAAATATATAAATTATAATATCACGATATAATTATTGTATCACATTATCATTGGCAGTATTATACTGTGTTACAATACAACACCACCAATACCAAATGCATATACCACATACCATACTGTAATCATACTATTATTATTATTATTACATTACAATTATTATACTATAACATAATACAATATATTGACATTTTATTTATTATATTATATCAAATTGCAATGCAATGTAACACTATATTATATTATATTATTATTATATTATCTTTAAAATAATAAATAACATTAGTTATTTAAACAAAATAAAATTACTTATTTAAATAAATAATTTTAGAAAATCATTTTAAACAATTATTTTAAATTATAATGCAATGTAACACTACATTATATCATATATTATTACATTACACCATACTTTCTATAAAATAATACATAACATTACTTATTTAAACAAACAAAATTACTTATCTAAATAAATAATTCTATAGAATTATTCTACTAGTATTAGAATGCATTATTATATTTATTATTATTATGCTGTTTATTTATATCTCACTTTTTTCTCTCCACAGAGGCTACATAATTTAAAAAAACAACTGAAAACCTGGTTTTTCTACCGGGCCTTTGGAGATTAGACCCCCCCAAATGCCCCCGGTTTTGGCGGAACCTTCCCCCATGTGACCCTTTATGTGTTGACACTACTGTTATCTCCCCTGAGTTTTTAAACATTTTATACATGTACATGTGGCTTGCCGTCTTGTTTTTGTTTTAGATTCACCTATGTAGCTGTGTTTTCATAGATGTATTTTTATTGTGTTTATTGCTTTTCTTGTGTTTATTGTTTTCTGATGTTTGTGATATTTTTTGTGATTTGTTGTTTGGGCACGGCCCCATGTAAGCCGCTCCGGGTCCCCTCTGGGGAGATGGATGTGGGTTAGAAATAAATTATTATTATTATTATTATTACATATCTCATGTGAATCCACCAATATTTTATGCGTGTGTTTGGTCTCTAGGCCTGTTTGATCCACACACAAAAAAAGTTCAAAACTCTATCCAGATGTAGGGGGTGCTGGGTGCCTATTCAGATCTGAATGACTTCTGAAATTTTCCGGAAAAATTTCGGAATTTCCTGAATTAATTCAGAAATTTTGGAATGGCTTCGTTAATGGTGGACACACATGTTTTATTTATTTATTTACTTTATTTATATTCTGCTCTTCTCACCTTGAAGGGGACTCAGAGCAGATTACAGTACACATACTAGCAGATAATTCCTGCTGTTTTTCACATATACAACATATAAACGAACAGAGGCAAACTCTGGCCACCAGGGGGAGCTGACGCACTCCTCATCTCTCAGCGTCCCTTGTTGTTCCTTCCGCATTCCCCAGTGTTCCTGGAGTTCTTTAATGGCCTCATAATTCAGTCAAAATTTGCCTCCCCACTTGATTTGGTACCTTAATCTCCTACTTGACAGATGCAACTGTCTTTCGGGCTACAAAGGTCGACAGCAGGCTACCCTTAAGGTCGAGCACCCACCTTGGTAGGTAGCTCTCCAGAGCTTTGCTTCAATCCTATCTGACCAATATTAGGAATTGGGGGGGGGGAGGCCTCGAACTCATGACCTACTGGTCAGAGAGATCTTATGCAGCTGACACTTAGCCAGCTGCGCCACATTCCTCGTGTTTAACCCAGTTTGGATGCGGGTGTCGCCCCAGTTCTGATGTGGAGGGAAGGACATCCACCTCCAAACAGGGTTATATAGCCAATGAGGGGAAAGCACCACGGGAGGGGGTGGAATCTAATGCCGATTCCTTTCCGAAAATGGAGGCGTCGGCTTCGAAATGGCAAATTCACTTCCGAGTTGCTTACATCGCCTCGAAACCGCTTCAAAAGTGAATTTAATCTGAATTCATTCTGATTTTACGAGCATTCCGACGAACCTACCCAGGCCTATGGGACACCTGTTTGCAAATAAATAAATAAATAAATAACCCTGATCCTTGTCGGGCTTTTCCCACAATTAATTGGCAAGTTTTAATTGTGTTTTAATGTATGTTCATTATTACAGGAGTTTTAGTATCTATTTGTGTATTTTCTTGTTTTTGACTTTTACTGTTGATATGGTCAGTGGACTAATCAATCAACTTTACTTCCTCACTCACAATGAATTGGGATTCTTAAGCAGCATTCCCACGCACACGTGTTAGGAAGATAGACAACCCTGTTCCCAAATCTGGGCATGAAGGGCTGCCTGTCCCTTTAAATTTAGCAGCTTCCCTCCCACCCCCCTGCAGAGAAAAACAAAGGAGACTCGCCCAGAAGCGGCTGCCTACGACTCCCAGCATCCCTCGCCATTGGAGGCAGCAGCAAAGGCTTCTGGGAAATGGAGTCCAACAATCACAGTGTAGGTTTACTGGCAGAGGCTGAAGTTGTATCGCATGTCCCAGTATCCCTGATTGGGAGGAACTTCTTGGGGGTGAAATACAATAATATGGAAGGCCAACATTTGGGGGAAGTTATAGATTAGCTGTGCTGCAGGGGATTCTGGGAGTTGAAATACAACAGCAAAAATAATAATATACAACAACAACAACAACAAACTAGTATCCTTTAATGCAGGCATGAGCCAACTTCAGCTTTCCCTCCAGGTGTTTTGGACTACAACTCCCACAATTCCTAACAGCCTATCGGCTGTTAGGAATTGTGGGAGTTGTAGTCCAAAACACCTGGAGGGAAAGCTGAAGTTGGCTAGGACTCTAACTCCCAGTATCCCCTGCAAACGGACCCTCCCTCCTCCCCTTGTGTGGCTTCCAGCGGGATCATCCCCTTCCTGCCCGCTTCTCCTCCTCCCCAGCTGAAGAACAAAGACTTGCGTGTCAAGGGGCGGCGCGTTCACACGTGCAGGCGCTCTTTCCGGCCGTCCCGTGTCCATTCTCCACGGGAGTGGCCCCGATCCGGAGCTGCTGCAGCCTCAGAAAGAGAAGGGAAGGGAGAGAAGGGCGGCTCCTCCACCCATTCATCCATCCTTTCTCATTCCTTTCTTCTCCAAAGGGAAAGAGGGGAATAGGAGATCCTGCTGGCTTTGCTTTCTCTTCCTCCGGATTGACTCCTTTTGCTTCTTGCCCGGGCATCCTTTGGAAAGCCATTCTCTTTGCTTTGCCTTTGTGTTTCTGGGGATTTTGGGTTTTGTAGTCTACAGATAGGTAGATCTTGGCTTTGCCTTTGTGTTTCTGGGGATTCTGGGTTTTGTAGTCTATAGATAGGTAGATCTTGGCTTTGCCTTTGTGTTTCTGGGGATTCTGGGTTTTGTAGTCTATAGATAGGTAGATCTTTGCTCCTCCAGAGCTTTGCTTCAATCCTATCAGACCAATAATAGGAAGGGGAGAGGTTTATTTTTGGACTACAAGTCCCATAATGCGTCCTTACGATCGGGGAATGATGGGATTTGTAGTCCAAACATATCTTTTTTTAAAAAAAGTCAGGGAAGAAAAACTTTTATTTTTGTAATTAATGTTGGGGAAATTTTGGGATTTGTAGTCCCAAAGATATCACTTATTCCAGGGCTTTTCTGTCTCCAGAGCTTTGCTTCATTCCTATCAGACCAATATTAGGAGAGGGGGAAAGTTTATTTTTGGACTACAATTCCCATAATGCGTCTTTACCAGCAGGTAAGGGAATTATGGGATTTGTAGTCCCAAAATATCTATTATTCCAGATCTATTTTTCTATAAAAATATTTTCCAGATTATTATTATTTAAAAGGTCAGGAGGGGAAAGCTTTATGTTTGTTATTTATTTTGGGGGATTCTGGGATTTGTAGTCCCAAAGATATTACTTATTCCAGGGCTTTTCAGTCTCCTAGACTTGTTTGGATCCTGTTTCTTAAAAAAAAGTCAAGGAAAGTTAATTTATTTATTTGGGACTAGAACTCCCATAATGCTTCCTTACCAGGGATTCTGGGGGTTGTAGTCTCAACGATATCACTTACTTATTTCAGGGCTTTTCTGTCTCCTAGACCTGTTTAGATCCTTCCAATGAAAGTCAAGGAATGTTCGTTTATGTATATGGGACTACTACTCCCATCATGCTTCGTTACCAGGGATTCTGGGGTTTGTAGTCCCACAAAATATCCATTATTCCAGAGCTTTTCCTCTCTCTTAGCTTGGTTCAAAATCATAGTAGGTTGGTTTGAAAACAAGGTCAAGGAAGGTTTGTTTTTGGGACTCCAACCCTCCACTGTGGGTGATTTTGGCGTTTGTAGTCCCCAAAATATCAATGGCTCTAGAGCTCTCTCTTTTCTCTCTCCCAAGGTGGCTGAAATCTTTCCAGGCCAAGAAAAATTAGAGATGTTTTGGGGAGGTTTTCTATGGGAAATGTGCAGAGGCAAAGGTGCCCCCCCCCCGCCTGTTGGACTTTGGGGTGAATGAGGGGCACCCCAAAGCCAGACTCAGGGGCTGCTAGGCCAGTTAGTCCTGTGTGGGTGGAGAGGAAAGCACCCTGGGCCCAAAGAACTGGTTTGCATTTGGGTTGTTTGTATTCCAGCACAGCTGGGAGAGATTAACTCCTCCTCCTGAGTTTGGGGAAAGCCACACTTTTTGGACTCCAACTCTCAGGTTCCACCCAGTTGCATCAGAGTCCTGTATAGGGTTACATTTCTTCCCCCACCTTCAGCGTTGCCCCTCTTCCTTCCCTTTCCAATCCTCCCTCATTGCCCATCCTGGCCTATTATTGTTAGTATCAGTGTTGTTGTTATGACTATTATTACTACACTATGTAGCACACCTTTTGTTCCTGGGTTATCAATGTCATTTCCTAATTAGTTCTACATATTGATTAACGACTTAGGTGAAGGGTTCGGAGGCATGATCATCAAGTTTGGAGACCCGACTTTCTATATTAGGATTATGATGATGTTGATGATGATGAAACTTTGCTTTTAAAGTTAGTCCTAAAATTTATTATTATTATTTTATTTACAACATTTCTACCCCACCCTTCTCAACCCCCGTGGGGGGACTCAGAACGGCTAACACTGGCAACAATTTGATGCCGCGATATCCCAATGTAACAATAATATAAAGCCATTAATACACAATAGATTAAAACAATAGCATTAATTATATAGTCATATAGCCATACCCATTATAACAATCATCATATGGTCCAGTTCGATGTCCAAAGTGCCGTTGTGCCTGCTAGCCAAAAGCCTGGTTCCAAAACCATGATTTCAGTTTTTTCCTAAAGGAAAGGAGGGAGGACGCCGATCTAATCTCGTTGGGGAGCGAATTCCACAAGCGGGGGGTCACCACCGAGAAGACCCTGTCCCTCGTCCCCACCAGACGTGTTTGCGAGGCCAGTGGGACCGAGAGCAGGGCCTTCCCGGTGGATCTTAAACTGCGAGGTGGAACGTAGAGGGAGATACGTTCGGACAAGTAAGATGGGCCAGGGTCATATAGGGCTTTATAGGCCAAGACCAGCACTTTGAATTGTGCTAGGAAATGGACCGGCAGCCAATGGAGTTGACGTAACAGGGGGGTGGTACGCTCCTGGTATGGTGCTCCAGTGAACAATCTGGCTGCCGCCCGTTGGACTAGTTGAAGTTTCCGAACAGTCTTCAAATGCAACCCCACGTAGAGTGTGTTGCAGTAATCTATTTGGGATGTAACCAGAGTGTGGACCACCGTAGCCAGATTAGACTAAAATTATTAATTATTATTATTATTAATCCGCACTTGATTGGCCACCCTTCCCCGAAGGCTTGGCGCGGCTCACAGCATATTCACAAACAGTCAAATATAACGATATTAAAACACGGTTAAAAACATATCTAAAAATACAATAGAACACAGAGCCGTAAGCTAAACAAGGTAATGCACAATAAAACAGATGGACATATGAGGCGATATATAACGGGGCCTGTAGCTCATCCTACTCCAAACGCTTGTTGAAAAAGCAAGGTCTTCAATGCTTTCCGGAAGGAAAGAAGGAAAGGATGTTCTGCATGGCGCAAACGTCGGCAGGCAACAAGTTCCAAAGTGTTGGAGCTACTATAAGAACATAAGAGAAGAGCCATGCTGAATCGGACCTCAGCCCATCTAGTCCAGCATTCTGTATCACAGTGATACCAGTTTTGGGCAAGCAGGAATGACCAAGAGGTTCTGTTACCTCGGAAATCGCCAGCAATCTGGTGGGTGAATACGGGATGAGGTGGTCCCTCAGGTACACTGGCCCCAGACCATGCAAGGCCTTAAAAGTTAAAACTAACACTTTGAAGGTGATCCGGCATTCTACCGGCAGCCAGTGCGCACTGCGCAGAATGGGCGTGATGTGAGCGCTCAGCGCACTCCCCATGAGGTGGTGGGTTGCGGCGTTCTGCACCAGCTTGAGTTTCCGGATCACCGACAAAGGAAGGCCAATGTACAGAGCATTACAGTAGTCCAATCTGGAGATGGCCGTGGCTTGGATCACTGTGGCTAGGTCGCAACGGGACAGATAGTGGGAGGGGGGCAGCTTCCTTGCCTGGTGAAGATGGAAAAATGCCACTCTGCTGACGGTGGAGACATGCGCCTCCATCGACAGCAGAGGGTCCAGGGTTACCCCAAGGCTCTTGACAGAAGACGACGGACGTAGTGTCTCGCCGTCCAGGGTCGGAAGCTGGACATCCCTACCACCCGGGCGCCCAAGCCACAGGATCTCCGTCTTAGCCGGATTCACCTTCAACCTACTGGCTCTCAGCCATCCAGTAACGGCCTCAGGGCAACGATGGAAATTATCGGGTACGGATTCGGCCCGGCCATCCATTCTCAGAATGAGCTGGGTGTCATCAGCGAACTGATGGCATCCCAGCCCAAAGCTGCACAGCAGCTGGGCAAGTGGTCGCATATACTGTAGATGTTAAATAACAGAGGGGAGAGGATAAAATATCAAAATAAAATATCATGGTCATAATCATCACCATCCTCCTCCTCCTCATTATATTTTAGAACTTCCTTATTATTACCACTACTACTATCACTACTACTACACTGAAGCTTTGCCCCAACATGTAGTCCTAAGATATCATCATCACCATCATCATATTTTAGGACATTATTGTTATTGTTGTTATTATTGTATTGTGTTGTTATTATTATATTTTAGGACTGCCATTACCATTATTATTTTACTGACACAAAAACACAGCTTGCCACAGCAAACAGGATCTATACGCTGGATTTCGTATCACAAAATCAAAAGTTGAACACTTCCCAAGCGGGCCTTGGACTGTGTGATGCATTTTCAAATGATGCACGCAGATCCAAGTCAGCTGGCCTTTTGCAGTTGACAGATCGTGATTTTGTCAATGTTTTAAATAACTGTGCAGTTTTCTGGCATTGTGTATTAGTATTATATTGAAGTTTTACTTTAAAAGGTAGTTCCAACATTATTTTAGTGTTTTTTTATTTTGTGGCAAAAGCATTGCATAAAATAGTTTATCTAAAACTGAGAAAATAAAGGGATCACCAGCTGCTAGTTTTATTTTTTTATTTATTTCTTTATTATTCCGATTTGTATACCGTCCTTTCCATTTGGCTCAGGGCGGTTTACAGCATATCGATCTATAACGATAAAACAGTAAAACAATAAGATATAAAACATTAAACAGTGTTAATCCACAGCCAAGGGGTGGCTAAAGGCTGAATGCCTGTCAAAAAAGAACTGTTTTGCAAGATTTCCGAAAAGCCGATAGCTCATTGATTGCTCGGACTTCAGGGGGCAAGGCATTCCACAGACTTGGTGCTACAACAGAGAAAGCCCTCTGTCTAGTTGATGACAGGTGAATGGTTCGTAAGGAAGGAATCTGCAGAAGGTTGTGATCCTCAGATCGAAGCGATCTCTGGGGAACATATGGGAGTAGATGGTCCCCAAGTACACCGGCCCCAGACCATGCAAGGCCTTAAAGGTCAAGACCAACACTTTGAAGATGATCTGGTGCTCAATTGGCAACCAGTGCAGTCACCGCAGAGTTGGAGTGATGTGAGCCCTGGCCGGCACTCCAGCCAGGAGTCTCGCTGCCGCATTCTGCACCAGTTTAAGCCTCCAGACGACCAACAAAGGAAGACCAATGTAAAGGGCATTACAGTAGTCTAGCCTCAAGATGGCCGTCGCCTGGATCACCGTGGCCAGGTCATTCCCAGTTAGGTAGGGCACCAGCTGCCTAGCCTGTTGCAGGTGGAAAAAGGTGGATCTGCTGACAGCCGAGACCTGAGCCTCCATTGTCAGCAGCGGGTCCAACTGGACCCCCAGACTCTTTACTCTTAGACCAAAAATGGGCAACAGTGACTGCATTGTTTGTAGCTTGAAATAATTCTTCCCCTGTGTATGAGGCAGGGCATTGTGGGCAAGCACAATAGATGCTGTTTGTTCTGCTCCATAGTCGCACAAGGTGGAGATGCACCCAGAGAAAGCTAAAGACCTTGCAAAACTACAACTCTCAGGATTCCATAACATTGATCCATGGCAGTTAAAAATGGTGTCAAACTCCCTTCATTCTACAAGATGCACCCAAAGAAAGCTAAAGACCTTGCA
Organism: Anolis apletophallus; assembly: GCA_030556195.1. Lineage (NCBI taxonomy): Eukaryota > Metazoa > Chordata > Lepidosauria > Squamata > Anolidae > Anolis > Anolis apletophallus. Next base: position 149,129,289 of record JARBWK010000008.1, on the reverse strand, counting down.
AAACGACAACACCCAGGATTCCATTAAGCCATGGCTATTAAACTGCATTACTTCTATGGTGTAGATGCCCACCCTGTGTTGGCAGCAGATCCTTTGTTGTTGTTTTGCAAGCCAAAGTTTTCGTGAAATTCCCAAATTCTTCCTCAACATTAGGAATGCTCTCTCTGTCTGACCCTGTACTTCCTGTTTGTGCTTGCTAATAATATTATATTGACTTTTCTTCAGGCCTGCCCTGATGAACAAATGCCCCGTCAGAGCGGCTCTTTTGCCAAGCCTTCTTCGTGCTTACCCAGCCCTTTCTTGTATCCTCTGTCTAGCTGAAGGGCTTTTGAGCATTGGCATTCTTAGAAGAAGGGCAGGGTTGCATCTAAACTCTAGAATGAATGCAGTTTGACCCCGCTGCAACTGCCCTGGCTCAAGGCTATGGAATCCTGGGAGTAGTAGTTTGACAAGAGTGCTGGTGCCTCACCCAACGATAACTCTCAGGAGAATTCTCACAAGACTTGTTCCTCTGAGACTTCGATGGTGTGACTTTCTCCAAGGCTTCCATGGCAGGGATTCAAACTCAAGCCTCAAGCATCAAAGCAGTTCGTCAAATTGGCTCAATCATTTCACTCAATCGTGTTTTCCTTTCTCTTCCACTCGTGACTTTCCGCATCCTCCCGGCCTTAACCTGCATCTAAGATTGCCGCAGTGAAGTTGCGTCTGCACTGCAGAATGCATGCAGTTCGACACCACATTTCCTGCAATGATTCGGTGCTATGAAATCCTGGGATTTGGAGTCTTTGGGAGCATCTATACTGGGGAATGAATGCCATTTGGTGCTGCCTTTGCTGCAGTGGCTAAGTGCTATGCATTCCTGGGAGTTGTCGTTTGCACGCTTGGACAGAGGAGGCTGAAGACTTTCGCAAAACTATAGCTCCCATGATTCTCGCAAGACTTGGTCCTCTGAGGCTGACACAGTGCAACTTTGTCCAAGGTTTCCACAGCAGGGATTCAAACTCAGGTCTCGAGAATCAAACCAGTCCATCATATTCACTCTCTATTGTACTCTTGGACATAAGGAGACTGAAGACCTTGCAAAACTATAACTCCCAGGGTTCCAGAGCACTGGGCTAAAGTGGTATTAAGGTGCATTAATTCCCCAGTATGGATGCACCCATGGTTAGAATTCAGGGCAAGGGAGGAACTTAGGGCTATAGACTTCAGCCGGGATCCCATCAGGTCCACTGGCTCTGTTATTTTTTTGGTTGGCTGGTGGCATTGCTGACGTCTTCCAAACTAGGCACTGCTGCAAGCTCATCCCTAGTATAGAGGCCAGGGTGGATGGTGGGATCTACAATTCCAGGCAAAGCTGAGATTCTGAAACCATGAAAAATCCCTTTTATTGGATGTATAGAGTTTTGTTTTGTTTTTTTTTCCCCTCCCAGAACATTGCTGCAAGAAAACAATAAATGAGAGAATGGAAAAATAAAAGGCGACTCATGCAAGTCCTGCCAGGCAGCTTTGAGTTTTGGGAAAACTTTTTCCCAGCTTTGTACAGAGAGATCAAGCTGCTCCCACGCAGAAAACGTATACATATGTGTTTGGGAGCGTCTGCCCATTGGGATGGGAGGAGATTTTTGGATTACAAGTCCTAGCATCCCCTGGCTAAAATAGTCCTAAAGTTCTGTTCCCAGTTATGGTGTTTATTTATTACTAGCTTGGGGACCCAGCGGTGCCTGGGTTATTTGAGAAATGCATTGTGTGCCAAGGTTGATCTTTGGTACTTCAAGTCCCATCATCCATGGTCCACCCTCCTCCAATCTGCAGTAGAAGATAGTGTGGGTCATGGGGGCTCTGTGTGTCACGTTTGGTCTTGATCATTCATAGGATGAGGGTTGCAGCAGTCTCGGAAGGTGAGTGAAGGTACTTAGAGTCCCATCATCGGTGGTCCATCCACCTTGAAACAGCACCAGGGTGTAGAGTGGGTCAAGGGGGCTCTGTGTGCTAATTTTGGTCTGTATTGGTCATTGGATGAAGGTCGTTTTCAGGAAGTGAGTGAAGGTACTGCAAGTCCCATCATCCATGGTCCATCCTCCCTCAAACTGCACCAGGATGTAGAGTGCATCTTGGGGAATCTGTGTGGCAAGTTTGGTCTTGTTCTGTCATTGTTGGGGGCCTAGTCAGGAAAATCAAGTTGAGGAAGCCTTACTGTCAATTCTGACCCTAAACAATATCCCATGACCTGAGGCATAAGTTAAGGAAGCCTTGCTGTCAAGTTTGGGCCTGGTCTGTGATTTATAGGGGCTACAGTGTTGTTTGAGAAGTGAATCAGGTGAAGGTACTGCAAATCCCATAGTTCGTGGCCCATTTTGCCCTAAATCACACCAGGTTGTGAAGTGGGCCATTCGGCCCCTGTGTGCCAAGTTTGTTCCTGATCCGTTATGGCTGTGGGCCGCAGTGACTGACTGCCTGAGGCCTCTACTTTTCCCTCTGCATCACCAATTAGACTGTTGGAATGCAGATGGCCAATCAGAGTCCTTTATGCAAATACCATTTCAGTGGCAACCAATCCCCTCTGGGGCCGTAGAATGTTGGAGTTCTGAGGCTGGCCAATCAGTGTCCTTTATGCAAATAATCCCACAGTGGCAACCAATCAAAATGGTGGCACATATTCCTCCCGTCGCACCAGCGCACCACCGCCCGCGAACACTGACTTTGATTATATACATAGATAGATATGCAGCACAAGTGGCCGTATTGTGTGCAGCCAGGCAGGATTCTGGGCTTTGTAGTCCAAGAAGCCCCGGTTGTGTTGTGTTTACCCAGGCTTGGGTAAACTTGGACTCACCAGGGGTGAGCCCAATCCATCTCCGAGCCCAATTCAAAGTGCTAGTTTTGACCTATAAAGCTCTATACGTTTCTGGCCCAGTTTACTTGTCCAAACGCATCTGCCTCTATGTCTCACCTCGTAACCTAAGATCATCCAGAGAGGCCCTGCTCTCACTTCCGTCAACATCGCAAATACGTCTGGTGGGGACGAGAGACAGGGCCTTCTTGGCTGTGGCCCCCCGCTTATGGAACACACTCCCAATTGAGAAAAGATCGACCCCATCCCTCCTGGCCTTCAAAAAGAAATTAAAATCGTGGTTTTGGGACCAGGCTTTCGGACAATAGACAGGAGGAGCATTGTAGTTGGATATGGACTGGAATGACGTTATGGCTGATGATATTGTGATAATGTTTATGGTTTTAATTAATGCTGTATTTATTGTTTTAATTATTGCTGTTTGTATTTCATTGTGATTTTACTATTGTAATTGTTTGTAGCGGCATTGTACCACTACTATATGTAAGCCGTCCTGAGTCCCCCTTCGGGGTAGAGAAGAGACGGGATAGAAATACCAGAAATAAAATAAATAAATAAATAAATTTTGGATTCCAACTCCCACAATTCCTAACAGCCTACCAGCTGTTAGGAATTCTGGGAGTTGAAGTCAAAAATCCCTGGAGGGCCCAAGTTTGCCCATGCCTGGTTTATGTTTAACCTCGTAGCCATATTGGCTGGGTGATGATGGGAGTTGTCATTCCCAGGAAGGGCTTTCCTGAGCTATGTTTTGATTGCATGCAGCTGAAGGATAGTGTGATTGGGGATACTGGGAGTTGGAGTCCAGAAATGAGATTTTTGATTGTTTTGGGTGGACAAGACCCTCCCTTTGCATTCCTTGAGCTGCACCACCCAAAAGTGATATTTTTGACCCCAAAAGCTGGGTGTGTCCCGCCTCAGTTGCGCCTCTGCCAAATCTTGGGTGGCTGCCAAACCCCACTTTTTTTCCGAACGTGGTTATCATGTGGTTTTTCCCTATTCAAAACCAGCATTTCTTTATTTGTTGTGTTGCAGAAAGGAAGATAAAGGCCGACCTTGTTTTCAGAAACCAAAGGCTTTGCCGTTTTAAGAAAGCGGGTGTCTGGAGCACATTGAAAGGGAATACAAAAATCCTACTTTCTCAGACTACAATTCCCAACATCCCTAGTTCGAATGGCTCAGACCCCCTGCTGGATGATAGATTCTGGGATTGGCAGTCTTCCTCCAATGAGGGGAAAAACCTCCTGGTTTTGAGACTACAACACCCATCATCTCCAACTAGCATATCTCAGGCTTGCTGGTGCATGGTTACTGGGATTTGTAGTCTTCTTCCAAAGGGGGAACAAAAGCCAACCATATTCAAGACTACAACACCCATCATCCTCAACTAGCATAGCTCAGGCCTGCTGGTGTATGGATAATGGGATTGGTGGTTTTCCTCCAAAGAGGGAATAAAAACTCTGGTTTTGAGACTACAACATCCATTATCCCCAACTAGCATAGCTCAGGCATGCTGGTGCATGGATAATGGGATTGGCAGTCTTCCTCCAAAGGCAAAACCCCTGGTTTTGAGACTACAACACCCATTATCCCCAACTAGCATAGCTCAGGCCTGCTGGTGCATGGATACTGGGATTTGCAGTGTTCCTCTAAAGAGGGAGCAAAAACCAACCGTGTTTGTGACTACAATGCCCAGCATCCCCAACTAGCATAATCCAGACTTACTAGTGCAAGGATACTGGGATTTGCAGTCTTCCTCCAAAGAGGGCATGAAAAACCACCATCCAACATCCCCACCTAATATGGTTCAGAACCTCCTGCCGGTGCATGGATTCTGGGATTTGTAGTCTTTCCTCCAAAGAGGGAATAAAAACCACCATTTTAAAGACTGCAATAATAATAATAATAATAATAAATGATCAGCATCCCCACTTCTTGCTGCTCTGTGGAGTCTTCCCCCAAATAGGGAACAAACACCCCCATTTTTGGAAACTACAACGCCCAGCATCTCCAGAATGCATGGTCAAGGCATTGTGGATACTGGGATTTGCATTATATTCCCCAAAAAGAAGGAATGAAAAGCCCAGTTTTGAGACTCCGACGCCCAACATCCCCAGCTAGCACGGCTGTGACCGCCTATTGGTGTGTGGATACTGGGATTTGCAGTCTTTCCTCAAGTCACGGCTAGGATCCCTGATTCTTGGAAGTCATGGGACCTTGTAGTTCTGGGTACTAAGGACGATAGAAAGGATGCCCTACCAGTCAATGAATAATTTAGGTTGGTGTTTTTTTAAAATTACAGAGTTATTGATAATTACAAAGCAGGGCTGCCGCCTTGGGTCTCTTTTTACAGCCTTTGCGGTGGGTCGCCTTCATTGGGGAGCCTATATTTGGTTTGTTTTGGTTCCCCCCCCCCTCTTATGTTGCATTCTTGTCTTGCCCACCAGCTTCCAAGGGGACTTGGCGAGGGACAGGCTGCTCAGAGTGGATCCAGTTTCAAAGGGATCACGTGGGATCCAGGGAAGGAGGCCTATTTCTGAACCGCCGGATCCAGAGATCAGCTGGTTTTCCACGGCCGGGAATTGTCTCGCGGAGGTAGAGTTTGCGCATTCGTTTCCTGCATAATTTTTGCAATCCAGACTTTAGCGAGTGTGTATGTTTCCAAAACGAGCCCATTTCCTGTGCTTAGATGTGCCATTGACATCTCAAATCTCTGCGTGGAGGGGTGCATCTACCCTGTGGATTAGAATGAATGCAGTGGGACAGCACTTTAACTGACATGACTCCATGCAATGGGATCCTGAGCGCATAGATTGACAAGGTGTACTATTTACCCTTCTTTGCTCAAGAGTGTTGGTCCCTCACCAAACTCCAACTCCATGGCATGGACCCATGGCAGTTAAAGCAGGTTCAAACTACATTAATTCTTTTTGTATTGTCAATCACTGGGTTGCTGTAAGTCATGGCTGTCTGACCATGACATTTCTCCTGACATTTCGCCTGCATCTGTTGGAAACTAGGAACATGGGGTTTATGTATAGTTCACCAGGAATGAACTCCACCAAAGAGGGAATTGGACCAAACTTGGCACATGACTAACTCAACCTACTGGAGGGGTTTGAGGGGACTGACTCACCGTAGTGGGAGTTGTAGTTTACCCTGCAGCCAGAGAGCACACGGAACCCCACCGATGAGGCATCTAGAGCAAACTTACCCAACATAACAGACTTGTAAGTACTGATAAAGTTTTGGGGGGTTAACCTGGCGTGATGGGAGTTGTAGTTCACCCACAACCTTATGCATTTTGTACAATTGCAAATATTGACTATTTCAAATAACCCGGGAAACTTTGTGGACTTTTTTTGCTGTTATTTGGATTACCTATGGGTCCATCTATACTGCAGAATTAATGCAGTTTAATACCCCCTAAACCATCATGACTTAATGCTATTGAAGCCCAGGATTCATAGTTTGGTAAGGCCCACAGCACCCTTTGGCAAAGGAGGCTGGAGACATAGTAAAACTGCAACTCCCATGATCCTATAGCATTGAGTCAAGGTGTCGAACTTGATTAACACTACAGTGTAGATGCACCCATATGAAAAGGTTTTCCCCAGACATTAAGTCTAATTGTGTGCGACTCTGGGGAGGTTAGTGCTTATCTCCATTTCTAAGCTAAAGAGCCGGCGTTGTCCATAGACACCTCCAAGGTCATGTGGCCAGCATGACTACATGGAACACCGTTACCTTCCCACCAGAGTGGTACCTATTAATCTACTCACATTTGCATGTTTTTGGACTGCTAGTTTTGCAGAAGCTGGGGCTAACAGTGGGAGCTCACCCTTCTCCCCAGAGTCGAACCTGAGACCTTTTGGTCAGCAAGTTCAGCAGCTCAGCGGTTTAACCCGCTGCACCACTGGGGGCTCTCAGATGCACCAATTGACACCAATTTATGTATCATCAGGATCAAGGAATGAGGATCCCCTTTCCCACTTTTGGGAAGATCTTTCTGGGATCTGCTCTGTGTTCTTGTCAAAGGATCCCTTGGACCCAATCTTAGGCTCCAGGCATCCTAATTAATATTTTATTGTACACCGATTTGCTAATAATCACTGTGATGGGAACAGATCCCAAAGGATAACATTTCCCTTCATCTTTTGCAGCAGTTTGCAGATGAATAGATCGTATTGATCAGGAACAGAACCCCCCGATTTGGTCAGAGAAGGCGCTCTTCTTGCCGAAGACAGGTGGAACATGGCTGCACCAGGTCTGAGTTCTAATTTTGTATTCTTATCCTATTTTGCCCATATCAAAAGGCCAAAGCCAAGCGACTTTACGTACTTCCTTGCAAAGCCAGACAGACCCAAGGCATCGAGATAATTAATTGAGGCTGTTGACGGCCTTGAACCCATTGCTGAGTTTTACAGTGACCCTGGGGCTGAGAGAGTGTGCCTCACCCAAGATTTCCCAGACAGGACACTTCAAAGTAAATGGGTCAGTCCTCCAGACATTCCGTGGTCAGCATCTTCTGTTGTCAACATTACAGTGCCCCATAGACTAAAAGCACGGCTTTGGACACATCACACGCCAAAGAAGCCTTCCTGGGTTTTGGAAATTGATCTCATGGGAGTGCAGTTCCCAGAATCCTTCAGTGTGAAAGCATTTTAGACTTGGCATCGGATGAGAAAGACCATCACAAGGCTCAACCAATGGTGTGAAAATGGGACATACTATCTTTTTGGAGCGCAGTTCCAAAATCCGACAGTCCAGTCATTTATACTGAATGCAAAAATAGTATTTAATAGTAATGTTTGATTGCGAAGGCGGTCATAAGAATCCACTAGGTAGCTTAGTATTTGTATTATTATTTATTAGTATTTGGGGGGATTCTGGGTGTTGTCATCCAATAAAATGGGATGTTTCCATTCAGACTGTAGAATGAATGCCGTTTGACCCCACTTGAACTGCCATGGCTCAGTGCTATGACGTGATGGGAGTTGTAGCTTTGCAAGGCCAGTGTCATAAAATGATGCAAGTTATAGTTTTTCAAGGTTTGTGTTATGAAAGGATGGGAGTTATAGCCATAAAAGGTCTGTGCCATGAAATGATGGGAGTTATAGCTATACAAGGCCTGTGCCATAAAATGCTGAGAGTTGTAGTTTTACAAGGTCTGTGGTATGAAAGGATGGGAGTTATAGGTTTACAAGGTCCGTGCCACAAAATGACAAAAGTTATAGTTTTACAAGGTCTGTACAATGAAATGATGGGAGTTGTAGTTTTACAAGATCCGTGCCATGAAATGATGAGAGTTATAGTTTTATGAAGTCAGTGCCATGAAATGATGAGAGTTGTAGTTTTGCAAGGCCTTTAGCTTTCCCAGCCAAAGAGTATTGGTGCCGCACCACATTATGACACCTAAGATTCTTTAACACTAGGCCATGGCAGTTCAAGTGGAGCCAAATTGCATTAAGTCTACAGTGTAGATGCACCCCTAGAATCAAACTTTGGAATGGCGGAAAGCTATTGCGTGATGCTGGAGGAGTCGCACTCTCTCAGCCTCAGAGGATGCCAATGGTGAGCATCGCTCAGAACCAACATCTTAGTTTTTAAATTGTACATTGTACTGTTTTTACCACTCTTCACTGCTTTATAATAATAATAATAATAATAATAACATTTTGCCCTCCACCACTGGTGCTCCGGGCGACTTACATCATTTAAAAACCCAAAAATACAACAGTTTAAAACATAGGTACACACGCCAGAAAGGCTTTGAATCTCCCAACAACAACAACACCATATCAGAGAGGCCTCTGCTTTGATTTCCCCTTTCCTTCTTGGGGTGCAACTAAGGGATCCCGGGAGTTATAGTTTCGCAAGGCCCCAGTCCTTAAGATGCTTGGAAAAAAGCTTACAACTCCCAAGTTGATATCAAGCAGAATTTGGGGGTCTAGCCGTGAAGGCAGATCAGTCAGACCCACCAAAGAGGATCCGATACAGCCCTGGCGAGAGCTTGGCTTTTCTTCGCAAACAGAGGTTCAGGAAGGACTCATCCCACGCTTTATACAAACATGTTGATGATTTAGAGGTTGGATGTGTCCTTCGAGCCTGTGCAATGGATTTTTCCGGTGGAGTGCAGCATGCACAAAACTGGCCTCACCCTTTAAACCAAAGGTTCATCTGTCGGGGCCTAGCAACCTGGGACAGTGTCAGCGGGGTCCTCAGGTCGTAGGTTTGGTTTGACTTTCCTTGTCTTAGATGGTTGACCTTACAGGGTTAGACAAGCACCATCTGCCCGGGTTTGAAATCAGAGTTTTCCTTCTCCTAGGATGGTTGCCAAAAGGCTAGAGAGTCCATCCTGTCCTTTGACGCTCTTTGTCAGACCCTTCAGTTGTGACCTATCTGGCATGGGGGGCCCTACTGGTGGCTATTATGCCACCACCAGCATAGCTCCCAACTTCACTAGGGCACGCAAGCCTCTCCCCCACAACAAGGGGGTGCCAACGGAGAGGCCTGGCGAGATAGGAAGCAGCCAATCCAGTTTTCCCTGAATTTCCCAAATAAAGATCTCACCAAGGTGAAGAAACGCCACCAAGTTGTTTATTTCGTTCCAGCTGGAGCGGATGTCATGCCGCAGTCATTTGCCCAAAGCTGACATGAAGCGCAAGGCAATACAGGACATTCTTATAGAGAAACACAGCTGTCAAAGTTCTCCCCCCCCCCCCCACTTTGCCGGCTTCACGCTGATTAGTTGGAGTCATCAGCTGGCTGGGAGGCATGGCTCAGCCAATCAGAAAGCCAGCGCCGCTTTGGGCTCTCGTCCAGTGAGAGCGAAGGAGTCGGTCCAAGCAGGAAACAATGAACTGGGAGGAACTGATGATTGGATTAAATGATCAATGTTTGTCCAAATGCCGGCGATTACTTCAAAAAAGTCCTCAAGCTAGCTCTTCTATTGTCCCAGGTGAGGAAATAGACATTTTTGGTCCGGCGCGGATGAGACCCCAGTAGTCCTTAATCCTAGATATGGATCTTTCGATGGTATCTTCCCATTAGTTTCAGCCAGGGAATGTAAACAAAGGGTGAGGCAAATAGGACATCCAAAGGCAGGATGTCCCCTTTGTGTGAGGAATGATAAAATCACCATGGGGCACGTCTCCAGATGGCCATGCTCCGAGATCTGAAAGCCCGTACCCACAGGACATATTTCCCCAAATGGGCCAACTCCGAAGTTTGGGGAAACGTCCTTTGTTTATGGTCCATGCAAGTGCTGTTTGTTTAAGTCCCTTTTTAAAGGGATTACTAGCCCAGGAAATTCCTGAGCTTTTGCATGCTGGGGTCACGAAAAAGTGGCATTCCATATTTTTATATAGGAACACATGTAAGGGGAAAACATATAGGGAATACATTCATATAGGAGGGAAATAGGAACCACATCATCTCATATCAGCCCATTCCACCCACCAGAGTCCATTAGGACAGTGTTTCCCAACCAGTGTGCCACGGCACACTAGTGTGCCGTGAGAGATCATCAGGTGTGCCTTGGGAAATTAGATTATAATCTATCTGATGTCATGTATAATGTTTGCTAGTCTGTCTCCAGAACCTCAGTGCGCAGGTCCCTGTTTCGGGGAGGGCCGCGCAGTAGCGCGGACCTGTTTGGGCCCATTCCGTTCCGGCGGGGAGCACTTCCATTCCAGCCCGGTCCAGCCCTGTTGGCGCTATGCGAGGTGTGAATCAGAGAGCAGCGGAGCCCGAGCGCTGAAGGCAGGCAGGCAAGCAGCCGGAGGGGCAGGTAGGTAGGCAGGCAGGCAGGGAGTCAGCCAGCTAACGGGGAAAAGGAGAGATGGGAACTCGTGGGAGAAATATGGGTCCCCCAAAGGCTATCCAGCCTGACCCCCTTCAGCCAAACAGGACGGCACCAGCCAAGCCCTCCCGACAGATGGGCATGGAGACTCTGGCTATACATTAAGGTAGGCAGCATCTTTATTAAGGGCTTGGAAGAAGGTTTAGACTAGATATGGTCAAACTTGGGCCTTCCTCCAGGTGTTTTGGACTTCAACTCCAACACTGTGTCCTGTTCTGGGCACCACAATTTAAAATCAAGATATTATAATTGTATATTTACGTTACATGTAATATTGCGAATAATATTGCGATATAATTGTTATAATACAATGTGGTATGTAATTGTACTGTGACAATGACATAGTATGTTGTATTTGATATTATAGTATAATATAGTATGGTAGACATATATTGTGTATACATATAATATTGATAATGTTGTAATGTAATGCAATAAAATAATAATCTCTCTTGGCATTACTTCGCGAATGAAGATTCAGGAAGGACTCATCCCACACTTTTTACAAGCACGTTGATGACTAAAAAGGCCAATCTGAGATAGGCAAGTTCGGTTGCAGAAAGCACAGCAGAAAGTCTCCTTGGGTGATGTTGTTTCCAAGTTGCGGTTCTTTCTGCGTTGTCGTTTCTCTTCGAGACCCGTTCGGCGTGTCTTCTTGAAAGATGCCGCAGCATTGTGAATAGTGCATCTCCATGCCTCCCGATGTGAGGCCAGGGTGGACCATTGTTGGTGATCAATCTGGCCGAGCCTGAGATGTTGTTTCAGGGAGTCTTTATATCTCTTTTTCGAGGCACCTCTCTTGCGCTGACCCGTGGCGAGTTCACCATAGAGTAGTATCTTTGGGAGGTGGTGGTCCTCCATCCTATGGACGTGCCCTATAATATAGTATGGTATACATATATTGTGTATACATATAATATTGATAATGTTGTAATGTAATGCAATATAATAATAATAATATACTATATAACTATATATTTTGTGTTCATTGAAACAGGCCCAGGTTTCACACTAAGTGAGTGTATAAATACATTTTAAAAACATATTAACTATATGTATGACTGTGTTAGAGTGTCATTTTGTGTCATTTTGGTTGGTGGTGTGCCCCAGGATTTTGTAAATGTAAAAAAATATCATTGGCAGTCGTGAAAAGTGGTGTCAAAGTGCATTAATTTCACCACCCATTATAATAAAAGTGTGTCTTGCCAGAGCGCCTGATCTTCTCCTTCTGCCAGGCCAAAGCTTTTGTGATTTTTGGCTTCCTGGAATGCAAACAGCTCTGAATTGAGAACAGGGTAGAGTTAGAAATATGGAATGACAACAAAAAGGAGGAAAGAAAGAGGAAACATTCCTTTTTGGAGATGACAACACCCAGAATCCCCGAGCCAGCAACGCTGGCTCGGGGATTCTGGGTGTTGTCATCTCCAAAAAGGAATGTTTCCAAGCTCTGAACAGTATCACCTGGTATTACATCCCTTGCAAATTTTGCTCTTCTTTCACAAACCATGCCAACCCCGCCGGGCCTCAGACGGCAGGGCAAGACTTTGGAATGCAGTCGGGCCAGTTAGGGCATCGAAGGGATGCTTAGTCACACCTTTTGAAGGTCTGGCAACCCTGAAAACCCCATGGGCATGGAAGCAAATACACCCTGGATTGGCTAGCATTGGAAGGGTGTGCTCCTGAGCATGTGCAGAGAGCAGTTCCCTTACATCTTGGTCTCTGGTGCTTCCCCGGGGCATTGAAGTATGGTTTAGCTTTCATTAGAAGGGTGTGCATCTGAGCATGTGCAGAGGGTAGTTCTCCTCTTGCATCTTGGCCCCTGGTTCTTCCCTGGGCTGCTGGCACTTGTGGTCCATCCATCTCTGGATAGCCTGACTTCTTAAAGGTACAGTAACACTTTTTTAAAGAATAGATACAGGCAGTCTTGCATCCTTGTCCTAAAGGTACAGTAACCATTTTTAGAATACATGATACAGTCTTGCAGTCTCTTCTTAAAGGTACAGTAGCCCTCTTTAAAATAAGGGGCACAGTCTTGCATTCATTTCCTAAAGGTACAGTAACAGGTTTTTAAAAAAATAATAGGTTGGGGGGAGGGGGTGACAGTCTTGCAGCTTGATCTTAAAGGGACAGCAATCATTTTAGAATAGAGGGCACAGTCTTGCACTCTCCTCTTAAATTGCATTCACTTCTTAAAGGCTCAGTAACAGTGGGTTTTTTGTTTTTGTTTTTAGAATAGAGGGCACAGCCTTGCATTCACTTCTTAAAGGCACAGTAACAGTGTTTTTTGTTTTTAGAATAGAGGGCACAGCCTTGCATTCACTTCTTAAAGGCACAGTAACAATGTTGTTTGTGTTTTTGTGTTTTTTGTTTTTTTAGAATAGAGGGCACAGTCTTGCATTCACTTCTTAAAGGCACAGTAATTTTTTTTTAGAAAATCATCTTGCATAATCTTGCATTCACTTCTTAAAGGTACAGTAACAGTTGTTTTAGAATAGGGGGTCAAGTCTTGCAATCACTTCTTAAAGGCACAGTAGCTAAGACAAAAGGACCTGGCTACTCCGGGCCAGACAAAAGTGTTAATTAAACAATAACACAAACCTGGCTTGAGAGGCTGAAGCTGTCACTTGGTCACATGGCAAACACTGGCCATTCTTAATCCAGTCATCTGGACTTTTCTTCATTGTTTCCCTGTTGCCCACCTCCCTTCCATCTTATTGGTTGAGCAGCCAAAAGCAGGGCAAGGGCCCTCATTGGATCTCCTCCTGGCTTGCTGAAGTTACAACCAATCAGCAGAACGCCGGCCCAGGAGGCAGGCGCGGGAAGTTTGAATCTGACAACTCTATAAATATTGTATTTCTCTGCCCAGTGGGTTATGTCGATTTGTTGCAGATTACTGCCATCATCATCCTTTCCAGCTGGAATGAAACAAAACCTCGGTGGCTTTCTCCTCAACTTGGTGAGATTTATTCTGGAATACTGGCTTCTTTTTCTCACCAGGCTAAACCCACAATGCTTGGATCTCACTATCCACAGCCATTCTAAATTGCTCGACAACAAAGGTAGAGTAACAGTTCTTTTTAGATTAGTGGGTACAGTCTTGCAATCTTTTCTTAAAAGCACAGTAATTGCATTCACTTCTTAAAGGTGCAGTAACAGTGTTTTGTTTTTTTGGGGTTTTTTTAAGAATAGGGGTCCAGTCTTGCATTCACTTCATTTTTAGAAAAGAATCTTGCATTCATTTCTTAAAGGTACAGTACCAACTTTTTTAGAATAGGGCAGGGCTGTCCAACTGGCGGCCCCGGGGCCGGATCCGGCCCCGTAGCCTGTTGGACACGGCCCCACCTATGCCCTCTGCCGCCATTTTTAATTTTTTTAAAAAAAATCGATTTTTAAAAAAAAATGGCGCGGGGGAGGGGAGGTGGGGCAGGGAGGAGGAAGAGAGCTAGCTCCTCCTTTTGGCGCCCTCCTACCTAGGGCGGGAGCCGGGGGCCTGGGCTGGGGGCGGGGCCTGGGGGCGGGGCCGAGCGGCCCCGCAGGTCATCAGTGACCTCTTATCCAGCCCTGGACCCGCCAGAAGTTGGACAGCACTGGAATAGGGGGATCTAGTCTTGCAATCTCTTCTTAAAGGCACAGTAACCATTTTTAGAATAAGGGGCAGTCTTGCATTCACTTCTTAAAGTCACAGTACAGTGTTCCCTTGCTGCTTCGCGGTTTGCTTATTGCAAAACCGCTGTTTCGCGGATTTAAATAAATATTAATTTAAAATATATATCATAGTATTTTCTCTGTTTTGTGGGATTTTGCTGCCGCCGCTCTCCAAGCTGCTTTTCCTACTCAGTCCTCTCTTCTTCCCTCCAGCCTTGAAGGGCACAGTAACAGACGCTTTAGAATAGGGGCTCCAGTCTTGCATTCTCTTCTTTTTAATTTTTTAATTTTTATTAAAGTTTTCCATATATAGTGTTTGGGGAAAAGAGAATTGGGGGGTGAGGAGTGGGGGGATTTGTATAAGTATGCATGAATCGAGGGGAAAGGAAAGAATTTCAACAAGTGACACAAAAAAGGGGGGGGCACAATACAAAACAAAAACACATAACAACAAACTAACACACATTTGACTTCCATTCTTCTTCTTGGTGGTGGTGTTCTAAGATTTGTGTATATAGTTTTTCCTGCCTTCTTCTGGAGAGGGTGTTTCTTAAAAAGCTTTAACCCCCTTCTTCCAGACGTTATTATCTCTCTGACTACATATATTGAGTAGTCCATGCCTTAGTTACCTCTAGATTGGACTACTGCAATGCACTCTACGTGGGGCTACCCTTGAAGACAGCCCGGAAATTACAACTAGTTCAACACTTGGCAGCCAGATTAATAACTGGGGTGACTTACAGGGAGCGGTCATCCCTCCTGTTTAAGGAGTTATATTGGCTGCCGATCACCTTCCGGTCCCAATTCAAGGTGCAAATTATCATCTATAAAGCCCTAAATGGTTTGGGGCCCGCCTACCTTCGTGACCGTATCTCCCTCCATGAATCAGTCCGGGCCCTTCGATCTTCGGGGGAGGCCCTCCTTTCGCCCCTGCCAGTTTCTCAGACTCATCTGGTGGGCACAAGGGGGAGAGCCTTTTCCTCTGTGGCCCCCCACCTCTGGGACTCTCTACCCAGAGAGATTAGGGAGAGCCCCTACTTTCGAAACTTTTAAGAAGAACCTTAAAACCTGGCTCTTCCACTGCGCCTTTGGTGAGTAGGCACACAACCTCACACTACTCCTTTCCCCAACACTTCTGTCACTGGAGTATACATGTGTGCCCCCCCCCAAGGGAAAGTTTGGTTCTGCAACCCCATTTTCTTGAGCTCTCCTTTACAAATAACTTGTTCCTCCTTATCTCACCCCTGAGGTTTTCTTAACTTCTTATCCTGCACATGCGGCCCGTCTATTGCCTTTGTGATTGTGTTTATTGTAATTTTATACTGCTCAACGTATTCCTGTGTTATGTAATTATGATGTTGCTATTTGATGCTTAGTCTATTTGGTTTTTATTTTGCTGTACTTTGTTGTTCGGGCTTGGCCACATGTAAGTGGCGCCGAGTCCCATTGGGGGAGATGGTGGTGGGGTATAAATAAAGATGATTGTTATTATTATTATTATTAATATTATTAATATGTTCCCTTTAAATATTTACTTATTTTCCATATACATTTCCCAGTTTGTTTGATTCATTGGTCTTTCTATGTTCTTTCTCAAAAAATATGTTAGTTTATCCCAATGTTTCTCAACCTGGGGGTCGGGACCCTTGGGGGGGGGGTTGCGAGTGGGTGCCAGAGGGGTCACCAAAGACCATCAGAAACCACAGTGTTTTCTGTTGGTCATGGAGGCTCTGTATGGAAGTTTGACCCAATTCTGTCATTGGTGGGGTTCAAAATGCTCTTTGATTGTAGGTGAACTATAAATCCCAGCAACTACAACACCCAAATGCCAAGGTCTATTCCCTCTAAACTCCACCAGTGTTCACATTTGGGCATATTTATTTATTTATTTACATCATTTATATTCCGCTCTTCTCACCCCGCAGGGGACTCAGGGCGGATCACAATGCACATATACAGGCAAACATTCAATGCCATAGACATACAACATATATAGACAGACAACGAGCTACACAACTGGTCGAGAGCTCACCCCGACCCGGGCAGACCTCGAACTTCTGACCTTCTGGTCATTAGAGATCTTATTCAGCTGACTCCCAGCCACATTCTCAAGGTTGGTCCACATCCATCATTGATTGAGTCCACATGCTCTCTGGATGTAGGTGAATTACAAATCCAGAACTCAAGGTCAATGCCCACCAAACCCAGTATTTTCTGTTGTTCATGGGAGTTTTGTGTGCCAAGTTTGGTTCAATTCCATCACTGGTGGAGTTCAGAATGCCCTTTGATTGTAGGTGAACTATAAATTCCAGCAACAACAACTTCCAAATGACAAAATCAATCCCCCCTAACCCCACCAGTATTCAAATTTGGATGTATTGAGTATTTTTTCCAAATGTGGTCCAGTAAATGAAAATGTATCCTGCATATCCGATATTTACATTACGATTCATAACAGTAACAAAATTACTGTTATGAAGTAGCAACAAAAATAATGGTATGGTCACCAGAACATGAGAAACTGTATTAAGGGGTCACGGCATTAGGAAGGCTGCGAAACACTGGGTATCCATATCTTTTATCTCGATCAGTTGATCTCTCCATTGTTCTATTTGTAGAATCTGTTCTGATTTCCAGTGTTTTGCATAGATTATGCAGGCTGCTGTAGTGATATATGTGAAAATAGGATCCTCATTTCTGTCCAACTTAAGATCCTTGTCTGTTAAGCCTAATAGGAAGTATTCTGGTTTCAGAAGAATCTTTCTCTTTAAAATCTTTTGGGATTCCTTCTGTATTACGTTTTATGTAATTGTTTATATTGCTTTATGTCTGATTTTACCTTATTGTTGTGTTGTCGGGCTTGGCCTCATGTAAGCCGCCCCGAGTCCCAATTGGGGAGATGGTGGCGGGGTACAAATTATTATTATTATTATTATTATTATTATTAATCTCCAGTATCTGGTGGCCTCTTTGCAGACTCCACCACATATGGTAGAAGCTTCCTATATGCGCTTTACGTTTCCAACAGTTACTTTGGCTATTTTTGTACATTAGTCCATTTTTTTTGAGGACAGATATGCCATCTATGGCAGTGTTTTTCAACCTTTTTTGAGCCGCGGCACATTTTTTACATTTACAAAATCCTGGGGCACACCACCAACCAAAATGACACAAAATGACACTCTAACACAGT
This sequence comes from Anolis apletophallus, assembly GCA_030556195.1. Classification (NCBI taxonomy): domain Eukaryota; kingdom Metazoa; phylum Chordata; class Lepidosauria; order Squamata; family Anolidae; genus Anolis; species Anolis apletophallus. Next base: position 149,111,739 of record JARBWK010000008.1, on the reverse strand, counting down.
AATACATATAGGTAATATGTTTTTAAATGTATTTATACACTCACTTAGTTGCTGGGAGTTATAGTTCACCCGCAATCAAAGAGCATTCTGAACTCCACCAATGATGGAATGGAATCAAACTTCCCACACAGAACTCCCATAACCAAGAGAAAATACTATAAGAGCTTGGTGGGCATTGACCTTGAGTTTTGGAGTTGTAGTTCACCTATATCCAGAGAGCACTGTGGACTCAAACAATGTTGGATCAGGACCAAACTTGGCATGAATACTCAATATGCCCAAATGTGAACACAGATGGAGTTTGGGGAAAATAGACCTTGACATTTGGGAGTTACAGTTTCTGGAGGGGGGCCCTCAAAAGACCAGCAGTCTCCCTCTCACTTAGGTTGCCCCCTCCCTCCCCACCAGGCTTGAATTAGGGTCGTGGGGAGCAGGAGCCTCACTCACCACTTGCTCAGCTCCTCGGGGGTCAGCGGGGCGGCCCGGGTGGGCATCTTGGGGCTGGCGAAGCAGGCAGGAAAAAAGGCAGTGGCGGGCAAGGAGCCAGAGGGAGGCCGAGAGCGGTTTTGCGCGCACCGGGGAGGAGGGGGAGGAGGGAGAGGCGGGGCCGGCACTGGACTGAACCATCCGGCATTATGCCCGGGGGGGGGGAGGCAAGAGGAGGTCTCTACTTGGGGAAAGGGAGGCAGGCCTTCCCAATGCATGGAGAGGAGAGACCAAATAGACGACGGCTGGGGGGGGGGGTGTTTGAAATTTTGTGCCTTTATTGAGGTAGGTTTCTTAGGGTTTTTATACTTCAACACACTGGATTCTTCCCCCCTCCCCTCCTGGAGGTTCCAATTTCCCACGGCACACCTGATGATCGCTCACGGCACACTGGTTGGGAAACACTGATCTATGGAATATCTTCATCCAGTTCTTTTTAAAATCCGATGAGTAGGTATATTTTAATTTTTTTCATCCCAATTCGTCGCCATTCCTTCTAATTTAATTTGTCTGCCAATATTTTTGGCCCGTTTTGTCGCGCAATTTTTGATACCTTCTGTTTCTGAAGCCTATTCAAGGAGTTTATTGTATATTTCTGTGATGTTTTTCTTTTATGTTTTTATTAATTGGTCCCAAAATTCTTCCTTGCCATTAAAACCAATCATTTTGTCCTGTTTGTATGTGTCCCTTATTTGTAGATATTGAAGCCATGTTAAGTTTCTATATTTTTGAGCAAGTTCGGTTTGTGATTAAAAAAAAAGTAAGGATAATTTTGAACTAAAATCACAAACTGAACTTGCTCAAATACTGTATATACTCGAGTATAAGCCTAGTTTTTCAGACCTTTTTTTAGGCTGAAAAAGTCCCCCTTGGCTTATACTCAAGTCAAGGTTATTTATTATTTCACTCTGTTATAAATACGTAATAAATTATTATTACATTTATTATTTTACTTTATTATTGGAAATAACTTATTACTCTATTTATTATTATTATTACATTTCCATTATTATCTATTATTACTGTTATTATTACATTTCTATTATTTTACTCTATTATTATTACTATTATTACCTTTATTATTTTACTCTATTTTTATTGGACGGATACACAAGCACATTTACATTGAAGGAGGTCAGAATGGTTTAATCAGAATTGGGCAGTCTTATCTTAAATTACAGTGTTATGTAAATATTCAAAAACATTTAACCTACTGATGCCTCAATTAATGTAATTTTATTGGTATCTATTTTTATTTTGAAATTGACCCATAGCGGCTGCATTTTCTACCCTCGGCTTATACTCGAGTCAATCCATTTTCCCAGTTTTTTGTGGTAAAATTAGGTGCCTCGGCTTATATTCGGGTCGGCTTATACTCGAGTATATACGGTATAGAGAAACTTAACATTGCATTCTCTTCTTAAAGGCACAGTAACATATTTTTTAGAATGTAGGATGCAAAGGTTCTTAACAACTTCTGCTTTCTTTCTTTCTCTCCTTGTGTGCCTAAATAGGATACCCCATTCCCCAGCCGGGACACCCCCTTGCGTCCCCTCCATACCCAATATCTCAGTCCCTCCTTATGCCATCCGCTCCCAGCCCTGGTTTCGTCTTCCCCCCCACCAGCCCTGTCCAAGCGCAGACCATGGCACCCCAACCTCCTCCCCGGGGATATCACCCGCACGCCCCGGCTCCTCAACCCCCACAGCTACAGTCCGGGCCGGACCCTCATGCCATCATCCCCTACGTTCCTGTGGCCTGCAGCATCCCTCGAGGATTGGAACACCTGGCACAGGTAAGGAAGACATGGGTAAGGCTGCATCAATAGACTAGAGTGCAGGTCTGGGCCAACTTAGGCCCTCCAGGTGTTTTGGACTTCAATTCCCACCATTCCTAACAGCCAGTAGGCTGTTAGGAATGGTGGGAGTTGAAGTCCTAAACACCTGGAGGGCCCAAGTTGGCCCAGGCCTGCTCTAGAAGTGTCTTGATGGATCATTTCCATCTTGGCTTTGTTCTCAGCACACTTTTCTGTCCCTAACCCAAAATCCTGACATGTCAGAATTAAAGGGCAGACGTCCTATTGTCCATAATAATGGCTTCGAGTCAATTTGCAGTCCAATGTATGTTATTTGATGGGGAATTTCCTGGAAGGAAAGTTTGTTATTAGTTGGGTTTATTGCGCCCAGACACAAAGTGCTGCATCAGGGAGAAAGGTGGAATTACAGAGTTGAAAGGGACAACCCAGAGGTCATCTAGTCTGACCCTGTTGTGCCAGACAGGAAGACCCAATTAAAACATACCCCAAAGGTATCCACCCAGCGTCTTGAGTAAAAACCTTCGAAGAAGTAAACCCCCATGGTGCCAGCTTATTATTAATTCTTCCTAATGTTTAGGTGGACACTTTGAAGGGCTCAATGGTATGGAATCATGGGAGTCCTACTTTTCCAATGTTCTCTGACAAAGATTGCTGGTGCCTTAACAAGCTACAACTCCCATGATTCCATAGCATAAGGCCGTGGCAATTAAAGGGGTGTCAAACTGCATCCATTTGATGGCCCTTTACATCTCCCATGCAAACGGAAAGCAGTTTCTTTGCCTCGTTACATCCGAGCATTGCTAGTAAAAAAAAAAAAGAGACAGGTCCTTTCCCATTTGGTTGGGTTGGACCATACAATATATGTAATACAATATAATACTAGTACTAATAATATATTATAATTATATATTTTATATTACATGTAATATTACTAATAATATTACAGTATAATGTTATAGTACAGTGTAATATATAATATTAATATTGTGCTATGGCAATAATATAATATATTGTATTTACATTTTACTTGTAAGCTGCTCTGAGTCCCCTTCGGGGTGAGAAGGGTGGCATATACGTAAATGTCATAAATACATAAAAATATACACCCCCATCACCCCGGCTAGTTGGTTGTGGATGATGGGAGGTGTAGTCCAATGCAACCTGAAAGTCCTGGGTCAGTAAGTACTGGGCTAGACACTAGGCCTGGGCAATCATGGTTCTAAATGGTTCTAAAGTACTTACAAAACTAAAGTTCTGGTGGTGAACACTAGGTGGCGCTGGTGCTTTGCTTCTACAGTGTTGCTAAAGTTCTGGTGGTGAACATTTCAGAACTCTAACAAAACTTTCAAAACTTCATTATTATTTCATTATTGGCGATTTTTAAGACAGAATCAATTAGGAACTGCCATTTATAATGAAAGTTTTGTTAGAGTTCTGAAATATTCACCACCAGAACTTTAGCAACACTGTAGAAGCAAAGCAGCAGCACCACCTAGTGTTCACCACCAGAACCTTAGTTTTGTAAGTACTTTAGAACTATTTAGAACCATGATTGCCCATGCCTACTAGATAGTACTAGGTTACATAGAGTTTTCCAAACCCTTTTGTTTGTGTTGGACTACACTCCCCATCGTCCCTGGCTTCACCAAAGTACAACTCCCAGCATTCCACATTATAGACCCATAGCAGCAAAAGTGGTATCAAACTGTGATGCTGTGAGTTTTCTGGGCTGTCTGGCCATGTTTCAGAAGCATTCTCTACTGATGTTTGCCCATATCTATGGCAGGCATCCTCAGAGGTTCCATGAGGTCTGTTAGAAACTTGCCAAGTGAGGTTTATATATCTGTGGAATAATGTCCAGGTGGGGGAGAAAGAACTCTGGTCTGTTTTCAGGCAAGTGGAAATGTTACCATTGGCCACCTTGATTAGTGTATTGTTGAAGGCTTTCATGGCCAGAATCACTGGGTTGTTGTAGGTTTTCAGGCATTTATGGCAAGCAAAAAATGTAAACAACAAAGTAAACAACACCCTGCTTGACCAATTCCCTGCAAAATGCCCTCAGAAGCACTTTAACTACCTGTTGGGTTGATCTCCCCACATAAAACCCTCCTGCTAGATACATCCTACCTCTGTTCGCGCCCAGTGTTTATTTATTTTAAAGTTTAATATATACATCTGGCCCAGCCATTAAGGTTTTAAACTTTGTGTGTTATTGCTTATATGTGAGTTATATTGATTGTATTGTCTTATTATTTGCTGCTGTGTTGTTTTACTGATGTGTTATTGGGCTTGGCCTCATGTAAGCCACCTCGAGTCCCTTCGGGAAGATGGTGGCCGGGTATAAATAAAGAGTATTATTATTATTATTATTATTAGCATCCTCAGAGGTTGTGAGGTTGCTTGCCACAGATGCAGGTGAAAGGTCAGAAGAGAATGCTTCAAGAAAATGGCCAGACAACCCGAAAAACCTACAACAACCCACCTTGATTAGCATTAAATGGCCTTGTAGCTTCAAAGTCTGGCTCCTTCCTGCCTTGGGGAATCTTTTGTTAGGATGTGTTGGCTGGTTGTTTCCTGTCTGGAATTCCTCTGGAATCAGGGCCAGCTAACATCTCCCAAGAAAGGATCCCCCAGGCAGGAAGCAGACAGACTTTGAAGCTACGAGGCCATTCAATGCTAATCAAGGTAGCCAGTTGCAACATGCATATTTGCCTCCAACAGACAAGAGTTCTTTCTCCCACCATTGGACACAGATATATAAAACTCACTTGCCTGGTTTCCAACAGACCTCACAACCTCTGAGGATACTGTCATAAATGCGGGCAAAACATCAGGAGAGAATGCTTCTGGAACATGGCCAGACGGCACGGAAAACTCACAGCAACCCAGTGATTCCAGCCACGAAAGCCTTTGACAATACACCTTGATTTAATGCATTTAATGGCCTAGCAGTTTCAAGGCCTGGCTTCTTACTGCCTGGGGGAATCCTTTGTTGGGTATCAAGCTGCATTCATTCTACAGTGAAGATGCACCGTCAAGGCATTTTAAACACACCGATGCCTTGATTTTCCAGCATCGACATGCATTGATCCCTGTTTGTGCATTTACTCATGCTTTTCCGGGTTTGTTTCTTTCCTCAGATTGACCACATTTTGATAAACCAGAAATCGGACCTCGTGGAAGGTGAGGATGAATGAGGAAACTCACAAATCCCTTTCCTCCACAGGAGTTTGAGTTGTTTTCAGAGAACATTTGGGAAAATGAGACTTTTCTCCATCTCGAATGCAGGTTGAGCATCCCTGATCAGAAATCCAAAATCCTTCATAGAATTGTACTGGAGGACCTAGGTCAGGCATGGGCAAACTTCGGCCCTCCAGGTGTTTTGGACTCCAACTCCTATCGGCTGTTAGGAATTGTGGGAGCTGGAATCCAAAACACCTGGAGGGCCGAAGTTTGCCCATGCCTGACCTAGAGATTCTGATAGACACCGTTGTAATCAAATCTAGTATGAGTTGACCATAGAACTATGCTGGAGGACCTACAAGTTCCTAGAGAGGTGTTCTTTCTGTGAAAGGGAACTTAGCATTCATTAGCTTTTATTTTGAGGTTGCCCACATTCATGGGGATCTTGCAGCCTTAACCATATTCAGTGCAGACTGTATGTTGACTTTGAAATGCATCCCTCTTATTAAACCAAATTCTTTTGTTGGTGGAGCTTTGAATGCTCTTTGATGGCTGGTGAACTATAAATCCACACAACTGCAACTCGCATATATCAGGGTCTGTTTTCCCCAACCCTCTCCAGTGTTTTCCATTGCTCCTGGGGGTTGTATATGCCAAGTTTGGCTCAGTTCAGTTGTTGGTGGAGCTCTGAATGCTCTTTGCTGGCTGGTGAACTATAAATCCACACAACTGCAACACCCATATGTCAGGGTCTGTTTTTCCCAATCCTCCCAGTATTTTATTTATTATTTATTTATTTACTTCATTTATATTCCACCCTTCTCACCCCGCAGGGGACTCAGGGCGGATTACAATGTACACATTACATTTAGACACACAAACACACAAGACAGACAGAGGCAATTTAACATCTGGGCACCAGGGGGAGCTGTCGCACTCCTTCGTTCCTCAGCGTGTTTCCTGGAGATCTTTTTATGGCCTCGTAAATCAGTTAAATTAAGCTTCCCCACTAAGTGGTACCTACATTTCCTACTTGACAGATGCAACTGTCTTTCAGGTTGCAAAGGCCGATAACAGGCTACACAATAATGTGTTTTTACTGTGTTTTTATTCTGTGATTTTTGTGATTTCACTTTTGTAAGTCGCCCCGATCCACACCGGGAGTGGCGACTCAAAAGTGCAAATAATAATAAATAAATAAATAAATAGGTCGAGAGCCCACCTCGACCCGGGCAGACCTCGAACTCATGACCTGGTCAGTAGAGATCTTCTTTTGCTCCTGGGAGTTGTGTATGCCAAGTTTGGTTCAGTTCAGTTGTTGGTGGAGCTCTGAATGCTCTTTGCTGGCTGGTGAACTATAAATCCACACAACTGCAACTCCCATATGTCAGGGTCTGTTTTCACCAACCCTCCCAGTATTTTCTGTTGCTCCTGGGAGTTGTGTATGCCAAGTTTGGTTCAGTTCAGGTGTTGGTGGAGCTTTGAATGCCCTTTGATGGCATGCCTTCCTGGAAATTCTTGTCTCGCGTAGTCTCAAACTACAACTCCCAGCATTCCACATCATTGAGCTATAGCACGAGACTATTTTCTATATGTTATATGTATTGTATTGTATTTATAATTTATTTTACTATGAATTAATATTTTATATTTATTATATGTGTTTTATTTATAAAATATAATGCATTATCTTTATTATTTAACATGCCATAATTACTTGTACCGTATATACTCAAGTATAAGCCGACTCGAATATATGCCGAGGCACCTAATTTTACCACAAATACCTGGGAAAACATATTGACTCAAGTATAAGCCGAGGGTGGGAAATTCAGCCGCTACTGGTAAATTTCAAAATAAAAATACATACCAATAGAATTGTTGATGCATACGTCATAGTGCAGAGCCAGGTCTGAATCATAAGTTCATTTTATTAGTAGAGAAAACAAAACATTTTACCGGAGCGATTCTAAAGCATGTCTCACACAGGCATAAATCATGGCGACCCGCAGCGTTTCTTCTTATCTACAGTTTACATTCCAGAGGTCAAATACACGGGACCTCTGCTTTCGTCACAGACATGGACCTTTCCTTCTGCAGTTAACCCTATAATAGCCTAACAATATCATACAGCATAGCAAAGCATTTTAAACTCACATTTGTCAATACATAAAAACACTGACAATAATTACATTAGGTAGGTGAAATGTTTTTGAATATTTACATAAAACTGTAATTTAAGGTAAGACTGCCCAACTCTGATTAAACTGTTATTCTAACCTGCTTCAATGTGAATGTGCTTACGTATACTTCCAATAATAATAAAGAGAGTGAAATAATAAATGTAATAAAATTAATAATAATAGAGTAAAATAATGGAAATATAATAATAAAGTAAAATAATAAATGTAATAATAATAATAATGCAAAGACTCTGGTACAAGCCAGTCAAAGTGTTCCCAGTGGTGATTGGCACACTGAATACAGTGTCTCAAGACCTTGGCCTGCACTTAAAAACAATTGGCGCTGACAAAATTACCACCTGTCAGCTGCAAAAGGCCACCCTACTGGGATCTGCACGCATTGTTCACCAATACATCATACAGCCCTAGGCCCTTGGGAAGTGTCCGATGTGCGATCAAATACAACAGCCAACATAATCGCCTTGTTGTGTTTCAAGTAATAATAAAAAGTAAAGGAATCAATGTGATCATAATAAAAATAAATAGAGTAAAGTAATAAATGTAATAATGCCAATAATAATAGAGTGAAATAATAAATAAATATAATAAAATAATAATAGAGAAAATAATAAATGTAATAACAACAATAATAAATAGAGTAAAATAATAAATGAAATAACAACAACAATAAAAATATAGTGAAATAATCAATGTAATACAGTGTGTCCTCGCCGCTGGTTCACTTCACTTTTAGCGGATTCGCTGTTTTGCTTTTTAAAAAAATTGTAAAATATATATTGCAGTATTTTTGCTGTTTCGCGGGTTTTTGCTGCCGCTGGTCTCTGAGACGCTTTCCCTCCTCGGTCCTCCCTCCCTCCCTCCAGCCTTGAAAGGCCTTTCCTTCCGTTCCTTCACTTTATTTTAAGTTTATAAAGACTTAAAATAGTGTATAACTATTTTAAAATAATGTATACTTATTTATTTTATTTATTTATTTCCAACATTTCTACCCTGCTCTTCTCAACCCCCGAGGGGGAACTCAAAGCGGCCTAACAAAAGGCATAATTCGATGTCCACACAGTAAAATACAATATAAAAACCCAAAAACATTCAGCATTAAAATACAATTTAAAATACACATCACACACATTCACTTAAGTTAAAAACAGTGTTCCGTCCATAACAGGGGCATTGAGCCATTTCCATCAACTTGCCCTTACAAATCCAGTCCAAAATGCTGCATTGTTCTAATGTGCAAACGCCTGGTCCCACAGCCAGGGCTTCACTCCTTTCCTGAATGCCAGGAGGGATGTGGTCGATCGTATATTGCTTGGGAGCGCGTTCCACAGACGGGGAGCCACCACCGAGAAGGCCCTCTCTCTCATCCCCACCAACCTCGTTTGAGAAGTTGGCGGGAGCGAGCAGGGCCTCCCTGGATGATCTTAAATTATGAGGTGGGACGTGGGGCTGATGCATTCGGACAAGTAAGCTGGGCCAGAACCGTATAGAGCTTTAAAGGTCAAAGCCAGCACTTTGAATTGAGCTCGGAATTGGACAGGCAGCCAGTGGAGCTGACACAACAGCGGGGTGGTATGCTCCCTGTATGTAGCTCCGGTTAGTAATCTGGTTGCCGCCCGTTGGACTAATTGTAATTTCCGAACTGTCTTCAAAGGCAGCCCCACGTAGAGTGCATTGCAGTAATCTATTCGTGATGTGACCAGAGCGTGGACCACTGTAGCCAGATCAGACTTCCCAAGGAACGGGCGCAGCTGGCGCATGAGTCTTAACTGTGCAAAAGCTCCCCTGGCCACCGCCGAGACCTGGGGTTCCAGGCTCAGCGATGAGTCCAGGATCACTCCCAAGCTGCGAAGCTGCGCCTTCAGGAGGAGTGTAACCCCGTCCAACACAGGCTGTAACCCTATGCCCTGTTCGGCCATTCGACTGACCAGGAGGACCTCTGTCTTGTCTGGATTAAGTTTCAATTTGCTAGCCCTCATCCAGTCCGACACAGCGGCCAAGCACCAGTTCAAAGTCTGGACAGCCTCCTTAGTGACAGGTGGGAAGGAGAATAAATATAGCGTCCCTACATCACGGTTTTTCACTTATTGTGGGAGGTCCTGGAACGTAACCCCTGCAATAAGTGACGAAACACCGTAACAACAAAAATAAATAGAGGAAAATAATAAATATAATAATAGAGTAAAATAATAAATGTAATAATATAATACTAATAACAGAATAAAAGAATAAATAACCTTTGCTAGAGTATGAGTCGAGGGGGGCTTTTCAGCCAAAAAAAAGGCCTGAAAAACTAGGTTTATACTCGTGTATATACAGTATATTTATTAAATAATAACAACATCTATTATTATTTAATCAATAATATGATCTCTATTGAAGCGGCCATGTTCTCTTTCTTTGTTGCCCATTCCCTCCTGTAGATGTCATCGGCTTTGAGCGCAACAACAAGTATGAGGTGCGCAACAACATGGGGCACCCGGTGTTCCATTGCGAGGAGCAGAACGATTGGCTGACGCGCAACCTCTGCGGCTCCTTGCGCCGCTTCTCCCTGAAGATTGCCGACCCTTCCGGCTGCGAGGTCATGCGTGTGATACGGCCAACGAAATGCTCCAGTTGCTGGTGCCCTTGCTGTCTACAGCAGGTGAGCTCTTGGGCTTAGTCGGATGGAATTGCAATCCAAAAACGGATTGTTGTTGTTGGGCCGGGGGGGGGTGGGTGGATGGACTATACAACCAAGAATCTCTGTACAGGCCGTTCTCAAGTTACAAACATCTGACTTACAAATGGCTCCTAGTTAGGAACAAGGGTGAGACAACATAAAAGGGGCTTTATTTCCAATCCTTGTTTCCACAACAAGCCCAATTTTTTTCTAAATAAGATTTGCCAACCAAAAGGTTGCCAGTTTGAAGCCCCGGGTTGGCGTGAGCTCCTAACTGTCAGCTCAGCTCACTGTTTACCTAAGCAGTCCGAAGACAGCTTAGAGCTGTAAGTAGAGATATTAGGTAAAAGGTGACATTAAGTCCTGTCGTGTCCAACTCTGGTGGTTGGTGCTCATCTCCATTTCTAAGCTGAAGAGCCGGCATTGTCCGTAGATACCTCCAAGGTCATGTGGCCACTGGCATGACTGCATGGAGCACCATTACCATCCTGCTGGAGCGATACCCCACCATCTACTCACATTTGCATGTTTTTGAACTGATAAGTTGGCAGAAGCTGGGGCTAACAGTGGGAGCTCACCCTGCTCCCTGGATTTGAACTTATTTATTTATTTATTTATTTATTAACTTCGATTTAGTATACCGCTCACTCCGGAGCTCAGAGCGGTTTACAGAATATTATATATTACATTGTACTATAACATTATACTGTAATATTATTAGTAATATTACATGTAATATAAAATATATAATTATAATAATATATTATTAGTAGTACTATTATGTTGTATTACGTTATAATATTATTAATATTACATGTATATATAATATGTATATAATAAAATACTTGGTGTGGGGGGGCGAAGTTGGCCCATGCCTCAGGTAGAGCATCCCATATCATTCTAATATGAGGTGAGACTTCAGGACATCCCTGAAGTATAGAGCATTCAAGAATACTTTGCACATGGTCAGAGCATAACTTGGAACCAATACATTACAAGATCAATGACTTCAAACTACAAGAAAGGAGATTCCACCTGAACATGAGGAAGAACTTCCTGACTGTGAGAGCTGTTCAGCAGTGGAACTCTCTGCCTTGGAGTGTGGTGGAGGCTCCTTCTTTGAAGGCTTTGAAACAGGCTGGATGGCCATCTGTCGGGGGAGCTTTGAATGCGATTTTCCTGCTTCTTGGCATAATGGGGTTGGACTGGATGGCCCACGAGGTGTCTTCCAACTCTAGGATTGTATGATTCTAAGGTGGACAGAGGAGGCTGAAGGCCTTGGAGAGCTACAAGTCCCAAGCTTCCATCACATTGAGTCAAGGCAGTGGTGTCAAACTGCATCCTTTCAACAGTCTGGACCACTGGCTCTCAACCTGTGGGTCCCCAGATGTTTTGGCTTTCAACTCCCAGAAATCCTTACTGCTGGTAAGCTGGCTGAGATTTTTGGGAGCTGTAGGCCAAAACCCCTGGCTGAGAAACCCCTGGCCTAGACGCTTCCCCGTTTTCCCAATGGAACATTCTCAGATGAACAGTACAATATTGATGAGGGCGGGTTCCTGTGCCTCCGCTCGTCCTACATTATTTCTCAAAGTTATGCAAGGGGCAAACCTTGATGTAAGAGTGTGCCTCCACACTAGAAGGAATGCAGTTGGAGGCCACATGAATGGTCATGGCTCGAGGCTAGGGAACCCTGGGAATTGCAGTTTTCTTAGTTTAGCCAGATATTGGGTTGTTGGGGGTTTTTTTGGGTTGTATGGTATAAAGGAAAGATGACGTCGTAATTAGGGCAGGGTGGAACTTTCCTATCCCACCGCTGCCACCAAATATAACAGAAAAGGAGGTTTATCGGGGGGGTTGAAACCCCCCAAATCAAAACCATGATACAGCTGGAATTATCTTCTGGCCGTAAAATCTCTTGAAAGACTACTGCTCACCACCAGACTTACACGCCTTTGTCTTTCTAGAGGTATCTTAGGCAAGAAAGCTCTGGACTTGCATTCAGGCCTGTGCACTGGGGGAATACTGAAGATACTATTTCTTCAAAGTGTACGCTGCCACCATTAGACTTTTGTTTGCTGCAGGGAACTGATTTAAAACTTTTTTGACAGAGGCACACATGAGGCAGATGTGTTGAACAATAACACAATGAAGTTTATTTAAGAGGACTTACAAAATAGGCATTAAGCTTAGTGGTTCAGAAACATTGGCATGGAAGTGTATGGTTCCTGTAAGCAGTTCAGATTTTAGTTACAAAATTCCACTCCTTTCTTACAATCATGAAACTGACTGTAAAGAGCTCCAGAAAGATCTCTCGAAATTGGGTGAATGGGCAACAAAGTGGCAAATGCATTTTAACCTAAACAAGTGTAAAGTCATGCACATCGGGGCAAAGAACCCCAAATACACTTCTCAACTGATGGGATCAAAGCTTTCCGAGACAAACCAGGAAAGGGATCTTGGGGTTTTGGTGGACAGCTCAATGAAGATGTCAACCCAGTGCGCAGCAGCAGTGAAAAAAGCAAATTCTATGCTAGGCATGATCAGGAAGGGAATCGAAAATAGGTCGTCAAATGTTGTATTGCCTCTCTACAAATCTATGGTGAGGCCACATCTGGAGTACTGTGTACAATTCTGGTCACCGCACCTCAAGAAGGATATAACGGAACTGGAAAAGGTACAAAGAAGGGCAACAAAAATGATCCAAGGGATGGAGCAGATCCCTTATGAAACCAGGTTGCAACGCCTTGGTCTTTTCAGCCTTGAAAGACGGCGTTTAAGAGGTGACTTGATCGAAGTGTATAAAATCATGCATGGGATAGAAAAGGTGAATAAAGAAAAAATATTTTCTCTGTCACACAACACTAGGACTAGAGGGCACTCCCTGAAGCTCCAAGGCAGGAAAGTTAGGACAAATAAAGGGAAATATTTCTTCACCCAGAGGGTCATTGGGTTATGGAACTCACTTCCAGAGGAGGTTGTGACAGCGGTCAGCCTGGACAGCTTCAAGGCAGGATTAGACAGATTCATGGAGACCAAGGGAATCAGTAGTTCCTGAAATGGACATCCAAGTGCCACCTCTGTGTTGATGGAGGCAGGCAGGATTTCCCCGGGTACTGGTTGTGGGGGGTCGGGAGCAGGTGAGGGTTTTGCCCTCCTTTCTGCTAGAGATCCTGTGTACAACTAGTGGGCCACTGTGTGACACAGAATGCTGGACTAGATGGGCTGAGGCCCGATTCAGCATGGCTCTTCTTATGTTCTTATGTTCTCCCTCCAAGAATTTACTGTCAGGATTTTCCCCTCTCCCTAGCAAATCTTAACTCCACTACAGATAGTATTTCCCTGGATCTATCTCTCCACTCCTCTACCAACTATCTCCCCTTGATAGTTGTAGAATCTACTCACTAGCTAACTCTGCTAGCTACCTGACCCATTTTCAGGCTTCTTCTCTCTAACCCAGTGTTTTTCAACCTTTTTTGAGCCACGGCACATTTTTTACATTTACCAAATCCTGGGGCACACCACCAACCAAAATGACACCAAATGACACTCTAACACAGTAATACATATAGTTAATATGTTTTTAAATGTATTTATACACTCAGTGTGAAACCTACACCCAGAAAGCACTGTGGACTCAAACAGTGTTATGTTATGTTGTTGTTTGTTTTCTATCCAGAATCACAATGTTGGAAGGAGGCTCACCACTTTAAGGTCCCTAAAACAGGCATGGGAAAACTTCAGCCCTCTGGGTGCTTTGGACTTCAAATTCCACCATTCCTAACGGCCTGAGGCCCTTTCCTGCTTAAGTGGCTGACGGGGGGAAAGGAAAAGGGCCTGAGGCTGCTAGGAATGGTGGGAGTTGGAGTCCAAAACACCTGGAAGGTCCAAGTTTGCCCATGCCAGCTTTCAACAGAGACCTCTTCCTCCCCCTCCCTCCCCTTCCTCCCCTTTCTTCCCCCTCCTGCCGAACCCTTACTTTTTCTTCTCCATTCGGGCTCCCTTCTTCCCAGCCTCGCTCTGCTTGCTTTGCTCACGCTGCCGCTTTTGCCGCCATTTTGATCCAAGGGGGCAGTGTGAGCATGTTCAGGAGGGGAGGGGGAGGGAGGAAGACGTGGGGCAAGTCTGTGCAGTAGCGTGAGCAGAGCGAGGCAAAGCGAGCAGAGCGAGGCTGGAAGGGAGCCCGAGTGGAGAACAAAAAGTGTTCGGCAGGAGGGGGAAGAAAGAAAGGATATTAGAGGTTCCAATTTCCCACGGCACATCTGATGATCGCTCACGGCACACTGCTCTAACACTAACTTCCCAACTGCTCTCTTAAACCCCCTTCAAACGACTGCATGATCCAACTCACCAATTCTGACAGGGTTTTTAAAACACCTCCTTTCAAGTCATTTCCCCCCTTTTCCTAAGTTAGGCTCCACCCCCTTCTCTACCACCCAATCCTAACTCCCCTCATTTCCCTCCAGGCTTACTCTTAGGCACGCCCCCTTTTGGAAATGAGATCCAAGGTGGATGCCCCCAGGCAACTATCAGAAATAGCCGCCAATTTCTTGGGCCTACTTTTTCAGGCTTTACCAAGGGAATTCATCACGTATGGGCCAGACACTAAGAAGGCTGCTTACTAAAGACGGAGTCAAACAATGAAGGGGTTAAGGGAAAAAGGAACGTAAATGACCGTGTATACAAATATAGGTCAGAGAATATCTAATCAAACATATATGTACATGCATAATAAACTCTATAAATATACATACAACAGGTGACTCATGAATTGGAATTAAAAATTGTAAAACATCAATGTATTATAATCTGGTTAATGCACCAGGAATATCAAAATATGAGGGCGGGTCAATAAGTCT
Organism: Anolis apletophallus; assembly: GCA_030556195.1. Classification (NCBI taxonomy): domain Eukaryota; kingdom Metazoa; phylum Chordata; class Lepidosauria; order Squamata; family Anolidae; genus Anolis; species Anolis apletophallus. The sequence goes on along the minus strand of JARBWK010000008.1, from coordinate 149,096,535 downwards.
GTGACTTTTTGAATAAAACACAGATTTTTGGATAAAAAATCATTTTATTTTTCAACGTCGTCTCCTTTGAACTCTATACACTTTGTCCAACGTTTCTCCAATTTTTTTATTCCTTCCAAAAAATAAGATTTGTCGAGGTCATCAAAATAGGTATTTGTTTGTGAGGTGATTTCATCGTTGGAGTCAAATCTCTTTCCGCCAAGCCATTTCTTCAGGATTGGAAACAAGAAATAGTCACTCGGGGATAAATCTGGAGAATAGGGTGGATGAGGGAGCAATTCATATCCCAATTCATGGATTGTTGCCATGGCATTGTGTGCCTTTGCATTGTGTGCACCCTTGCATTGTCCTGGTCCCATATTGCAAAAAGCTTTCTCATACCCAAGTGATCATTTAAAATTGAAACCACTGAGCCACGTGAGATGCCTATGGCTTCCACAATCGCTCGTACTTTCAATCTCTGATTGGCCAACACCATATCGTGAATGTTTTCAATTGTTTCGGGTGTAGAGACCTCAACTGGGCGTCCAGAACTTTCGGCTTCTTCCGTGCTTGTACAGCCACAACAAAATTCAGTAAACCACTTTTTTACCATTGAAATTGATGGTGCAGAGTCCCCATCATATTTATCAAGCTTAGCCTTGGTTTGAGTGATGGTTTTTTTCCACAAAAAATAATGCATAATGAGTACAGGAAATTCACTTTTTTCCATTTTCTCCTCAAATCACGCTGTAGTCGGCGCTCAATGGCTGCCAAACACAAACTAAATGACGCAGCTTGTTCAAATTTTGACAGGAGTCAACTGACAGATGCCTGTCGACAGGAGCAGTGTCGCCCTTTCAGTTAAGAGGCGGGAAATTCAAAAAGTCACGGACTTATTGACCCGCCCTCGTATCCATGCACATGACAATCATATTTAGGTTAACAATGGAAAAGATACAAACACAAGTGGAAAATAGTTAGATTACAATAATTGTGAATATCACTTGTTCAAAGGGTTGACTTCTGACAAGGTCATGCCTTTTCTTGGAGATTCATTCACATTTGCCAAACAGATGTGACATCATTTTAACCTTTCCAATAAGGTTATGGTGCAGTTGTTTCCAATAGGTTGTGGAATTTGCCATATTTCCTGCCTGCTTCCTTCCAGGTGAAAACGCTGGACGAATCTCGCGGCATCGGGCGGATCAGCAAGCACTGGAGCGGCCTCCTTCGAGAGGTCTTCACCGACACAGACAACTTCGGCATCCAGTTCCCGATGGATCTCGATGTGAAGATGAAGGCGGTTCTTTTGGGAACCTGTTTCCTCATTGTGAGTCTGCCCACTCAACCCCAAAAGGCCTTTCCAGACCTCACAAGGGGTGCAGCTACGGCAGGCATGGGCCAACTTCGGCCCTCCAGGTGTTTTGGACTTCAACTCCCACAATTCCTAGCAGCCTACCGGCTGCTAAGAATTGTGGGAGTTGAAATCCAAAACACCCGGAGGGCCGAAGTTGGCCCATGCCTGCTGTAGATGCACCCAGGATGAATTGGACTAGATTTGTAATAATGCTAGCTTTGGGACCCGGCGGTGCCCGGGTTATTTGAAATGGGCTGAGGCCTAGGAAGCCTTACTGTCCATTCAGGCTGAGGCCTAGGAAGCCTTACTGTCCATTCAGGCTGAGGCCTAGGAAGCCTTACTGTCAATGCAGGCTGAGGCCTAGGAAGCCTTACTGTCCATTCAGGCTGAGGTCTAGGAAGCCTTACTGTCAGTTGAGACTGAGGCATAGGAAGCCTTACTGTCCATTCAGGCTGAGGCCTAGGAAGCCTTACTGTCAGTTGAGACTGAGGCATAGGAAGCCTTACTGTCCATTCAGGCTGAGGCCTAGGAAGCCTTACTGTCAATGCAGGCTGAGGCCTAGGAAGCCTTACTGTCCATTCAGGCTGAGGTCTAGGAAGCCTTACTGTCAGTTGAGACTGAGGCATAGGAAGCCTTACTGTCAGTTGAGACTGAGGCATAGGAAGCCTTACTGTCCATTCAGGCTGAGGCCTAGGAAGCCTTACTCTCCATTCAGGCTGAGGCCTAGGAAGCCTTACTGTCAATTCAGGCTGAGGCCTAGGAAGCCTTACTGTCCATTCAGGCTTAGGTCTAGGAAGCCTTACTGTCAGTTGAGACTGAGGCCGAGGGCGCCGTACTGTCCATTCAGGCTGAGGCCATTCAGGCTGAAGCCTTACTGTCAGTTGAGACTGAGGCATAGGAAGCCTTACTGTCCATTCAGGCTGAGGCCTAGGAAGCCTTACTCTCCATTCAGGCTGAGGCCTAGGAAGCCTTACTGTCAATTCAGGCTGAGGCCTAGGAAGCCTTACTGTCAATTCAGGCTGAGGCCTGTTGGGAAAAGTGGTGTTTTCACCTTTGGCTGGAAGGATGTATGTCTATTTTTGGCCCTAGCTTGTAATGCTAGTAGTGCCTGTAGTGAAATCCTCTCAGAAAATGAACATTCCAATGCCAACTGAAAAAAACCCTGTCAACTGTCAATGGAAAAAAAATGTCAACTATCGCCAATCAGTGGCTATATACACTGCTCGTAAGCATTCAGTTGCATTCAGTTTTGCTGGCCTATCACAGTCATTTATGCAAATTGTCTGTCAGTGGCAACCAATCACCTCTGTCTGGTGCCTTAGAGGGTTGGAGTTCTGAGGCTGGCCAGTTGGAGCCATTTATGCAAATAATCCCGGAGTGGCAGCCAATCGAAACGCTGGCACATATTCGCCCGCAAACACTGACTTTTATTATATGTAGATAGATATTATGATTATTATATTATATTATTATAATTATTATATAGATTTAACCCCTTCCTCCTCCTTTCCCCCTTCTGCAGGATTTTATGTATTTTGAACAGACACTAACCACCGGGCAAAGCAGTTCGGTGATCACCGGATAGAGCTGCCTTGGATGCGAGTTTCCTTCCGTTCCCGAAGGACCCTTTTCTTGGTTTGGATGAAAGGGGATTATGTATGATAGATGCGTGTGTGTTTAGGCATGGGAGCAAAGGGCGAGAGTATGTCTGTGGATGCATCTATATATCAAATAAGAGCAGTTCGACCCCACCATGGCTCAATGCTATTGAATCATAGGATCTGTAGTTCGGTGAAGTACCGGTACTCTTTGGCAGAGAAAACTATAACTCCCAGGATTCCATAGGGTTGAGCTATGGCAGTTCCAAGTGTTGAGTGTAACATCTGTAGACAGTCCACGTTTCGCAGGCATATAGGAGTGGGGTCACATTGCTTCCATTCTGTAGTGTAGATGCAACCCAATGAAACTATGGTGGAATTTGGGGGGGGACGGGGAACGGGGGACCGTGACCGTGCAAACAAGCAAAGAGGAAAGGCATTGGGGTTGTTCATGCATGGAAGCAGAGCTTAGAAATGTGCTGACTGGGGGATTCTGGGAGATGTAGTTCAAATAAAGGGGCCTTTTGGCCAGCTTCTTGTGGGCTCAAACTACACTGGTTACAATGCCACTTTTGCCTTGAATATGGGGGGGTGGGGTGGGTGGGGGGAGCCATCCCAATTTTGGGTTCTTTTTTTTGGCTGTGGGATGTCAACAGTATCCTTATCACACACCAAAGAAATCGTTAAATGTGTATTTTATAACTCTTATCTATCTTATCTATATTTATCTATATCTATATATATATTTAAGTGTTTACATTTAATGCCTTTGGGAGGAGCAGCAAGGAGGACGGCTTTCAGACTTTGCAAACGCCTCTCCCCAAATTAGCCAGAAAGCAAGAAGAATGGACAGTCGGTCAGGTTGCTAGACTCCAACTCCCATCATCCACTGACCATAGGGAGGGATGCTGGGTGATGCAGTTCAACCGGAACGCAATTCCTACCATCCTGCTCTGGCCAAAATAATCCCTGGCTGATTCAAATCAGCTGGAGAATGAAGCCAAAGACATAAGAAGAAACTGGACTCCAGATCTGAAGAGGAAAGGGCAAGCCTCTTGTCCACAGAGAGCAGGACTTCCTGCTTGAGTGTGTCTTCGTCCCTCGACCGTGCCTTCTGTTTATGGACTTGGTGGATCCTAAGGCTGCAAGGGGGGGGGGGGTACCCTCAAAGGGTGCAAGAGATTGTATGTCCCTCCACTGCAGGTAAAACCAAAGAATAAAATGTTACCTAGGCCTCTGGTGTTCTTCGCAGATTGTTTTCCTTTGGCTGATGATCACAACACAACAACAACACTTTTGTATTCCGCCCTTCTCCCAGTGGATACTCAGAGCAGATTATAGTATAAACCAAGCATGGGCAAACTTTCTAACTTGGGGGGCACGTGGTGGGCTGGAGGTGGGTGGGTGTGCCGGGAAGGAAGGGGTTCTCCTCAAGCCCCCTCCCTGCTCTTTCCTCCCCTTCCTCTTCTCTTTCAGAGGCAGAAAATGAAGGAAAGGCAGGAAACATTTGGATCCCAAAAGGGTTGGCCTTAGTCAGGATGAGATGGTGGATGGGAGGTGAAAAGAGTGCGCCCATATCTTGCGAAGTCAGACTTGGCCACGGTGGTCCACGCTCTGGTTACATCCGTATAGACTACTGCAACACTCTCTACGTGGGGTTGTCTATGAAGACTGCCCGGAAGCTGCAATTAGTCCAGCGCGCAGCAGCCAGACTACTAACGGGAGCGGGGTACAGGGAGCGCACAACTCCCCTGTTGCGCCAGCTCCTCTGGCTGCCAATTAGCTTCCGAGCACAATTCAAAGTGCTGGTGTTGACCTACAAAACACACTAAACAGGAGGCGACACCGTAGTGTAACAACAAAAGGAACTGTTCAGGTATGCAAATGAATATAATAAACTGTAATATATCAAATGGTAATCTATTGACAATCAATGATTCAACATATGAAAAACCACAGTGGGGTATATAGGATAGGGGTACACGTGGATAAACCACTATGCGAGTACACCAAAATACAATCAATTGACATTCAATACATTAAATGCATCATAGCAATATACAAACATGTCAAGAAGCCATGAACCAAGAGGGGAGAGATGACTCCTTCCTGGTAAAGAAAAACGCTACAGTTCAAAATACATAATATAAGCAACCTAATGGATATCTGTGAACTGAAGGTTATAGTGGGAGGATCCCAGGTAACAATGTGTCAAGCAAGAAGGCAAATATACGACAGAGGACGCTCAGCGGGGCCCAAATATCAAAGGCGCATGCGTGGACAAGCGCTATGGCAAGCCGCTAGTAAGGCTGGGCGTCATAATCCTGTCGGGACGCTCTATAGGCCGAACTGCGCTGTGCGCATGTGCGGGAGATGCTCAATGGCGGCCCGCAGAGGATGATGGTAAGGGTAATTCGGAAAGGTTCTAAGGGCGTCCGTGAAGTAAAGGGTGGAATGGCAAATGCCAGGTGAGTTGAGTAGGAGTCCGCTGTTCACTGGGTGGGTGAGGGCAGCGGAGGAAAGGTTGCCTGACGGCGGGAGCTCACTCCAAGGCCGGTGGAGGGCCGTTTCGTCTTAAAGACTTCTTCAGAGGCATAGAATTGGCGTCCTCAGGGGTAATCAATCTAGGTAGTAACAATGGTGGCAATTTAAAAAACCCGAATGAACGGTGTGGTAAGAGCATAAGAAAATAAGAGATAAAATGTAGAGTTGTCCAAGCTGTGCGGAGGACGGACCATTCCATCAGCAGGAAATGGCAAAGGGCGGAGGTCACCAAGAGGCCTTATATAGGGTTTGGCTAGGAAGGTAGTTAAAGGGGCACCCTATTTTCAAGGATGTATCTGTAGTATTAAGGGTGATAAAGGGAAAGATTAAAAGGAGGGGAGCAGGACATCGTATTTTACTTGTTCAGGAGTGCATTAATGGTCAGGGGGTCATTGAGACCTCCCCAATGTTTTTCAGTGGCCAGTTGTATGATCCAAAAAGTTTCTCTTTCCTTTAGTTGGGCTGCAATGGCTGTATGTGGTGGGCATTTCACTCTTTCGAGGACCTGGATTTTGATGTTGTCAAAGGTGTGATTCATGGAGGTGCAATGAGAGTATAGGGTGGAATCAGTAGATTTTAATGTGATTTTCGATTTGTGTTCAATGGAGCGTTCTCTCAGGCTCCTAGTGGTGTAACCTGTGTACTGCAGGTGGCAACTGCATTCGAGTAGGTATACTAGGCCTGTTGTGTGGCAGTTGGCATATGAAGTTAGCTTGAACTGTCTATTGTTTGTGGTACTAACCACTGTTTTCTGTTGTTTGATGTGCTTGCAGATACTGCAAGACCCACAAGGGTAACTCCCTACTGGTAGGGCACTCTTGAGTACAGGTTGTGGTAGACTGGTATGTGAGAGAACGTCTCCTATATTCCTGGTCCCCTTGTAGGCCACCATTGGGAAGTTGTTAAGTCCTGGAATTTCTGAAACTAAGGGCCAATAACGTTTCACAATTTTGATAATTTGATTGCCATGTGGGCTAAGAGTAAGTGGCCAGACTACTCTGTCTCCCTTCTCTCTTGCAGTCTTGGGCTGCAGGAGAGATGTCCTGTCAAGTCGGTCTGCCCTGTCCCTGGCTTTAATAAGAACATTCTTAAGGTAGCCCCTGCTCCTAAGGTTGTTTGTTAGTAGGTCAGCTTCTTGTCTGTAATGTGTCACTTGGGTACACCCACCCAGTGAACAGTGGACTCCTACTCAACTCACCTGGCATTTGCCATCCCACCCTTTACTTCACGGACACCCTTAGAACCTTTCCGAACTACCCTTACCATCATCCTTTGCGGGCCGCCATTGAGCGTCTCCCGCACATGCGCACAGCGCAGTTCGGCCTATAGAGCGTCCCGACAGGACTACGACGCCCAGCCTTACTAGCGGCTCGCCATAGCGCTTGTCCGCGCATGCGCCTTTGATATTTGGGCCCCGCTGAGCGTCCTCTGTCGTATATTTGCCTTCTTGCTTGACACATTGTTACCTGGGATCCTCCCACTATAACCTTCAGTTCACAGATATCCATTAGGTTGCTTATGTTATGTATTTTGAACTGTAGCGTTTTTCTTTACCATGAAGGAGTCATCTCTCCCCTCTTGGTTCATGGCTTCTTGACATGTTTGTATATTGCTATGATGCATTTAATGTATTGAATGTCCATTGATTGTATTTTGGTGTACTCGCATAGTGGTTTATCCACGTGTACCCCTATCCTATATACCCCACTGTGGTTTTTCATATGTTGAATCATTGATTGTCAATAGATTACCATTTGATATATTACAGTTTATTGTATTCATTTGCATACCTGAACAGTTCCTTTTGTTGTTGACCTACAAAACCCTATACGGTTCCGGCCCAGTTTACCTGTCCAAACGTATTCTCCCCTATGAACCATCAAGAGTGCTAAGATTGTCTGGAGAGGCCCTGCTCTTGGTCCCACCACCTTCACAGGCGCGTCTGGTGGGGATGAGGGACAGGGCCTTTTCTGTGGTGGCCCCCCGACTGTGGAATTCCCTCCCAAATGAAATTAGATCCGCCCCCTCCCTCCTGACTTTTAGGAAGTGGGTGAAAATGTGGCTGTGCAATGAGGCCTTTGCAGAATGAAGGAGGAGATCGCGAAGCGACTAAATCGCTAACCACTTGATACGGACCGAATATATTGTTTAAGTTGGACTCAATTTTACTTTGGCGAAAGGCTTTTTAAACGTATTTATTGTATTGTATTCTATTGTAAATTTTATTGTAAATTTATGATGTTTTCAGATTTTAAATGTTAGCATTGAATACTTGCTGTTTGCCGGTCTGAGTCCCTCTTCGGAGGTGAGGAGGCCGGGGTAGAAAAGTATCAAATAAATAAATAATAATATGAGTGTCTCAATGAGACCCCGTGTTGCCTTCTCCTGATATATAATCCTAGAATCCTAGAGCTGGAAGAGACCCCCAAGGGCCATCCAGTCCAACCCCCGGCCATGCAGGAAGGCACAATCAAAGCACTCCCGGTAGATAACCCCTGCGGAAAAGCCTCCAGAGGAGACTCCACCACACTCCCAGACAGCCTAGGCAATTCTCCAGGAAGTTCTTCCTAATCTTTTCAGTTGAATCTCTGAAAGCACTTTCTTTTTATCTTTTTCCTCCACCAACACTGGCTCTAAAGAGGCCTCCAAACAATTTGGGTCCCGGTAAGTGTCAGTGTCAAGTTTTGCTTCGACTTTGCACCTGCATCCAATACTTGAGTTGTGAAGATTTCAGCGCTTCTCTGGAGTACTGGTCCTGCATTACAATGCCTGAAAAATACAGTTTTTCGAGTCCAAGAATATAGGCATGACGGGGCACTTTATGTTTTTCTTTTTGCACACAAAGCAAAAAGTCTTTGCATTGAAATCTGGTGTACAGTTTCTGCTTGGCATCATTCCTGGAAGGTCTTGCAAAAGGGCAAAGACTCCCACTGCTGCTTTGCGTTCCTCCTCGCTGGGGTTTTCCAAACATTGGGCAAGCCATTATTTGGCGAGAAATTAGACAAAAACAAACATTCCTTCCATTCCTATCATACCCTTTGAGTTTGACAGCAGAGCAAAGTGTAGCAAGATAGTGGTCTGAGTCTTCGGTTACCGCTAGAGACCAAGTTTGAGTGGTCCCATTTGGGCTTGAAAACCCTTTGGAAAATGTGAGTCACAACCAGGAGATAGAGTCAACTCTTCAGGTGTTTTGGCTAACAGCCTCAGGCTTAAATCTGTTAGAAAAGGCTGAAAGCAAACAAAAACCAGGAGATAGAGCAACGTTGGTTATGGGCCCAGCACTCAGCTGGCTGGGAAAGGACCTCAGGTGTTTTGGAGGGTGGGCTGAAGTCTGCCCAGGCCTGCTGTAGAAAAAGCTTCCTTGCACTAACAGCCTCAGGCTTAGCAGCAGCTGAGGGGAAAAGGAAAGGGTTTGAGGCTGTTAGGAATTGTCGGAGTTAGAGTCCAAAACCAGGGTGGGCTGAGGGCTGCACCAAGTAACATTGGTTATGGGCCCAGCACTCAGGTCTGAGGGAAATGCTGTGTTCTTTTTTTCAAAATGAGCACACTTGCAGTTAGGAATCCTTTACAGAACAGCACATTTATTCATTCACCCATTTACATTGTATTTACAAAAGGAAACTGATTTACATTTGCATTTGGACAACGTCCAGTGGTGGATGGAAATGGGATTTTCAAGTCTGTTAGCACAATATAGTGCTCCGAGTGTGGATTTGCATTCAGAGGGGTCAGGGTTTCAATCCTAGCGTAAACCTGGAAGCACTCAGCTTCAGAGGAAGGTCAGGGTAGGAAATCCAGGAGATACCGCACCAAGAAAACCCCCGAAGTTGGCTTGATTTGAAAACTGGCAAAGGAGACTAGGAAGCCCAGGTTCGAACCCCAGGCTGGCTGGCTACAGAAACTCATTGGGTGGCTTTGGGTGAGTCACACACTCCCAGCCCTAGAAAACCCTATGATCAGTCCGTGTTAAGGTCACGGTAACTCAGAAACAACTTGGAAGGCACCGAAATCTCAACTAGCAGTGTTGTTGGGGGTTTTTTTTACAAAAAGGAAATGAGCACACTCTCTCGGCCTCAGAGTAAAAGCATGGCAAGCTTCTGGAAAACTCTGGTCCATAAAACCTAGGATAGAAGAGCTGTAGTTGATCTATATGTACGTACAACAAGAAGGGTCCTTTATGGAAAAGCAAGGCTTTGTTCGGTGCATAGGTCAAAAGCTGGAGGCATTTTGATTCCCTGGGTGCAACTACACTCTAGAGCAGGCATGGGAAAACTTTGGCCTGCCAGGTGTTTCAGACTCCAACCAATAGGCTGTTAGGAATTGTGGGAGTTGAAGTCCAAAACACCTGGCCTGCTCTAGAATGAGTTCAGTGTTGCATTGTTGTAACTACCATGGCTCAATGTTACCAAAACCTGGGAACTGAAGTTTAGTCTTCTCTATCAAAGAGTGCTGGGTCCTCAGCAAACTATAACACTGAACCATGGCAAGTAAAGTAGCATTAACCTGCATTAATTCTACAGTGTAGACGCACCTGGAGAGTTCTGGCTATATTTGCAAGGCTGGGGGTGGAAACGGCATGGTTCACTTTAATTCCACCCAAAGTGAATAGGATCCTGGGAGATTTCTCCTTCCTGACGGTGTCCGTTTCAGTCTCACACCCACAACCAAACTGCGGCAAATGTGGACCAATGGCTCCACTTGAATTGGGTGCTGGAGGAAAGTAAAACTCTGGCGCTGAGGAAGGAATTGTTCGTTTATGGATGTTGCAATATGAAGAGATGCACATAGAGATACTCTTTGCTTGCCCGGAGCACCATCCACACAGCAAGAGGGCAACTGAACCTCGCTTCTTCTTCTTGGAAGACTTGGACACTCGGCACCATTTGGGCCTGTTTCCAAAGAGTTATGCTCGGAGGCCGCGGCTGAGAACGTAGCGGGAGGCCATAGCCAGGTTCCAGCGGTGCTTTTCGAGGATCCGCCGGCACTCTTCACGTGAGAAGGAACTCAAGTGGAAGAGCTGGTCCACCTGGGAGAAAAGGGAAACATTGTCACCAACCAGAACGGAAAAGGACAGAGGAGGCATCTACGCCGGAAAATGAATGCAGTTTGGCAACACTTGGACTGCCATGGCTCAAGGTTATGGAGTCCTGGAAGCTGTAGTTTGGTCTTCTCTGCCAAAAAATCACTACTGACTTAAAGGTCATGAGTTTGAAGCCAGCCCGGGTCGGAGTGAGCTACCGACCAAAATTGTGTAGCTTGTTGTCAACCTTTGCAGCCCGAAAGACAGTTGCATCTGTCAAGTAGGAAATTTAGGTACCGCTTTGTGGGGAGGCTAATTTAACTGATTTACAAGGCCATGAAAATCTCCAGGAAGTATGCAAAGAATGAGGAAGCGACAGCTCCCCTGGTGGCCAGAAGCTGAGTGTCTGTCTTAAATAGCCTCTGAGTGTCTGTCTATATATGTTGTGTGTCTATGGCATTGAATGTTTGCCATGTATATGTACATTGTAATCCGTCCTGAGTCCCCTGCGAAGGGGGTGAGAAGGGTGGAATATAAATACTGTAAATAAATAAATAAATAAATAAATAAATAAATAAATAAATAAATAAATGGAACTTTCCAAAACTCTGGAAGAACTAAACCAGGGGTATTGAAAGGAGTGAGACATAGACCAGTGCCAGTTTGGGAACCAATGGGCTGACCGTGATCAGCAAATTTCCAGGAATTAAAGAAACTGGTGAGGCCAATGGCGTCCTCCTCTTGGCACAGGCACAATTTGAGATGGAGTTGTAGTTTTGTGAGTCCCCAGCCCTTTTTGGTAGAGAAGGCAAAAGACATCTCCTTGGATTCCACGTCAAGGAGCCACGGCAGTTCAAAGTGGGGTCAAACGGCATGCATTCTTGAGTGTAGACTGAGGCACTCTTGAATCCTATCCTGAGCTGGAATCGGAGGCATAGACCTCACCCATCCCATACAAAAGTTGGTACCTTGAGCATCTGGGCCGCCTTCTGGACATCCCAGCCATGCAGCCTCAAGGCCTCGCGGCATTCCTCTGTTGTGGACCCATGCACCCGCTCTTCCACCTAAGTGGGCAAAACGTCACATGTTGCTTGAAAATGCATATTATACACCAATTAAAAACATAAGCTACATAAGCAGTTAAAAGTTTTAAAAAACACAAACAATATTTTGCATTATGAAACCGTCCCCAAAGGCCTCTTATGTGTACGTCTCTATGTCAACTATGGTCTTTCACTGACGTTCTCCCATTCAAGTCCTAACCAGGCCTGACCGTGCTTAGCTTCCAAGATCAGGTGGGATTTGGTACTTTCTCAGAGGGTGAAAACTGCCTTGTAGTAGTTCTGCTTCTTCAAGTTGCCTGTTGATTTAGTGGGACCCCATTAATTTCGGGGGCCAGAGATGGTTTTGCCCAGACCTGGGCAAACTTTGGCCCTCCAGGTGTTTTGGACTTCAACTCCCACAATTCCTAACAGCCTACCGGCTGTTAGGAATTGTGGGAGTTGAAGTCCTAAACACCTGGAGGGCCAAAGTTTGCCCAGGCCTGGTTTAGCCAGTTCTTTCCTATGAAATACAGTCTAGGCACCTAAGGTTAATTGGTGGTCTCCCCTCCAAGGCTTAACTAGGGATGGCCCTGCTTAGCTTCCAAGATCATATGGGATCTGGTGCCTTCGTGGATTCATTCCTCTCCACAAAAGAACTACTGAAACACAAAAGATCTTGACAAGCTGAAAGAGTCAAGATTGAGAGGTGATATGAGTGTGGCACGGCTGGCTGGGTGTCAGCTGCATTACGATCACTACTGACCGAAAGGTCATGAGTTCGAAACCAGCCCGGGTCGGAGTGAGCTTCCGGCCAATTGTGTAGCTTGTTGTCGACTTTTACAACCCGAAAGACAGTTGCATCTGTCAAGTAGGAAATTTAGGTACAAAATTTACAAGGCCATAAAAAATCTCCAGCAAAAGCATGCGGGGAATGTACTTCATTAGTGTCACAGATGGACAGTGAAGCGATAGCTCCCCTGGTGGCCAGAAGTTGGAATGTTAAATAGCCTCTGACTGTCTGTCTATATGTGTTGTGTGTCTATGACATTGAATGTTTGCCATGTATGTGTACATTGTAATCCGCCCTGAGTCCCCTGCGTGGTGAGAAGGGCGGAATATAAATACTGTCAATAAAGTAAGTAAATAAATATGAGAACCAGATTCGATTCTATAAAGGAATATCATATTGAAGGTGGATCAAGCTTGTGTTCTGCTGCTCCTGAAACTAGGACACGAGTTAATGGAGCTGAATGGCAAGAAAAGAGATTCAAGCTAAACATTAGGAAGAACCTGTTGACAGGTGGAATGTGGACTCTCCATCTTGGGAGGTCTTTCAGGAATGCTTCAGTTGTATCTTCACTGCATGGTGGAATGGGGGTGGACTAGATGGCCTTTAGGGGCACCCTCCAAAGATCCTAGAATTCTATCTGCCTGAGAAATGGTAGCAGCTGAAGAGAGTTTCCAAATGTTGGGTTGGATGGGATAATTTCAGAAGGGCTTTATGTCGTGTATTTTTGCATGGCGGAATGGGGTTGGACTACATGGCCTTTGGTGACCCCTCCAACGCAAAGGTTGCACTCTTACCTCCTTGACCTTCTTCTCAATGTCTCCCAGGGTGGGCCTCTGCCCGCTTGAAGGAGCCGGGGGCAATGCCAGCACGCCTTTGACCGCCGGCGGCCTTTGGGTCCTCGCTGCCTCTTTCTCCCGGGTTCCCGGGCCCTCGTATTTGGGGAGTGCCCAGGAGGGCAGGGCCGGGTTGGGGACACGTGGGGGCAATTTGGGCAGGCGATGGGGCTCCGGGGGCTGCGGTGGCAGCATCGGGGCTGGCAGGTCACTGAAACGCCGCTGGGCCTGGGCCTGGGCACTGGGCCGGTCTGCCTTGCAGGGAGGGAACTTGGGCTTGGCGCGAAGGATGCTGAAATCCGAAATGGACTCCAAACTTTTGGAGAGTCCTGATGGGGAGACACACACAACAATTAAAACAGGCTGGCTTCCTTTCCCTCCTTCCCAAAAACAAGCCTGGTTCAGGTAGGGAGGCTGACTACTACTCCTATCGACCACAGCACTCTGGTTTGAGGATAGTGGGAGTTGTAGTCCAGAATGGCACAGGCCAGATTGCATTGAATGCAGTATTTAGGATGTCCCAATGCTTCCTTTCTCTCTCCCCCACAAATGTACCTGGTCTATCCAAGGATGCTAACTACAACTCCCATCAACTCTGGTGATGATGGGGGTTGATGGGATATGTAGTCAGCATCTCTGGAAAGAGCAAGGAGGAAGAGAGGAAAATGGTTCTGATCTGCTGTACATGCATGCTGTCTAGTCTACCATTCTGGACTACAACTCCCATCATTGCCAAACAGAGTTATGGGAGTTGTAGTCCAGAATGGTAGGCAAGACAGCATGCAAGTATAGCAGATCAGAATAATCTTCCTCTCATCCTTGCTGTTTCCAGAGATGCTGACTACATATCCTATCAACTCTGCTTGGCAATGCTGGGAGTTGTAGTCCAGAACAGTATAGACCAGACTGCAGCAGGTACAGCAAATCAGAACAATTTTCTTCTCCCACACGCTGCTCCAGCCAGGGATGTTGACTACATATCCCATCAACTATAACTCTCTCTTTAGGATGATAAGGAGTTATATAGTCCAGAACACTCAACTTCAGATAAAAGCAGAATATTTACATTCATAATCATGATCACAGCAGGTCAGAACAACTTTCCTATCCCTTATTCTGCTCCAGCCAGGGATGTTGACTACAACTCCCATCATCCACAGCCCTTTTGTACCAAAATACTTTTAATGTAAGCCACTTTGAGTCTCCTCATGGGGAGAAAAAGTGGGGTATAAATAAACATGAACATAATAGTTGCAGTCCAAAGCTGCACGTGGTACTGCCAAAGGGGATGGTGGATGTCACAACTGGTTTCCTGCTGCCTTCCATCCATTGATGGGCCTACTGACTACAACTCCCAGCAATGATGAGGATGATGGGAATTGATATCCAAAGGGAGTTGGTACTTACGTGCCAGCTGTAGCAACTGCTGGCTTTTACTTGGGTTCTGCGGGCTGGCGTTCCCTGATCGTGGCTTCCCCTTTTTCCTGGAGTAGAAAACACTCACATTATTTTTTGTTTTAATGGACCAAATTACGTGGGAATTAACGATCTATTCATCTATTCCAGACCTGGGAAGAGAGTAAAAGGTGAGAGAGAGAGAGAGAGAGAGAGAGAGAGAAAGGTAGGTAGGTAGGTAGAAGAGAGAGAGAAAGGCCCTCAGGTGTTTTGGACTTCAACTCCCATAAATCCTAACAGCTGGTAAACTATTAAGAATTGTGGGAGTTGGTCCAAAACACCTGGAGGGAGGGCCCAAGTTTGCCCATGCCCATGTCAGCTGCTTTCCCTGCAGCATTTCTCTGGCCCAGTTCTGATGGACGTTGGCCACTTACTCTTCCATGCGTTCGGGGGAGCCCCACGCCCTCTCGGGGTCAATGTCCCCATGGCCTAAGTGGACAAAGGAGCTCCGGATGGGGAGGCTGATTCGGGGAGCCCCACCAGGGGGCGCTGTTTCCTCTGTGGCTGCCACAATGGATGATGGGAAGATGCCCACTTTCAGGGTCCGCTTGTTCTGCCCTCTCCATGTGGACGAGTCAGGACTGGAAGCAGAATTGGAAAGAGGAGGAAGAGGATGAGAAAAAGTACTCCTTTTGCCCTTTGAGATCAATTTGCAGCAATTGAAGCAAGCTGAGGACTGAGGAGGAAAGCGGGAAAGCGAAAACGGGACGTTTTGAAAAAGCGGGAAGGCAGAGAACTACTCTGAATTGTTAAAATTCCAAAAACACAAACTTAAATTCAACAAACTGGAAATATTATTATATTATATCACATGGGTTTTTTTTGTTTCTGGGTTATAAATGTGATTTCCCAATTGGTTCTATCATTAAAAACATGGAAAACGTTTATTAAGCTGCAAATAGTTTATTTCTGCGGAAAGGACATCTTGCTAGAGCACATTTTGCTATAGTGAATATTTTCAGGACTCAGGACGGCTGCTTCCTACCTGGGGGAATCCTTTGTTGGAAGGTGTTAGCTGGCCCTGATTGTTTCCTGTCTGGAATTTCCTTGTTGGCCGATTGCACCATTCACACTTGCCTCATGCAAACTGTAGTTCTTTCTCCCACCCTGGACAGGTACTACCCAAACTACAGCTCCCAGGATTCCCACTTGCCTCGTTTCCAACAGACCTCACAACCTCTGAGGATGCCTGCCATAGATGCAGGCAAAACATGCTACTGGAACATGGCCAGACAGGCCTGAAAACTCACAGCAACCCAAATTTAATATATAAATGAATATCTTAAAAATTAATACATAACTAAGAGTGATATTAACTAAGCAAGGGAAAGAAGGTGCAGAGAGACAAACACTGTGCAAGAGATGGGCTTCAATGCTGGGATGGAAATAGGTCCCATCATCCACACTCTCACCTGCCTTCGATAACCGTGATGGCGTCATTGGCTTCTAGCCGCAGCCAGCCGGGCTCATTCAAGTCCTGCAGAGCCTTGACTTCCTTTGGACGGAGCTGGAAAAAAGCCAGGCAGCAAAGAGGGAATGCAAAAGTTACTCCCCAAACTGCAGCTCCCAGAATTCCCTAGCATTGAGCCACCGTGCTTCAAGTGAGGTCAAAGTAAACACCGGGAATGTGGCGCAACTGGCTGGGAGTCAGCTGCATAAGATCTCTACTGACCAGAAGGTCATGAGTTCGAGGCCTGCCCAGGGTCGGGGTGAGCGCTCAAGACAGTTGCATCTGTCAAGTAGGAAATTTAGGTACCACGTTGTGGGGAGGCTAATTTAACTAATTTACAAGGCCATAAATCTCCAGGAAGTGTGTAAAAAGGAGTGAAGGAGTGCAACAGCTCCCCCTGGTGGCCAGAAGCTGAAATGTTAAATTGCCCCTGAGTGTCTTGTCTTACATGTTTGTATGTCAAAGGACATTGAATGTTTGTGATCCGCCCTGAGTCCCCTGCGGGTTGAGAAGGGCGGAATATATATGATGCAAACAAACAAACAAACAAACAAATAAATAAATAAACTGCATCAATTCTGCAGTGCAGATGCAACCAAAGTTGACTGCATGAGGCCAGTGTTTCTCAACATTCCTAATGTCGCGACCCTTTAATACAGTTCCTCATGTGGTGACCCCCAACCATAACATTATTTTCGTTGCTACTTCATCACTGCCGTTTTGCTCCTGTTATGGATCGTAATGTAAATATCAGATATGCAGGACGGAATTTCATTCCCTGGACCACATTGGGCACACATACCCAATACGCCCAAATTGCAGTACTGGCAGGGTTGGGGGAGGGATTGATTTTGTCATTTGGGAGTTGTCGTTGCTGGGATTTATAGTTCATCTACAATCAAAGAGCATTCTGAACTCCACCAACAATGGAATTGGGCCAAACTTGGCACACTGAACTCCAATGACCAATAGAAAATACTGTAAGGGTTTGGTGGGCATTGACCTTGACTTCTAGAGTTGTAGTTCACCTATATTCAGAGAGCACTGTGGACTCAAACAATGATGGATCTGGACCAAATTTGGCACAAATGTGAATACTGGTGGAGTTTGGAGAAAATAGACCTTGACATTTGGGAGTTGTAGTTGCTGGGATGTATAGTTCACTTTTAATCAAAGAGCATTCTGAACTCGACCAAGGATGGAATTGAACCAATCTTGGCACACAAAACTCCAATGACCAAGAGAAAATACTGGAAGGGTTTGGTGGGCATTCAGCTTGAGTTTGAGAGTTGTAGTTCGCCTACATTCAGAGAGCACTGTGTACTCAAACAATGATGGATCAGGACCAAACTTGGCATGACTACTCAATATGCCCCAATGTGAACACTGCTGGTGCTTAAAGAAAATAGACCTTGAGATTTGGGAGTTGTAGTTGCTAGGATGTATAGTTCACCTACAATCAAAGAGCATTCTAAACTCCACTAATGATAGAATTGAACCAAACTTGGCCCACAGAACTCCCATGACCAACAGAAAATACTAGAAGGGTTTGGTGGGCATTGAGCTTGAGTTTGGGAGTTGTAGTTCACCTACATTCAGAGAGCAGTGTGGACTCAAGCAATGATGAATCAGGACCAAACTTGGCACGAATACTCAATATGCTCCAATGTGAACAGTGGTGGAGTTTGGGGAAAATAGACATTTGGGAGTTGTAGTTGCTGGGATTTATAGTTCACTTACAATCAAAGAGCATTCTGAACCCCACCAATGACTGAATTGGGCCAAACTTCCCAAGCAGAACCCTCATGATGAACAGAAAATACTGTGTTTTCCTATTGTCTTTGGTGACTCCTCTGACACCCCTTCGCAACCCCCTCCAGGGGTCCAGATCCCCAGGTTGGGATACGCTGCATTGGACCTTCCAGAGGCTTCCACAATCCCCAACCATTTGCAAACATGATTGTTGTCCAAAGTATTCAATTCCCATTTTTAAAAGGATGGAGAAACAGTAACGGGAAATGGTTATGTATAGTCTGTCTTACATAAAAAAAGTTTACCCATTACATAACTTTGAGAAATAATGTAGGAGGAGAGTAGGCATCGGAGGGAACGCTTCGTCTTAAATATTTTATTGTTCGTTTCAAAAGAGAATATTTTACAACCCCCTTGTTTTCTATTAAATGGGGGAAATGGCTTTGGGGGAAAAGGTAGAGAAACGGGATCTGCCGACTCAATTGCTTCCATTTTTCTGCAACCAGGTGTTCTTTAAATTGGATTGTTCAAGATGATTAAGATTATTAGCGCTCTTTTGCATCTACACCAGGCCTGGGCCAACTTAGGCCCTCCAGGGGTTTTGTACTGCAACTCTCACCATTCCTAACAGCCTCAAGCCTCTTCCTTAAGCGGCTGAGGGGAAAAGGAAGTCGCCTGAGGCTGTTAGGAATGGTGGGAGTTGCAGTCCAAAACCCCTGGAGGGCCTAACCTCCTATAATTCGAGAAGGCACCATCAAAGCCCTCCCAACAGATGACCATCCAGCCTCTGCTTAAAAACCTCCATCAGGTTGTATTGAGGTTGGAAAGGATCCAAGAGGCCATCTAGTTCAACCTCTTATAATTGGAGAAGGCACCATCAAAGCCCTCCCAAGAGATGGCCATCCAGCCTCTGCCTTGAAACCTCCATCAGGCTGTATTGAAATTGGAAAGCACCCCAGAGGCCATCTAGTCCAACCTCCTATAATTGGGGAAGGCACCATCAAAGCTCTCCCAACAGATGGCCATCCAACCTCTGCTTCAAAACCTCAATCAGGTTGAATGGGAGTTGGAGAGGACCCCAAAGGTCATCCAGTCTGACCTTCATCTTCCATGCAGGAAGATGCCGTCAAAGCCCTCCTGACAGATGGCCATCCAGCCTCTGCTTCAAAACCTCCATCAGATTGTACTGAAGTTGGAAAGGACCCCAGAGGCCATCCAGACCAACCTCCTATAATTAGGGAAGGCACCATCAAAGCCCTCTCGATAGATGGCCATCCAACCTCTGCTTCAAAACCTCCATCAGGTTGCATTGTAGTTGGAAATGACCCCAGAGGCCATCTAATCCAACTTCCTATAATTGGGGACGGCACCATCAAAGCCCTCCCTATAGATGGCCATCCAACCTCTGCTTCAAAACCTCCATCAGGTTGCATTGTAGTTGGAAATGACCCCAGAGGCCATCTAATCCAACCTCTTATAATTGGGGAAGGCACCATCAAAGCCCTCCCTATAGATGGCCATCCAACCTCTGCTTCAAAACCTCCATCAGGTTGCATTGTAGTTGGAAATGACCCCAGAGGCCATGTAATCCAACTTCCTATAATTGGGGAAGGCACCATCAAAGCCCTCCCTATAGATGGCCATCCAACCTCTGCTTCAAAACCTCCATCAGGTTGCATTGTAGTTGGAAATGACCCCAGAGGCCATCTAATCCAACTTCCTATAATTGGGGACAGCACCATCAAAGCCCTCCCAATAGATGGCCATCCAACCTCTGCTTCAAAACCTCCATCAGGTTGCATTGTAGTTGGAAATGACCCCAGAGGCCATCTAATCCAACCTCTTATAATTGGGGAAGGCACCATCAAAGCCCTCCCAATAGATGGCCATCCAACCTCTGCTTCAAAACCTCCACCAGGTTGCATTGTAGTTGGAAATGACCCCAGAGGCCATCTAATCCAACTTCCTATAATTGGGGACGGCACCATCAAAGCCCTCCCTATAGATGGCCATCCAACCTCTGCATCAAAACCTCCATCAGGTTGCATTGTAGTTGGAAATGACCCCAGAGGCCATGTAATCCAACTTCCTATAATTGGGGACAGCACCATCAAAGCCCTCCCTATAGATGGCCATCCAACCTCTGCTTCAAAACCTCCATCAGGTTGCATTGTAGTTGGAAATGACCCCAGAGGCCATCTAATCCAACCTCTTATAATTGGGGAAGGCACCCAAAGCCCTCCCAATAGATGGCCATCCAACCTCTGCTTCAAAACCTCCACCAGGTTGCATTGTAGTTGGAAATGACCCCAGAGGCCATCTAATCCAACTTCCTATAATTGGGGACAGCACCATCAAAGCCCTCCCAATAGATGGCCATCCAACCTCTGCTTCAAAACCTCCATCAGGTTGCATTGTAGTTGGAAATGACCCCAGAGGCCATCTAATCCAACTTCCTATAATTGGGGACAGCACCATCAAAGCCCTCCCAATAGATGGCCATCCAACCTCTGCTTCAAAACCTCCATCAGGTTGCATTGTAGTTGGAAATGACCCCAGAGGCCATCTAATCCAACTTCCTATAATTGGGGACAGCACCATCAAAGCCCTCCCTATAGATGGCCATCCAACCTCTGCTTCAAAACCTCCATCAGGTTGCATTGTAGTTGGAAATGACCCCAGAGGCCATCTAATCCAACCTCTTATAATTGGGGAAGGCACCATCAAAGCCCTCCCAATAGATGGCCACCCCAGAGGCCAACCTCTGCTTCAAAACCTCCACCAGGTTGCATTGTAGTTGGAAATGACCCCAGAGGCCATCTAATCCAACTTCCTATAATTGGGGAAGGCACCATCAAAGCCCTCCCTATAGATGGCCATCCAACCTCTGCTTCAAAACCTCCATCAGGTTGCATTGTAGTTGGAAATGACCCCAGAGGCCATCTAATCCAACTTCCTATAATTGGGGACAGCACCATCAAAGCCCTCCCTTATAATAGATGGCCATCCAACCTCTGCTTCAAAACCTCCATCAGGTTGCATTGTAATTGGAAATGACCTCAGAGGCTATCCAGGCCAACCTCCTATAATTGGGGAAGGCACCATCAAAGCCCTCAAAGCCCTATAGATGGCCATCCAACCTCTGCTTCAAAACCTCCATCAGGTTGCATTGTAGCATTTGGAAATGACACCAGAGGCCATCTAATCCAACCTCTTATAATTGGGGAAGGCACCATCAAAGCCCTCCCTATAGATGGCCATCCAACCTCTGCTTCAAAACCTCCATCAGGTTGCATTGTAGTTGGAAATGACCCCAGAGGCCATCTAATCCAACTTCCGATAATTGGGGACGGCACCATCAAAGCCCTCCCAATAGATGGCCATCCAACCTCTGCTTCAAAACCTCCATCAGGTTGTATTGAAGTTGGAAAGGACCCCAGAGGCTATCCAGACCAACCTCCTATAATTGGGGAAGGCACCATCAATCTCCTATAACTGGAGAAGGCACCATCAAAGCCCTCCTTAAGCGGCTTGGGGGGGGGGGGGGAAAGGGCCTGAGGTTGTTAGGAATGGTGGGAGTTGCAGTCCAAAACACCTGGACGGAAGGCCCAAGTTTGCCTAGGTCTACATACAACCCTCAAACTACAACTCCCATCATACCTACATGATGGGAGTTGTAGTCCGAAGGGGAATACGGAATGTTAGTAGTATTCTTCTCTCTCTTACCTCCTGCAGAAAGTTGACAATTTCCCGAAAATTGGGTCTCTCCTCCGGATTGTGGGCCCAGCATTTTAGGGCCAAAGCATAAATCGCCCGTGGACAATCGGCCGGACGTTCCAGACGCCCTCCTTCCCTGTCAATCTTCAACATAATCTGGAATTGAGAAATGGGAAGGGAAGGAAGAGGGCAAAATATAGTTACATTATGTATATAATAACAACAACAACAACAACAATGTATTATTATTAAATAATAGCAATAATTACATAATAATGTATTATTATTACTTTTATTATTTATTAGGATGTTTAATACATGGACAGAGCAAACCAGAATACAGTCCAGTTTACTAGGAGAGCGTCTTATTCTGCAGAATGAACTGCCATGACTCAATGCTATAGAAACCTGGGAGTTGTAGTTTGGCAAGGCACCACAGTTCAGTGCTACAGATTGTAGTTTAGCAAGAAAACATAGCTCCACACTACGGAATTCTTCGAGTTGTAGTTTAGCGAGAAACTCCATGCTAAGGAATTCTGGGAGTTGCAGTTTGGCAAGGCACCATAGCTCCATGCTACGGAACCCTGGGAATTGCAGTTTGGCAAGTAACTCCATGCTATGGAATCCTGGGAGCTGCAGTTTGGCAAGGCACCATAGCTCCATGCTATGGAACCCTGGGAATTGTGTCAAGAAACCATAGCTCAATGCTATCAAATTGTGGGAGCTGTAGTTTGGCGAGTAACTCCATGCTATGAATTCCTGGGAGTAGTAGTTTGGCAATGCACCATAGTTCAATGCTATGCAATCTTGGGAGTTGTAGTTTGGCCAGGCACCGTAATTCAATGCTATGGATTCCTGAAAGTTGCAGTTTAGCAAGAAACTATAGCACCATGCTATGAAATTCTGGGAGTTGTAGTACAACAAGAAACATCATGCCATGGAATCATGGGAGCTGTGTTTGTTTGTTTGTTTACTACATATATATCCCACTCTCTCACCCTAAGAGGAATTCTGTAGTGTGATAAGGCACCATAGTTACATGCTATGGGGTCCTGGGAGTTGTAGTTTGGCAAGAAACTATAGTTCCATGTTATGGAATTCTGGGAGTTCAATGTTATGGAATCCTGGGAGCTGTAGTTTGGCAAGAAAGTCAATGCTATGGAATCCTGGGAGCTGTAGTTTGGCAAGGCGCCATAGTTCAATGCTATGGATTCCTGGGAGATCTAGTTTGGCGAGAAACCATAGCTCAATGCTACAGAATTCTGTGAGTTGTAGTTTGGCAAGACACCAAAGTTCAATGCTATGGGATTCTGGGAGTCCTAGTTTGGCGAGAAACCATAGCTCAATGCTACGGAATTCTGTGAGTTGTAGTTTGGCAAGGCACCATAGTTCAATGCTATGGATTCCTGGGAGATCTAGTTTTGTGGGAAACCATAGCTCAATGCTACGGAATTCTGTGAGTTGTAGTTTGGCAAGACATCACAGTTCAATGCTATGGGATTCTGGGAGTCCTAGTTTGGCGAGAAACCATAGCTCAATGCTACGGAATTTTGTGAGTTGTAGTTTGGCAAGAAACTCCATGGTATGGAATCCTGGGAGGTGTAGTTTGGTATGAAAGTCAATGCAATGGAATCCTGGGAGCTGTAATTTGGCAATGCACCATAGCTCAATGCTACGGATTCCCGAGAGTTGCAGTTTGGCAAGCTATCACCCTATATGGGCAGAGGCCTTGGGAAACTATAACTCCCATATATACCGATACATGGAGACACAGTTTCCAAACCTCAGACCCGTCAACCGGGTTTCAAGAAAGCTGCAATTAAGTACCGTGAACCATACATTTGGTGGAGTGACTCACAAAAAAAAGTGATTAAACTGCTGTCGGGTTTCCGCCGCCTTCGGGAGACGTGGATCAAAATGTAGTGTCACATAGTATAGAATATTTTGAATAAAAGTGGAAATTATAGTGCTGCGCGATCATGCCAGGGGCGTAGCTAGAAGGTGAGGAGCAAAAGGAAGGAAATTCCTCTCCAAACGCCGCCCTATTTTGCTTTAAGTCTCTGCGTCTGTACCAGGCATGGGCCAACTTGGACCCTCCCTCCAGGTGTTTTGGATTCAACTCCCACCATTCCTAACAGCCGGTAGGCTGTTAGGAATGGTGGGAGTTAAAGTCCAAAACACCTGGAGGGAGGGCCCAAGTTGGCCCATGCCTGGCCTTGAGTCCCTATCACAGGCCAGCGTGACTGTCCCTTTGTTTACAATGGTGACACACTGGGTGGAACAAGGAAAGCCATGGTGCCAATTCACATCTGAGCGAGTCTAGAACCCGGATTATCTAGGTCAAGGTGCCCTGAAACGTGAGAAACAGGCCATCCAGGTCACAGAAGGGATTTTTTGGGTGGGGAGGGACCACATTTTTGGGGCATTACAGCTCTGAGTCGTTGGAAGTGACCAATTTGACAACCGTCCAGGAAGATGTAAAAAAACAACAAACAAAACCAAAACCAAACCCTACAACTTAGAATTATAGAGTTGGAGGAGACCCCAGAGGCCATCTAGTCCAACCTCTTCTAATTGGAGAAGGCACCATCAAAGTCCTCCCGACAGATGGCCATCCATCCTCTGCTTCAACACCTCCATCAAGTTGAATGGGAGTTGGAGAGGACCCCAAAGGTCATCTAGTCTGACCCTCTTTTTCCATGCAGGAAGATGCCATCAAAGCCCTCCTGACAGATGGCCATCCAGCCTCTGCTTCAAAACCTCCATCAAGTTGCATTGTAGTTGGAAATGACCCCAGAGGCCATCCAGACTAACCTCCTAAAATTGGGGAATGTACCATCAAAGCCCTCCCGACAGATATCCATCCAGCCTCTGCTTTGAAACCTCAATCAAGTTGTATTGAAATTGGAAAGGACCTCAAAGGCCATCTAGTCCAACCTACTATAATTGGGGGCTGCACCATCAAAGCCCTCCCTACAGATGGCCATACAGCCTCTGCTTCAAAATCTCCATCAGATTGTACTGGAATTGGAAAGGACCCCAAAGGACATCTAGTCCAACCTCTTCTAATTGGAGAAGGCACCATCAAAGCCCTCCCAAGAGATGGCCATCTAGCCTCTGCTTCAAAACCTCCATCAGGTTGTATTGGAGTTGGAAAGGACCCCAAAGGCCATCTACGGCAACCTCTTATAATTGGAGAAGGCACCATCAAAGCCCTCCCTATAGATGGCCATCCAGCCTTTGCTTCAAAACCTCCATCAGGTTGCATTGTAGTTGGAAAGGACCCCAGAGGCCATCTAGTCCAACCTCTTATAGTTGGGGAAGGCACCATCAAAGCCCTCCCAAGAGATGGCCATCTAGCCTCTGCTTCAAAACCTCCATCAGGTTGTACTGGAGTTGGAAAGGACCCCAAAGGCCATCTACGGCAACCTCTTATAATTGGAGAAGGCACCATCAAAGCCCTCCCTATAGATGGCCATCCAGCCTTTGCTTCAAAACCTCCATCAGGTTGCATTGTAGTTGGAAAGGACCCCAGAGGCCATCTAGTCCAACCTCTTATAGTTGGGGAAGGCACCATCAAAGCCCTCCCGACAGATGGCCATCCAGCCTCTGCTTCAAAATCTCCATCAGGATGTATTGAAATTGGAAAGGACCCCAGAGGCAGTTTAGGTGGGGTCAAACTGCATTAAATCTGCAGTGTAGATGGACTCTGGGCTTCTCTTTCCAGCAAAGAAGCCATTTCCTGTTTCCAAAATGGGTCAGAAGAGTCCCTGGGGAGAGGAAATGAGGCCCAATTGTCCCCAAAGGTAGGGCAGAGGACTCAGATTTGATCATGGGAAATGACTCCTAGGCAAGCACTTCCTGTTTGCAGACAAAAGGCATTATTCAAGGTTGCCAGGCTGAAAGCACTGCAATCGGTGCATGAATGCCATTGCAATCAATGCTCTTGTGCAAATTTCCCATCACCAGGTGCATGACAATCATACCTGTCTCCCCGAGAGTCCCATCCAGGGCTCTTCGCAGTACGAGAACATCTCCCAAAGAGTGATGCCGAACATCCAGACGTCCGAGGCGCTGGTGAAGACGCCCATGCGCAGGCTCTCCGGGGCACACCTTCCACAGGAAGAGGAGAAAGACAAGTCAAAACATATAGGGGACCCCAAAGGGCATCCAGTCCAACCCCCCTAGAATAGGTAGGTAGGTATAGATATATCATAGAATGATAAAGTTGGATAGGTATGAGGTATAAAGATCAGAGCGATATCATGGAATCATAAAGTTGGAAGAGACCCCAAAGGTCATCCAGTCTGACCCTCCTCTGCCAGGCAGGAAGACATCACCCAAGCCCTCCTGGCAGATGGGCATCCATCGTCTGTTTAGAAACCTCCAATAATAGTATTGTTTTATATTGTTTTATTATTATATATTTATTTATATGTCGCTTTTCTCCCATAACGGGGACCCAAAGCAGCTCCCAACATTTCAAAGTACAATATATATCTATCATAGAATCCTAGAGTCAGAAGGGACCCCCAAAGGTCATCCAGTCCAATTCTCATCTGCCAGGCAGGAAGACATCATCTGATTCTTCCCAACAGTTGGCCATCCAGCCATATATATATGATACATAGATACACTATATTCTATGATTTATCTATCATAGAATCCTAGAGTCAGAAGGGCCACCCAAAGGTCATAGAGCCAACCCCTTTCTGTCAGACAGGAAAATATCATCCGATCCCTCCCAAAAGATGGTCATCCAGCCATATATATATGATAGATAGATACTCTATATTCTATGATATATATCTATCATAGAATCCTAGAGTCAGAAGGGACACCCAAAGGTCATCGAGTCCAACCCTTGTCAGACAGGAAGATATCATCCGATCCCTCCCAACAGATGGTCATCCAGCTATATATATATATATATATATATATATATATATACATACATACACACATACATATATATGATAGATACTCTATATTCTATGATATATATCTATCATAGAATCCTAGAGTCAGAAGGGACACCCAAAGGTCATCGAGTCCAACCCCTGTCAGACAGGAAGATATCATCCGATCCCTCCCAACAGATGGTCACCCAGAGAGAGAGAGAGAGAGAGAGAGAGAGAGATAGATATATATATATATGATAGATACACTATATTCTATGATATATCTATCGTAGAATCCTAGAGTCAGAAGGGACACTCAAAGGTCATCGAGTCCAACCCCTTTCTGTCAGAAAGGAAGATGTCATCTGATCCCTCCCAACGGATGGCCATCCAGCCATCGATATATGATAGATACTCTATATTCTATGATATATTTCTATCGTAGAATCCTAGAGTCAGAAGGGACCCCCAAAGCACATGCAGTCCAACTCCCATCTGCCAGACAGGAAGACATCATCTGATTTTTCCCAACAGATGGCCATCCAGCCACTGATATATGATAGATACACTACATTCTATGATATAATAATAATACTTTATTTATATTCCGCTCTTCTCACCCCAAAGGGGACTCAGAGCGGATTACAGGAACACATACCTAGCAGACAATCTCTGCCGTGTCCACATACAACATATAGACGAACAGAGGCATACTCTGGCCACCAGGGGAGCTGACACACTCCTCATCTCTCAGCATTCCCAGCGTCCCTTGTTGTTCCTTCCGCATTTCTCAGCATTCCTGGAGTTCTTTAATGGCCTCATAATTCAGTCAAAATTTGCCTCCCCACTTAATGTGGTACCTTTATCTCCTACTTGGTACCTTTATCTCCTACTTCGGGCTCTAAAGGTCGACAGCAGGCTACACTTAAAGGTCGAGCACCCACCTTGACCCGGGCAGGCCTCAAACTCATGACCTACTGGTCAGAGAGATCTTATGCAGCTGACTCTTAGCCAGCTGTGCCACATTCCCAGTCCCGGTGTTCTGTCATAGAACACTAAAGACAGAAGGGATCCCCAAGGGTCATCCAATCCACACACCCCTTCCGCCAAGCAGGAAGACAGGACAGTTGGATGGTATGTATTGCACCTCTGAGCATGTGCAGAGCACCTTCTTGCATAAGATACATAGGTTTTGGAGGAGTGTGAAGGAATGCCACACACACACATACACATATAGATATACTGTGTGTGTGTTTTCTTCTTGAATCACGGCTTGTTATACAATCACAATGCCAGAGTCCAATTTCCTCCCCCAGTTTGTGACAGTCTCCACGCGGTCACCTTGGAAACAAATGTGAAACAAACCTCCTGTGTATTCTAGGGACATAAATAGACTTCAATCCTGCTGCCTGGTTGAGGAGCCAAGAGGGAGTCTCTGCCCTTATCGCGGGAATCTCTTGATAAGCGTGCCTTGATCCTATGCTTTTCCAATCAGCCACCCGGAGAAAATGTTATGATTATCCTTGGAAGCCTTGGCATTCCCTTTTCTCCCCCAGGGTCTTAAATGATATATATGGCTACTTATTGATAATCTATAAGGATTAACTTGGTGGGAGAAATCTTGCAGAGTTTTAGGTTTAATGTATTGTTGAAGGCTTTTGTGGCTGGAATCATTGGGTTGTTGTAGGTTTTTTCGGGCTATATGGCCATGTTCTAGAGCAGTGTTTCCCAACCTTTTTTGAACTGCGGCACACTTTTAGCATGAAAAAAAATCCGGGGGCACACCACCAACCAAAATGGCACAAAATGACACTCTAACACAGTAAAGAATGGCTGGGGGATGGTGGCCTGCTGGGAGCAGCTGCTGGGAGTGCCGAAGCCGGGGGAGGAGCCAGGCGGCGCCATGCCCTGCCCCCTCCCCCTGGCTTCAGCTGTCCCACAGCTTCTCCAGCCTTGAGGGGGCACTGCCAAGCCAGCGGAGGCAGAGCAAGCACAATGCTGGCTTGGCAGGCCCCTCAAGGCTGGAGAAGCTGTGGGACAGCTGAAGCCGGGAGGAGGGGGTGGGGCATGGTGTGGCCTGGCTCCACCCCCTCCCCTGGCTTCAGCTGTCCCACAGCTTCTCCAGCCTTGAGGGGGCAGTGCGAGCGAGGGGCGGGAGTCATGGTGGAGTCATGGCGGATGGGAGGCTGGCTGGGGAAATGCCCCCCCCCCCAAAGCAACAGGAGTTCGGCAGGAGGAGGGGGGAAGGAAGGGGGCAGAGAGCTTTCCTCGCGGCACAGCAGGAGGTCCATCACGGCACACTACTGCGGTTGGGAAACACTGCTCTAGAGGCATTCTCTCCTGACGTTTCGCCTGCATCTATGGCAAGCATCCTCAGAGGTTGTGAGGTCTGTTGGAACTAGGAAAATGGGGTTTATATATCTGTGGAAAGTCCAGGGTGGGAGAAAGAGCTCTTGTCTGTTGGAGGGAGGTGTGAATGTTCCAACTGGCCACCTTGATTAGCATTTGATGGCCTGGCAGTTTTTTGGTGTGGCTTGTGAGTGCCTGGGGGAATCTTTGGTTGAGAGGCGATTCGCTGTCCCTGATTGTTTCCTCTCTGTGTTTGGGTGTTGTTTTGCTGTTATAATTTTAGAGTTGTTAAATACTGGTCGCCAGATTTTGTTCATTTTCGTGGTTCCCTCCTTTCTGTTGAAATTGTCCACATGCTTAATGGATTTCAATGGCTTCTCTGTGTAGCCTGACATGGTGGTTTTTGGAGTGGTCCAGCATTTCTGTGTTCTCAAATCATATGCTGTGTCCAGGTTGGTTCATCAGGTGCTCTGCTATGGCTGACCTCTCTGGTTGAAGTAGTCTGCAGTGCCTTTCATGTTGTCACAAGAAATTCAATGTGCAGATTTGATAAATATGAATTTAATATGATGTGTGGGAGTGAATGGAAGAATGTATGGATGGAGTTTATAATTTTGGAGGCACCAGTAAAATATTAAGGCCTGCAATGACTAACTACCTGTTTGCTGGAACTGTGGTCAAAACCTGCTAATGAGAATTGATAAGAACTGTGGCAATGGTTCTTTCGACTTAAGAGAAATGTTTGCAACACTCCTTATGTTAAGAAGGAAGTCAACACAAGCCGTGTCTTTGTCAACACCAATCAAGAAGAGTCAACATCTGGCCAGGAAACGGAGATAGAGCCAGGATGGAAGACATCGATCAGTGACAGGGGCGGATCTTACATTACTCAAACTAAGCGCCCATGGGGGGCGCCATATATTCAGGGGCGCATTGGCCACCATGGAAGCCAGCGGTGTGAGCAGGCCAGAGCTGCACGCAGCGGTTCCATGAGGCCGGAGGCCGCATGTGCGGAGCCTCCACCCCCGGCTGCCAAACCCTCCTCCTCAGTTTTCGGCCTCATGGAGGGTGCGCATGCACATCGGGTGTGCATGTGTGGAACCAGCTGGCTCCGCACATGCACCCCCGGGGCACATGTGCATCCTCCACGAGGCCGGAGAGCAAGGGGGCACCAAAATAATGTTCGCTTACCATTTTAAATTACCTGTATAATCTGGCCCTGATCATTCATTTACAACTTTGGGGCTACATCAACAGAATATTCCTATAAAAGACTCCGTCTAATAATGCTCAAAGTGTGACCAACCTGAGGAGTCTGGGTCACCCGCCTCTCTGCTCCATGGGAAGGGCAGAGATGGTGTATTCGAAGAGTGTCAGATCTGCTATGGGAAAGCATGATTCTGGTCACTTTGGGGCTTCTTTCTCAAGGGAAGAGGAAGAAGTGTGCCTTTGGAGTCTTAGATTTTGTGCAAGGAGTCTGGTTCTGCTGTATGGAAATCAGAGATCTGGTCCTTGCATTGCTCTTAGGGAAGAAGTTTTGGAACTATACGTTGGCAGGCTGCAGCAAAGCAAGGTCTGGCCTAACAGGTGCTTCTCCACGGAGGGAGAAAAGGATACGGTAATATTTGGGTGTATGGTGATAAATACATGTGTGGTGTGTGAATGGTGAGTGAAAATGTAATTACCCTTGGTTTGTTTGTTAATCAATGTAATTGTGAATCCAATGTAGTTGCACAGAATCTATATGTCTGTATGTCTAATGTCATTCTGTGTCTAAATGTTTTCCTGTAATTTGATATACTTTCTCACTCTGGAAATTGCAATAAACAACCTATGCTTCAAAGTTATTGAAAAGTCATTCATAACATAATTGGTGTCAGAAGTGGGATATTCTTTTCCAATGTGGGAAGGTTATGCATAACAATGTTCCTTGATTCGTGTTTCGGTGCTACATTTGGTATACTCTCCATAGGGACCACCAAACGCAGGAGCATTGCCCAAACACAAATCAAGGAACATGAAAGGCACTGCAACCAGAGAAGTCAGCCATAGCAGAGCACCTGAGGAACCAACCTGGACACAGCATGTTATTGGAGAACACAGAAATGCTGGACCACTCCAACAACCACCATGTCAGGCTACACAGAGAAGCCATTGAAATTCACAAGAAGCATGGAAGGGGACCCCTAAGGGTCATCCAGTCCAACCCCCATGAATAGATACATAGATAGATATAATCTATTTATATATATAATAAATGTCAGTGTTTGCGGAGGTGCGGAGGAATATGTGGCAGCGTTTCGATTGGTTGCCACTGTGGGATTATTTGCACAAAGGACTCTGATTGGCCAGCCTCAGAACTCCAACATTCTAAGGCACCGGACAGAGGAGATTGGTTGCCACTGAGGGAGTATTTGCATAAAGGACTCGGAGGAGGGTCGACCTCGGATGATGGGACTTGAGGTACCTTAACTCATTTCCCGAGACTGCTGCGACCCTCATTTAATGACTGATCAGGACCAAACTTGGCACACAGAGCCCCCATGACCCACTTTACATCCTGGTGCAATTTGGAGGAGGATGGACCATGGATTATGGGACTTGAAGTACCTTCACTCACTTCCCGAGACCACTGCAAGCTAAATAAACAACTGATAAGGACCAAACTTGGCACACAATGCCTTTCTCAATTAACCCAGGCAGCGCCGAGTCCCCAAGCTAGTAGATATATAATAATAATAATTTATTTGTACCCCGCCACCATCTCCCCAACAGGGACTCGGAGCGGCTTACATGAGGCCAAGCCCAACAACGCAACAACAAAATAAAATCAATCATAAAGAATAACATAATCAATTGCATAGAACATAAACTATAAGGATACTGCAACCAATATAAAATTACAATGAAATAAAAACCATTCATGACACAGAACAGATTAAAATAATAAGGATAGGGATAAAAACAGGGGGTGAGGTAGCAGTGGAGCAAATTATTTGTGAGATATTATAGATAGATAGGTATAATAGATAGCTAGATATATATATGCATATATAATAGATAGATATACATACTGTAAATATATAATAGATATAATAGATAGACATATGTCTCTCTCTCTCGGCATTACTTCGCGAACGAAGATTCAGGAAGGACTCATCCCACGCTTTTTACAAGCGCGTTGATGACTAAAAAGGCCAATCTGAGATAGGCAAGTTCGGTTGCAGAAAGCGCAGCAGAAAGTCTCCTTGGGTGATGTTTTTTCCAAGTTGCGGTTCTTTCTGCGTTGTCGTTTCTCTTCGAGACCCTTTTGGCGTGTCTTCTCGAAAGAGGCCGCAGCATTGTGGAGAGTGCTTCTCCATGCCTCCCGATGTGAGGCCAGGGTGGACCATTGTTGGTGATCAATCTGGCCAAGCCTGAGATGTTGTTTCAGGGAGTCCTTATATCTCTTTTGGGGGCTCTCTTGCGCTGACCCGTGGCGAGTTCACCGTAGAGTAGTATCTTTGGGAGGCGGTGGTCCTCCATCCTAGAGACGTGTCCTGCCCAGCGCAGCTGTGTTCTCAATAGCATGGCCTCAATGCTGGTGATCCCTGCCTGCTCAAGGACAGCAACATTCGTCACATAGTCGGTCCAGTGTATATTTAGGATTGTGCGAAGACAGCGCTGATGAAAGCGCCGAGAAGTCGTAGGTGTTGGCGATAGGTGACCCATGTTTCAGACCCATAGAGGAGAATGGACAGTATGATAGCTCTGTACACACTGATTTTGGTGCTTTGTCTCAGGTGCTTGTTGCTCCAGACTCTTTTGTGAAGCCTTCCGAATGCATTATATGCCTTTGATAATCTGTGATCTATCTCTTTGTCAATCTTGGCGTCTGAAGAGATGATGCTTCCCAGGTAGGTGAACTGCTGAACGGACTTAAGCACAGATGTGCCTATGCTGACGTGAGGATGGTGGTGTTCTTCCTGTGGTGCGGGCTGGTAGAGGACTTCTGTTTTCTTCAGGCTGACTTCCAGCCCAAACAGCTCTGCAGCTGCTGCAAAGCAGGACGTGAGGCGCTGCAGGGCTGCTTCTGAATGGGCGACAAGGGCAGCATCGTCAGCAAAAAGTAGCTCACGGACTAGATAGTTTAGAGTCTTAGTGCGAGCCCTCAGACGGCTTAAGTTGAACAAGCTACCATCAGTACGATAGCGTATATATATGCCGTCTTCTTCTTGTAGGTCTGCCATAGCCCTTTGGAGCATCATGCTGAAGAAGATTGTAAATAGGGTTGGTGCAAGAACACAACCTTGTTTCACTCCATTAGTTATGAGAAAGGGCTCCGAGAGAGCATCGCCGTATCTGACTTGACCGTGCTGGCCCTCATGTAACAGGACAATCATTTTGAGGAACTTGGGGGGGACATCCTAGACGTTCCAGGATCTGCCACAGACCTTTCCTGCTCACAGTGTCGAAGGCTTTGGTGAGGTCGACAAATGTTACATAGAGTCCTTTGTTCTGCTCTCTACATTTCTCTTGCAGTTGTCTAAGGGCAAAAACCATATCTGTGGTGCTCCTATTTGCTCTGAAGCCGCATTGGCTTTCAGGGAGAAGTTCTTCTGCAATAGCCGGAACTAATCTGTTCAGGAGTATCCTTGCAAGGATTTTTCCAGCAATGGAGAGCAGTGTTATACCTCGATAGTTTGAGCAATCGGATTTTGTTCCCTTTTTCTTATACAGGGTGATGATAACTGCATCTCGGAGATCTGATGGCAGTTCACCTTTTTCCCAGCAACTCACAAGGAGCTCGTGGAATTTAGCATGCAGTACATGACCTCCCTGTTTCCAAGCTTCAGGTGGGATGCCATCGATCCCGGCTGCCTTGCCATTTTTCAACTGCTGTATGGCCTCAATGGTCTCTTCCAGAGTGGGAGCTGTGTCCAGTTCATTTTTCATTGGTTGTTGTATCATGTGTGTTGGATAGCTGAACCTTGGACTACTCGGCTGGCATTAAAGAGACCCTGAAAATGTTCAGCCCATCGGTTCAGGATGGAGGTTTTATCAGTAATTAGTGTTTGACCATCTGTACTGTATAAGGGGCTTTGGACCTGATAAGTAGGTCCAAACACTGCTTTGAGAGCTTCATAAAAACCTCTGTGATCACCGAGATCTGCACAGCGTTGTGTCTTTTCTGATAAATCAATCCACCACTTGTTCTGATGTCTCTGAGTTTTTGTTTGAGTTTACTACATGCGAGACTAAAGGCTGCTTTTCTTACATGGCAAGATGGCTGGGCGAGGAATGCCTGGTGAGTGGTTCTCTTCTTTGCCAACAGCTCCTGGATCTCTTGGTTGTTTTCATCAAACCAGTCTTGGTTTTTCTTAAGGGAGAATCCTAGGGATTCTTCAGCAGACTGCAGGATACTGTTTTTTGATGTGTTGCCAGAGCGCTGTAGGAGAAGAATCTGTAGGGTGGACTTCAAGTTTTGCTTGCAGATTTACCTGAAGTTGTCTCTCACAACAGCCTGTTGAAGACTGTTGACTTGAGTCTCCTCTTTAAGATGCCACCCTCTTAGGTTTGAGCTTAAGGTGTAGATTTAGTTTACATCTTACAAGGCGATGGTCTGTTTGACATTCTGCACTGGGCATCACTCGAGTATGACGGACATCACGAATGTTTCTCTGGCGCACTAAAACATAGTCAATGAGGTGCCACTGCTTGGATCGGGATGCATCCAGGTGGTCTTCAAGCTATCTTTCTGCTGAAAGATGGTGTTTGTAATAGTCAGCTGCTGTTCTGCACAAAACTCTAGCAGAAGGCGCCCCATTATCATTACAGTTTCCAACACCATGCTTGCCTAATACACCTTTCCAGGCTTCAAAGTTTTTCCTACTCTGGCATTGAAATCACCAAGGATAATGATTTTATCTTCTGCAGGGACCTTTTGTATGAGGTGGCGAGGTCTGAGTAGAATTTGTCTTTCTCCACAGGGTCAGCTTGCATAGTTGGGGCATATATACTGAAGAGAACAGCATGTGGGAGGCGTAAGGAGATAATGCGATCAGAGTGACCTGTCGGCAACGTCTCGAGTTTAGAGGCGATGGAGTTTTTAATCATAAAGCCTACTCCTGAAAGATGTTTCTCAGTTTTGGGTTTGCCAGACCAGTAGAGTGTGTAGCCGGCACCGTGTTCTTTAAGGCTGCCTTCCTCATGGAGACGAACTTCACTAAGAGCAGCGATGTCAATATTAAGCCGTGATAGTTCATGGGCTATTAGAGCAGAGCGACGCTCAGGACGTCCACTATCTGCAGAATCTTGCATGGTTCTGATGTTCCAGCATGCAAGTGTCAGTCTATTTGCACCTTTGCAGGCAGGTGTTGGCCTTTGTTTCTTTGTCTTTGTTCGACCGCATCGGAAGATGCCCGTTGGCCGCGCTAGCCAACCAGGTAGACGGGGATGAGCTTCGTTAGGGCCACCTTTTTCTAGGCCCTCTCCATACGGAGCAAGCAGTGCTCTCCTTAAAAAAGGCTGCTTGGTCGTTCAGGATGCTGCCGAACAAGACTGTCATATCCCGGGTCAGTCTCGAGCGACCAAAGTCCTGAACCGCCTGCATGCAGGGTTGGGTCTGCGGCTTCCAGTGCATCTTTACACCTACCGTTTCGTCCCTCGCCTATCGCTACAGGGCTTTTTCGGAAGTTGGATGTGTCCTTCGAGCCTGTGCAATGGATTTTTCTGGTGGAGCGCAGCGTGCACAGAACTGGCCTCACCCTTTAAACCAAAGGTTCATCTGCCAGGGCCTAGCAAGCTTGGACGGTGGCAGCGAGGTCCTCAGGTCGTAGGTTTGGTTCGAGTTTCCTTCTCTTAGATGGTTGACCTTACAGGGTTAGACGAGCACCATCTGCCCGGGTTTGAAATCAGAGTTTTCCTTCTCTTAGGATGGTTGCCAAAAGGCTAGAGAGCCCATCCTACCCTTTGACGCTCTTTGTCAGACCCTTCCGTTGTGACCTGTCTGGTATGGGAGGCCCTACCGCCGGCTATTATGCCACCGCCAGCATAGCTCACAACTTCACTAGGGTACGCAAGCCTCTCCCCCACTGCAAGGGGGCGCCAATGGAGAGGTAGACATATGTAATAGATAGATATAATATAATAGATAGACAGATAGAAAATGTAATAGATAGATATAATATAATAGATAGACAGATAGAAAATAGATAGACAGATAGATAGATAAAGACAGACAGACAGGCAGACAGACATATATAATAGAACCAAGTTGGAAGAGACTCCCAATGGTCACCTAGTCCAGCCCCATTCTGCCATGCAAGAATACCCAATTAAAGCAATGTTGAAATATCTCCCTCCAGCCTCTGTTTAAAGGCCTCCAAGGAAGGAGAATCCATTACTTTCCAAGAAGTCTTTTCCACTCTCTCAAACAAGAGTTTGAAATATCTATTGTTCAGATCTGGTGCTTCTACACTGTTCAATTAATGCAGTTCAACACCGCCTTGAGTGCCCTGGCTCCATCCTAGGAATTGTACTTCGGTGTGGCACTGGCATAATTTATTAAAGAGGATCTTATAATACTACAATTTCCAGGGCTCCATGACACTGAGCCGTGGATGTTAAAGCAGTTTCAAACGGCAGTGTAGACGCACCCCTGGAAAGAGCTCAAAACAGAGAGACAGTGTTGGGAAGGGGATGTTTCATAGACCCCCCGAACCCCCAAAGGGACCAATAAAGTCCTCCTACCAGGCGAAGGGGATGCGCCGGTGGGCTGACATGATGTAGCGGTCACTCTTGCTGGACAGCGGTCGCATCAGGCCAAAGTCCCCAATCTTGGCCTGATCTTCGGAGGCCAGGAGGATGTTCCGGGCGGCCAAGTCCCGGTGGACGAAGAGTTTGGCTTCCAAATAGGCCATGCCCTTGGCCACCTGAGAGGCGTAGCTCCAAAGCCGGTGGAGTGGGAACGGTGGGCGGAGGCGGTCATAGAGGGAGCCCAGCGGGGCCAGCTCTGTTACCTATGGGAAGGAATGAGAGAATCCTAGAGGTGGAAGGGGCACCCAAAGGCCATCCATTCCAACCCCATTCAGTAGACACCATTCAAACCCTACCAATGGATGGCTAGAATCCTACAGTTGGAAGGGGCACCCAAAGGTCATCCAGTCCAACACCATTATGCTAGGCAGGAAGGCATAATCAAAGTCCTCCTGACAGATGGCCATCCAGCCCGTTTACAAAAACTCCAAAGACTGAATACTAGAAATCTACAGTTGGAAGGGACCCCTAAAGGCCATCTAATCAAACCCACATTCTGCCAGGCAGGAAGACACTATCAAAGCCTTCCCAATGGATGGCCATGCAGCTCCTGTTTTAATAACTCCAAAGATTGAATGCTAGAAATCTATAGAGACCCTGGGGCGGGGCTTCCCTCCGCCTCCTCCTCTTTGCAGCGCACCCTCCTTTCTTGAGTCAAAGAAAGGAGGGCGCGTCTTGAGTCAAAAGGAGGGAGGGAAGCCCCACCCCCTGGGGCGCTGCCGAGCATGCGCAGCAGGAGGGCGTGAGCGCCTCTGCCTCCTCTGCCATGTTCCTGGGTGCCGCACATGCCCCACAGCTGCCCCAGGGGCTTACCTCTGCCTCCTCCTCCTCGTGCCCTCCTTCCTTGACAAGGGGGCGGGGGTGAGGGGGGGTGGCATTCCCTCCTCCCCCGCCCTCTCACAGTGCTCTCCCCTCGCCCTCCCTCGAGAGAGAGAGTTGCGTTGCGGTTTTGTTTCAACATTTTTTTGGGGTCCGTGTGAATTGCGCCCCCCTGGCTTGTGCCCCTAGGCCATGGCCTAGGGTGGCCTTATGGGTAATCCGGGCCTGTTCTTATCAAGGGGGAAAGGGGTCTCCACTGAAGCTTTACCTTCTATCTTTGTTTCCACAGTAAGCCCAGGGATGTTAATCCTTCCCTTTGCAAATAAATTCAGTTTAAGAACAAACCTACAGAACCTCTCTTGTTTGTAACTTGGGGGGCTGCTTGTAGTAGCAAGGGATCCCTAAAGGCCATCTAGTCCAACCTCCTTCCAGATTTATTTATTTATTTATCTATTTATTGTGTCAGAAGCAAATTGAGAATACATTTATAATGCGTACAAAAACCACAAAGTTAAAAGCTTGGCATTATATTGAATTTCCTTTGCCCAAGACTGGCCACCTTTGAGTGCTTCTTGTGTGGGAGGGAAGATACCACCAAAGCCCTCCTCCCACAAGAGGCCAAGCTCCAAGGAAGCACATCCTCTGTCAGACAACTCTTACCATCAGGATATTTTGACACTGGAGGATGTATAAATGCATCCTAGACCCATGACTGCCTAGATAAGTGTAATTTCTAGGAGTCTTTATGTCCTCCAGTTTGACTTGGGTGTCTACTTCAGGCATGGTGAAACTTCGGCCATCCTTCCAGGTGTTTTGGACTTCAACTCCCGCAATTACTACAGGTTGTTAGGAATTGTGGGAGTTGAAATCCAAAACACCTGGAGGGGGGAGGGCTGAAGTTTCACCATGCGTGACCTCAAAGCTTACCATTTTGAGGGGCTGGGTGAGGACCACCCCATGGAGGCGGATGAGGTTGGGGTGGTGCAGGCAGCACATGGCGTTGACTTCGTTGAGGAAGTCGATCAAGGCCCCCGGATCGGCGGAGACGTCGGAACGGAGCGTTTTCACGGCGACCGGGATCTGGGGAAGGAAAGATCTCAGGCAGGGCCTTCCAGTGCCATTGCAAGGCTGCAGCAGTAAACCTCGCCCATGAGTCTTTGTGCTTTTGAGACAAACTTATGGGGACTTTAGGAACTCCAGAACGTTTCATTAGGCAAGAAATAGGTGGTTTGTAGAGCCTGATATTCCTTAGTGGTCCTTTTGGACTTGGGGATGGGTCTTTTTTTTGGACAGCTACTCCCAGCATAAATGGTTTGGGGGATTGTGGGAGTTGCACCGGGAATGTGGCGCAGCTGGCTAAGTGTCAGCTACATAAGATCTCTCTGACCAGTAGGTCATGAGTTTAAGGCTTGCGCGGGTCGAGGTGGGTGCTCGACCTTTAAGTGCAGCCTGCTGTCGACCTTTGCAGTCAGAAAGACAGTTGCATCTGTCAAGTAGGAGATAAAGGTACCACATTAGGTGGGGAGGCAAATTTTGACTGAATTATGAGGCCATCAAAGAACTCCAGGAATGCTGAGAATGCGGAAGGAACAACAAGAGACGCTCGGAACGCTGAGAGATGAGGTGTGAGTCAGCGCCCCCTGGTGGTCAGAGTTTGCCTCTGTTCGTCTATATGTGTGTATGTGGAAACGGCAGGGATTGTCTGCTAA
Source organism: Anolis apletophallus (assembly GCA_030556195.1). NCBI lineage: Eukaryota > Metazoa > Chordata > Lepidosauria > Squamata > Anolidae > Anolis > Anolis apletophallus. Next base: position 149,057,419 of record JARBWK010000008.1, on the reverse strand, counting down.
GTATGTGTACCTGTAATCCGCTCGGGGTGAGAAGATTGGAATATAAATAAAGTGTATTATTATTATTATTAGTTGCAGTCCAAAAAAGGCACCTTCCCCCATGTTCTGGAGGTTCTGGCCTATAGCATTTTGGGGAGGAAAGGGACCAAGCACAGATTCTATACAGTATGTACACGTGTTTTCAATGGCTGAGCGTGCATCTGCTTACTTAGGCGATCCCTCATTGTCTGAGTAAGATTGTCCTCCAAGTTTGCTCTACAGAATGGGCAAAGTATGATGCTAAGGCAGGTCCCAGGTTCATATCCCGGACGAGCCCCCAAAACAATGTCTGTGTGAGATGAAGAGGTTGTGGAAGCCCCACTAGATCAAGTGTTAATAAAAGACTTGAAGATGGAACCATTGAGTCCTAAATGGAGAGGACCATTTACTGTTCTTCTTTCTACCCCTGCAATGGGAGTCGCAGTCTCTGGAGCACTTACAATGCCTCCTCCTGGGGCAGTCCATTCGGCCCGATGCACGACCCCAAAGCATCCATCGCCCAGCCGTTCGCGCAGCCGCAGGTCCCACTCACTGATCAGGCATTTCAAAGAGGCCTCAGCATCTACTCTGGGTACCAAAGGAGCCGCCGTTGGTGGGGTGGGATGTGGGGCATCTTCCTGTTCTGGGCTCCGTCCCCCGGTGAACATCTGCAGGAAACGAGAACATGAAAACGTTAATAGAGTTGGAAGGGACCCCTAGAGAACATCTAGTCCAACCCTATTCTGCCAGGCAGCAAGAGGAGAAAGCCTCTTGCTCCATTAGATCAGTGTTTCCCAGTAGTGTGCCATGGTGGACCTCCTGCTGTGCCACAAGAAAAGCTCTCTGCCCCCCTTCCTCCCCCCCTCCTGCCGAACTCCTGCTGCTTGGGGGAGGAGGAGGAAGGGCCGGGCGGCGGTGAAGAAAAAGAAGAATGGGCCGAGGCACCACCTCCTTCGGCCATTTCCCCAGCCAGCCTCCAATCCGCCATGACTCCTGTCCCTCGCTTGCTGAAGCCACGCGGAGGAGGAGCCCCGTCCACTGAAGCCTGTCCACCGCTCATGCACCTGTGGAAGAGCTGAAGCTGGGGGAGGGGGCGGGGCATGGTGCGGCCTGGCTCCGTCCCCTCCCCCGGCTTCCACTCTCCCACAGCTTCTCCAGCCTTGAGGGGACAGTGCCAAGCCAGCATTGTGCTGGCTCTGCCACTGCTGGCTTGCCATTGCCCCTCAAGGCTGAGAAGCTGTGGGAGAGCTGAAGCCAGGGGGGAGGGGGCGGGGCATGGCACGGCCTGGCTCCTCCCCCTCCCCGGCTTCGGCACTCCCAGCAGCTGCTCCCAGCAGGCCACCATCCCCCAGCCGTTCTTTACTGTGTTAGAGTGTCATTTTGTGTCATTTTTGTTGGTGGTGTGCCCCCCACTTTTAATGTTAAAAGTGTGCCGCGGCTCAAAAAAGGTTGGGAAACACTGCATTTGATAACAGAGGATATAGAATGAGAAATCAAAGAAAATAGAGAAAACTGAGCTTCTTTCAGACTATATTTTCCAGAAAGCCCCAGATGGCAGTGGGTTCTGGAAAGCTCAATAAGTTTTATCATGGACATACTTTTGCAAAAAGAGATTGTTTTAGATAGAAAAAATACCTTATAGACCCAGGACATGGGGCGCTGGCCTTGGGGCCGCCTACGTTTTAAAGCATCCTCCAACCGTCTCTGTCCTGCAAGAAAATCTATTATTATTATTTGATACACAACAAGATTCTCACACAGCAAAAAAGAACACTCTGCTGGCTTTTGTATTGAACCACACATCAGACCCTTCCCAAGTGTCTAGGACTGTGTGATGTATTGGCGAATAATGTGTGCAGATCCCAGTAGAGTGGCCTTTGGCAGCTGGCAGGTTGTGATTTTGTCAGTGTCGATTGTTTTTAAGTGCAGGCCAAGATCTTTAGGCACTGCACCCAATGTGCCAATCACCACTGGGACCACCTTGACTGGCTTGTGCCGGAGTCTTTGCAGTTTTGTCTTTAAATCCTCGTATTCTGTAAGCTTTTCTAGTGGCTCCTCATCAATTCTGCTGTCACCTGGGATTGCAACATCAGCGATCCACAATCAATTCAACAATTTGAATTGATTGCCTGACCACAACGCAGAGGGGGGCATTTAACGCCATTGCACCCACACTGTGGAATGCTCTTCCTCACACAGTTCGGGCTCTACCGAACCTGCTGGCCTTCCGTAAGGCCTGCAAAACCCTTCTGTTCGTGCAGGCCTTCGGTCAGTAACAATCCTTGGCCATGTAAGAGTTAATTGGCGCATATGTACATTGTATATTTTACTGTGTTAGATGTTGGTGGGTGTTATATAGTGCTTTTATAGTGCTTTTACTGTGTTTTTAGTATTTTGATCTATGTAAGTCGCCCCGAAGTTGGCCCGTGCCTGCTAATTTAAAGCAGGCACGGGCCAACTTCAGTCCTCCAGGTGTTTTGGCCTTTAACTCCCACAATTTCTAACAACCTACCGGCTGCTCGGAATTGTGGGAGTTGGAGTCCAAAGCACCTGGAGGGTCGAAGTTGGGCCATGCCTGCTTTAGTACATAATATCCTTGGAAGTGCAGTGCTTCGGAAAGCCCTTCTCCATTGGGACATTGCCAAAGGTGTGTTACCTGGTCGCCCCATGCCAATGCGCTCCAGGTCGGAGGGCTTGACATAGTCGAAGTGTCCTGGCCGAGTGACATGTAGTTCGTCTCGGATCCTGCTGTAGAACTGCTCCAATTGGATCTCAGTTAAGAGCTGGAGAAGCCATTCGGTGCCATCGTCGGGTGCCATCCGGGCACTCCTTGGGGGGGAGAGAAACAAAACCCATTATACTATGTAACACATTTTTTGTTCCTGGGTTATAAATGTCATTTCCTGATTGGTTGTATCATAAAAACACGGGGAGAGTTTATTAAACTGCCAAAACTCTGTCTTTGCAGGAGGGACATCATCCTGCAGCACATTTTGCAATAGTTTTGCAATGAATATCTCACCATGGCAGCTACAAAAGCAAAGTTTCTGGAATAGAACAACTACTTGCAAAAGAAAGACGACACAATTAAATAGGAAATAACACTTTTGAACCAGGAACAGTTTTTTTTCAAATGTTGTTACATGTTGTTGTTGTTTATTATTAGAAGCATTCTGTCCTGACGTTTCACCTGCATCTATGGCAGGCATCCTCAGAGGTTGTGAGGTCTGTTGGAAACTAGGCAAGTGAAGTTTACATATCTGTGAAATGTCCAAGGTAGGAGATATATATAAACCTCACTTGCCTAGTTTCCAAGAGATCTCACAACCTCTGAGGATGCCTTCCATAGATGTGGGTGAAATGTCAGGAGAGAATGCTTCTGGAACATGGCTAGACAGCCCGGAAAACTCACAGCAACCCAGTGATTCTGGCCATGAAAGTATTTGACACCACATTATTATTATTACTACTACTACTATTATTATTAGAAACACAAGATTAGTACACAGCAAACAAGATCACTATGCTGGTTGTTGATTACTACTACTACTACTCTCGGCATTACTTTGCAAACGAAGATTCTTAGGAAGGACTTAGCCCACGCTTTTTACAAGCGCGTTGATGACTAAAAAGGCCAATCTGAGATAGGCAAGTTCAGTTGCAGAAAGCACAGCAGAAAGTCTCCTTGGGTGATGCTGTTTCCAAGTTGAGGGTCTTTCTGCGTTGTCGTTTCTCTTCGAGACCCATTTGCCGTGTCTTCTCGAAAGAGGCCGCAGCATTGTGGATAGTGCGTCTCCACGCCTCCCGATGTGAGGCCAGGGTGGACCATTGTTGGTGATCAATCTGGCCGAGCCTGAGATGTTGTTTCAGGGAGTCCTTGTATCTCTTTTTGGGGGCGCCTCTCTTGCGCTGACCCGTGGCGAGTTCACCATAGAGTAGTATCTTTGGGAGGCGGTGATCCTCCATCCTAGAGATGTGCCCTGCCCAGCGCAGCTGTGTTCTACTACTATTACTACTATTCAAAACCTCCTATCCATAAAAATGAAATGTCCCCTACTGTTATTATTACGGTATTATTATTTGAAACCTCCTATCCATAAAACAGAAATGGCATTAATCATCATCGGAAGCCTTCTATACATAAAAAAGAAATGGCACTCATCATCCTCTTCTCTGTGTAAAGAGAAACACACCCCACTTTCTCCCAACTGATATAACATGCTTCTACACTGTAGGATTGATGCAGCTTGACACCACTTGAACTGCTGTGGCTCAATGCTATGGGATCCTGGGAGTTGTAGTTTGACAAGCTGGAATGTGTCCAGAGGAGGGCGACTCAAATGATCAAGGGTCTGGAGAACAAGCCCTATGAGGAGCGACTTAAAGAGCTGGGCACGTTTAGCCTTCAGAAGAGAAGGCTGAGAGGAGACATGATGAGGGCCATGCATAAATATGTGAGAGGAAGTCATAGGAATGAGGGAGCAAGCTTCCTTTCTGCTGCCCTGGAGACTAGGACGCAATGGAACAATGGCTTCAAACTACAAGAGAGGAGATTCCACCTGAACATGAGGAAGAACTTCCTGACTGTGAGAGCTGTTCAGCAGTGGAACTCTCTGCCCCGGAGTGTTGTGGAAGCTCCTTCTTTGGAAGCTTTTAAACAGAGGCTGGATGGCCATCTGTCGGGGGTGATTTGAATGCGATTTTCCTGCTTCTTGGCAGAATGGAGTTGGACTGGATGCCACGAGGTCTTTTCCAACTCTAGGATTCTATGATTCTAAGACAGGCCTGGGCAAACTTCGGCCCTCCAGGTGTTTTGGACTCCAACTCCCACAATTCCTAACAGCCTACCGGCTGTTAGGAATTGTGGGAGTTGGAGTCCAAAACACCTGGAGGGCCGAAGTTGGCCCAGGCCTGCTTTAAGGCCATGAACTTACTCTGCTTTGCCAAATGACAATGCTCACAGTTCCACAGCATGGAGCCATGGCGGTTAACCTGGTGCCAAACTGAATGAATTCTGCAATGTAGATGCACCATAGACTCCAGCAGATTGTCTGTCTCCATTTGGGTTTTTCTCACTCCATAGGCAACTTGACTCACTTGCTTGAGCCATCTGTTTAAACGAAGCTTTGCTTTTGCCATTTTACCCTGCCATTGTATATAATGCAATCTATCCAAGACTCGCTCTTGTTTATTTCCTTGCCATCGGGAACTGAACTTGTTTTACTTGTTTTAATAATTATAATCCATTATAATTGTAATACTTAATCTTATTTAAATATTTATGTTTTCTAGATCAGTGTTTTTCAACCTTTTTTGAGCCGCGGCACATTTTTTACATTTACAAAATCCTGGGGCACACCACCAACCAAAGTGACACAAAATGACACTCTAACACAGTAATACGTATAGTTAATATGTTTTTAAAATGTATTTATACACTCAGTGTGAAACCTGGGCCTGTTTCGATGAACACAACATATATATGACTTCCTCTCACATATTTATACATGGCTATCATGTCTTCCCTCAGCCTTCTCTTCTTCAGGCTAAACATGCCCAGCTCTTCAAGCTGCTCCTCATAGAGCTTGTTCTCCAGACCTTTGTGAAATTTCACCCTGAGTGAAACTTGCTTCCAGTTAACTATGGATGTCATGAAGCTGTTATAAACAGTTCCTTGGGGGAGGCAACTCTCAAAAAATCCAGTAAAATAGTGAGAGAAAAAAATCCAAGCGGAGAGGCTCAATTTGTTTCTTGAAACCTGTGAGGAGGCTGCTAGGAGGGGGAGAGTGCCAATTTCCCATGGCACACCTGATGATCGCTCATGGCACACTACTGTGCCACGGCACACTGGTTGGGAAACACTGTTCTAGATTATTTAAGACTGTGAGCCGCTTGAAGAACTAAGTTAATATGGTAATCATAAATCAAGCAAGGGGTGCAAATAACTGGTGGGCCACTGTGTGACACAGAATGCTGGACTAGATGGGCTGAGGTCCGATTCAGCATGGCTCTTCTTATGTTCTTATGTTCTTATCATCATCAGAAAGCAATGTAATAAATTGGAATGTTATTTCCTTGTTGGTACAATTAATACCATCTAGTTCCATGTCAATGTTATTTTTAGAATTCTGCTTCAAAAGTAACAGAGGAATGCAGTGTAACCAATGACTTCTAGTCAGGGCTGTAGCCAGGATTTTGATTCGGGAGGGGCTGAGTTTGATTGGGGAGGGGGGTGCTGAATCTGAGTGGGAGGGGATCAATCAATCAAAACTTTATTACGCTCACAGACCAGCACAAAGCGGGCACAAGCACCCCAAGAGGAGAAGGACAACTCCCCAGTAAACAGTTAGAGGGGGTCTACGCTAGCAAACCTTTTGTATTGTTATCCCAATACCCCCATGCATATGGGATATATTGAGCATGGTGATCAGATCATGATATAAATACACATAACAGTTTAAATAATGTACCAGTAACACCTGAGAGGCTACATGCCTGCTTATAATTAATGCTCATTTCCAAAAACATAAAAAGTCAGAGTGCATTTGCTTTGCTGGTGTAACAAATAGTATCTTTTAGATCAGTGTTTCTCAACCAGTGTGCCATGGCACACTAGTGTGCCGTGAGCGATCATCAGGTGTGCCGTGAGAAAAGCTCTCTGCCCCCCTTCCTTCCCCCTCCTCCTGCCGAACTCCTGCTGCTTGGGGAGGAGGAGGAAGGGCCCGGTGGCCGTTTCCCCAGCCAGCCTCCAATCCGCCATGACTCCCACCATGACTCTCGCCCCTCGCTCGCTGAAGCCGCGCGGAGGAGGACCCCTGCCCACTGAAGCCCGTCCACCGCTCATACTCCTCCTCTGTGGGAGAGCTGAAGCCAGGGGAGGGGGCAGGGCATTGTGCCCCCCCCCGGCTTCAGCGCTCACACAGCTTTGCCAGCCTTGAGGGGCAATGCCAAGCCAGCGGTGGCCGAACCAGCACAATGCTGGCTTGGCACTGCCCCCTCAAGGCTGGCGAAGCTGTGGGAGAACTGAAGCTGGGGGGGGGGGGCGGGGCATGGCACGGCCTGGCTCCTCCCCCTCCCCCAGCTTCGGCACTCCCAGCAGCTGCTCCCAGCAGGCCACCATCCGCCAGCCGTTGTTTACAGTGTTAGAGTGTCATTTTGTGTCATTTTGGTTGGTGGTGTGCCCCCGGATTTTTTTAATGTTAAAAGTGTGCCGCAGCTCAAAAAAGGTTGGGAAACACTGTTTTAGATACATTTAACTACTATTATGTTTTAAGCTGCATTTCAGAAGCAACAGAAGAAAATAGAACAAAGTTGCCTTTCTGGGATAATTAATAACATCCTAATGTAACTCTTGGAAGTAAACTTTTAAGCTATTTATAAGTATTAGAAGTAGCAGCTTTATTTAATAGTTCCCTGAGTCCTTCCAGGGAGATGGTGGTGGGATACAAAAATAAAGTAGTTGTTGTTGTTGCTGCTGCTGCTGCTGCTATTATTATTATTATTAGTTCACCCGCATCCTTATGCATTTTGTACAATTAAAAATTTGAATTTTTGAAATAACCCGGGCAACCCCATGTACCCAAGCTAATAACAAAAAAAATATTAAAAGCTTTAAAATTAGCAACTATTGCCAATAATAATAATAATGATGATCTTTATTTATACCCCGCCACCATCTCCCCAATGGGGACTCGGGGCAGCTAACCTGAGGCCAAGCCCTTCAAAAATACAATACAACACAGTAAAATGCAAAATACAAAACAAAATACATCAGAAATAATTATAATTAAAAAGAAAAGATATATACACATATTTTGTTATGTCTATTTTAAATAGCTGTTAGCCCCAGCTTCTGCCAACCTAGCAGTTTAAAAACATGCAGATGTGAGTAGATCAATAGGTACCGCTTCTGCGAGAGGGTAAAAGCGCTCCATGCAGTCATGCTGGCCGCGTGACTTTGGAGGTGTCTACGGACAACGCTGGCTCTTCGGATTAGAAATGGAGATGAGCACTAACCCCCAGAGTCGGACTCAATTAAACTTAACATCAAGGGAAAACTTTAATTTTTACTTAGTAGTTGCAAAAAGCAATGACAATTCATCTTCATGTTAATCACTAGCGTCATGTCAAATTCTGGTCCAATGCAAGAACAATTGCTTTCCATTGGAACTCCTTGTCACTATTGCTAGTGACACGGGGATGACGTGAGCTGTAGTCACACATATATAATGAGCGCACCTGCCTCTCTTCTGCTTGACCTTTTACTAAAGTCAGATTAATGTGCATCCAAAGCTAAGAAACCCAATAAAAAGGGAGGGCAGAAGAAGGAGGGAGAAGTTGACTTTCCTGCCCAAAGGAAATATTCCAGATCAACCGGTTTCTTTCAGTGAGCAAGAGATGAGAACGCAACACGGATTGCGGAGAGACACAGCCAGGGGTTTCCAGGCCCCAAGTCATCAGAGAATGATGCACTACTATCTGATATAGGTTGAGCCTCCCCCAATGCTTGAGACCAAAAGGGTTTTGGAAATCTGGTTTCAGAAAGCTGGCGTATGTATAGAAACACCCTTATGTACTGTTTTCATACATTCATTTCTGTTTTATATAGACCTAATTAATATAGAGCCTGAAGGTCATCACTATAAAGATTCGAGTCTAATGAACACACCACCGAATGTCATGCACACCGGGGTTCAGTGGTTAGAATGTTATTTTATGTGTTTTATCTGTTTTTACCTGGTTTTAATTGTTGTAAACCGCTCTGGGCTCCGGAGAGAGCGGTCTACTAAATCAAATAAATAAATAAATAAATAAACCCATAGACCCACGGAAATCGTCTGAAGGGCCCTCCTGAGGTCATATAGTCCACCCTTCACCAATGCAGGGAATCCATCATGAAAACATCTCCAGACAGATCAGACAGTGTTAACCTTGTTAATCGCCCCAAGTTGCCTTCGAGCTGAGAGGGGCGGTATACAAATGAACTAAATAAATAAATAGTGGGCCTCACCAAACTACAGCTCCCAAAATCCCATCACTTTGAGCCATGGTAATTCAAGTGATGTCAAAATGCGTTAATCCAACTGTACAGGGTTGAACCCATAGACTACTGGAATACAATGCAAGAGTCAGAGGGGCTCTACTGTGGTCATCTAGCCGCGTCACACTTTTAACATTAAAAAAATCCGGGGGCACACCAACAACCAAAATGACACTTTAACACAGTAAAGAACGGCTGGGGGATGGTGGCCTGCTGGGAGCAGCTGCTGGGAGTGCCAAAGCCGGGGGAGGGGCGGAGCCAGGCCGTGCCATGCCCCGCCCCCTTCCCCTGGCTTCAGCTCTCCCACAGCTGAAGGTGCACGGAGGAGGAGGAGCATGAGCGGTGGACAGGCTTCAGTGGGTGGGGCTCCTCCTCCGCACGGCTTCAGCGAGAGAGGGGCGGGAGTCATAGTGGATTGGAGGCTGGCTGGGGAAATGGCTAAAGGAGGCGACGCCCTGGCCCCTTCTTCTTTTTCTTCGCCGCCGCCCGGCCCTTCCTCCCCCTCCCCCAAGCAGAGGAGTTCGGTAGGAGGAGGGGGGAAGGAAGGGGGACCGAGAGCTTTTCTCGCAGCACAGCAGGAGGTCCGTCACGGCACACTACTGTGCCACGTCACAGCGGTTGGGAAACACTGATCTAGTCCACCCTTCACCAATGAAGGGTATCCATCATGAAAAGAGTCCTGGATAGAACGGATAAAGGTCTCACCAAACTATGACTCCCAGGAACTCATAGCATTATTTATTTATTTATTTATTTATTTATTTATTTGCGACACCCTTCATCAATGTAGGGAATCCATTGTGAAAAAAGCCTTGGATAGTACAGATAGGGGATTGAACCCATAGACTATTGAAATTTTTATTTATTTATTTGTTTGTTTACAGTATTTATATTCCGCCCTTCTCAACCCTGCAGGGGACTCAGGGGACTCAGGGCGGATTACAATGTACCAGGGGTGGTCCTACAGGTAGGCCAAGGAAGCGGCCGCATGGGGCGCCATCTGGGAAGGGGCACCATCTGGGATGTTCCTCAGGCAGCGCCGCGGCTGCCTGCTTTTGGGCCCCGGCCTTGTGCGCTCCGACACCGCTTCTGGGCATGCACGGAGGTTTTCGCGCAGTTGCTCCGGAGCTGAAGTTGAGCGCAGGAGCAACTGCGCATGCGCAAAAACCTCCGTGCATGCCCAGTAGCTCCTGTGCACAGAAGCCAGTAAGCAAAGCACTCCCTATCGGACAGGCAGGGAGTGCTTCCCCTCCCTTTGTCTCCGCCCCTGCCGCTGAACACGGTGACCCAATTGGACAGGCAGGGGGGGAGACAAAGGGAGAGGGGAGTGGAGCCAAAGGGGTATTGGCGACGTATTGCCTCCTGACAGCCGCTACCGGAAGTAGCCGCCGCGCGCTGAGGCAAACTCCCTCGCCAGGCCCAATCACGTGTGAACCCTACCACAACCGCCCACTTCCCCCCGTGCGCGCGCACCGGCCAGGAGCATTAAGGAGACACAGGCGCAACTACGCAGGCAAATAGTAATATATAATATTTTATTTTACTTTATTTTGGGTTATTTGACTTTTATAGGAATAATGAAAATATTTAGTAGAGGATAATTTTATTTAAATAAATAATTTATTTATTATTTTATAATAATAATATAATAGAATGTTATATTATATTATGTCAATATATTATAATATAATTATATTGTAATGTAGTATAATTATGATATAATATAGTATGAGTATGTACTGTAATATATTGTATATACATTGATACAATATAATACTACTAATGGTATTGTGATATTATAATTGTATATTTATTTTACATGGGGGGCACCAAAATAATGTTTTGGGGGGGCGCCAAAATAATATTCGCTTACCATACAAAATTACCTTAGACCGCCCCTGCAATGTTCATATACATGGCAAACACTGAATGCTATAGACACATAACATATATAGACAGACTCTCAGAGGCTATTTAACATTCCAACTTCTGGCCACCAGGGGAGCTGTCGCTTCCTCATTCTTTGAATATTTCTATGGCCTCATAAATCAGTTAAATTAGCCTCCCCACAAAGTGGTAATTTCCTACTTGACAGATGCAACTATCTTTCGGGATGCAAAGGTCGACAACAAGCTACACAATTTTGGTCGGGAGCTCACTCCAACCCGGGCTGGCTTTGAACTCATGACCTTTCCATCAGTAGTGATCTTAATGCAGCTGACTCCCAGCCAGCTGCGCCACAGTCCCGATGCAATACAATGCAAGCTTCAGGAGGGTCCTCCTACAGTCATCTAGTCCACCCTTCACCAAGGCAGGGTGGACTACATGACCGCAGAAGGGTCCTTTTCAATCTTGAAAAGAGCCCTGAATAGAGTTGTAGTTGGGCCTCACCCAACTACAACTCCCAGGATTCCACAACATTGAGCCACGGAAGTTCAAGTAGGTTCAAAACTGCATTAACTCTACTGTGTAGACACCCCCAAACTTTGCACCCAACTCGGGAACAAAATTGGGTGGCCAACATAGAAAAGACAAACCCTGCAACGCTGTCATTGTTGTGTGACTCATTCCTGCCCGGCTCCCCAGTCGAGGCAAGCAGGCCTCGCAGGGGTGGCGCAAACCTGGCCGGCACATGATGAGAAAGGGCCCAGAGCTGGGTTTAATGAACCTCCTGGTTGGACCTCACCCAGACCGATACCTGCCATGCGCCTCCACCGCAGGGCCGTCCCCGGAGAAGCCCCTTGAGCCTGGCAGGGCTTGGGGACAAGGAGGCGCCGGCCACATTATCATACTTTTGGCAGCTTGGAATGCAAGAGGCCTTCGCCACGCTTTGGCCCTTGGCTTTCAGGGCAGGCGCATCATCATTCCACTGGAAAGGCATCCCTTCTTCCCTTCTTTACGCAACACACAAATTGATTATTTTCTTCTCTACCTAGAAGTCTCTTCTCTCTGTTTGCAGAAGGCAAAATCCTCTCGGCTTGGTTCATTACCACAATGGGGTTGTCTAGATCAGTGTTTTTCAACCTTTTTTGAGCTGCAGCACATTTTTTACATTTACAAAATCCTGGGACACACCACCAACCAAAATGACACAAAATGACATTCTAACACAGATGGAAGCACACTCTGAGGCAGAGAGTTCCACTGCTGAACAGCTCTCACAGTCAGGAAGTTCTTCCTAATGTTTACCCTCCTACACAGACATGCTTCCTGTGATGTTTGCTTTTCTGTCTATGCTGTTGTGTGCTATCTCTCTCTCTTTGCTTTTCTTTCTATGCTGTTGTGTGCTCTCTCTCTCTCTCTCTCTCTCTCTCTCTCTCTCTATATATATATATATATATATATAAATGTAATGTTCATTTGTGGGATTAACATAACTCAAAAACCACTGGAAAAATTGTTGCCAAATTTGTCCACAAAACATACTGATACTAACCCAAGGAAGGACCATCAGTCAAAAAATTGATTTTGTCATTTGGGAGTTGTAGTTGCTGGGAGTTATAGTTCACCTGCAATCAAGAGCATTCTGAACTCCACCAATGATGGAATGGAATCAAACCTCCCACACAGAACTCCCATAACCAAGAGAAAATACTATAAGAGTTTGGTGGGCATTGACCTTGGGTTTTGGAGTTGTAGTTCACCTATATCCAGAGAGCACTGTGGACTCAAACAATGTTGGATCAGGACCAAACTTGGCATGAATATTCAATATGCCCAAATGTGAACACAGATGGAGTTTGGGGAAAATAGACCTTGATATTTGGGAGTTACAGTTTCTGGGATTTATAGTTCACACACAATCAAAGAGCATCCTGAACTCTTGCAACAATGGAATTGAACCAAACTTGTCATATTGAACTCGCATTACCAACAGAAAGTACTGAAAAGGTTTGCTTGGGAATTGACCTTGAGTTTGGAAGTTGTAGTTCACCTACACCAGTGTTTCCCAACCTTTTTTGAGCCGTGGCACACTTTTAACATTAAAAAAATCCGGGGGCACACCGCCAACCAAAATGACACTGTAACACAGTAAAGAACGGCTGGGGGATGGTGACCTGCTGGGAGTGCCGAAGCTGGGAAGGGGGAGGAGCCAGGCCACACCATGCCCCGCCCCTTGCCCCGGCTTCAGTTCTCCCATAGCTTCGCCAGCCTTGAGGGCAGTGCCAAGCCAGCATTGTGCTGGCTCTGCCACTGCTGGGTTGGCACTGCCCTCTCAAGGCTGGCGAAGCTGTGGCAGCGCTGAAGCCAGGGGAGGGGGCGGAGCCAGGCCGCACCATGCCCTGCCCCCTCCCCCCGGCTTCAGTTCTCCCACAGCTTCGCCAGCTTTGAGAGGGCAGTGCCAAGCCAGCTTTGCCCCCTCAAGGCTGGCAAAGCTGTGGGAGTGCTGAAGCCGGGGGGAAGGGGCGGAGCCAGGCTGCGTCATGCCCCCCCTCCCCCCCGGCTTCAGCTCTCCCACAGAGGAGGAGCATGAGCGGTGGACGGTCTTCAGTAGGCAAGGCTCCTCCGCGCGACTTCAACAAGCAAGGGGCGAGAGTTATAGTGGATTGGAGGCTGGTTGGGGAAACGGCCGAAGGAGGTGGCGCCCCGGTCCCTTCTTTTTCTTCGCCGCCACCTGGCCCTTCCTCCTCTCCCAAGCAGCAGGAGTTTGGCAGGAGGAGGGGGGAAGGAAGGGGGCAGAGAGCTTTTCTCACGGCACACCTGATGATTGCTCACGGCACACTGGTTGAGAAACACTGGTCTAGATGACCTTTGGGGACCCTTTCAACTTAATTCTGAATTAATGCCTTTTGTTTTTGAGAAGGGGAAATCTTCTTGCTTTGCCTTCAGTGGCAAAACGGGGCGGGTCTAGATGACCTTCAGAGTCCTTTCGAATTCCAATTAACGCCTTCTTATTCAATTGAGAAAGCTTAATACCAAATAATCACCTCCTCTCTATTTATAGAAGTCAAGATCTTGGCTTGAGTTCGGTGACACAATGGGGCTGGTCTAGGTGACCTCTGGGGTCATCCATTCCAACACCAATTAATGGCCAATTGATTCCTTCTTGTTTTGAGAAGGCAAACTCCACTTTGCTTGGATTCAATAGCAGAATGGGGCTGGTCTAGATGACCTTTGGGGATCCATTCTGACTATTTACAGAAGTCAACATTAGATTGGCTTGGTTCAATGATAAGAGTGGGGCTGGTCTAAATGACCTTTGGGATCCCTCTTCCAACTTAATGTCAAGCCAATGCCTTCTTCCTGTTTTCAGAAGGCAAAATCTGATTGGCTTGGGTTCCATGGCAAAAAAGGGGTCTGGTCTAGATGACCTTTGGGGGTCCCTTCCAATTCCTAATGTATGCCGTTTAGCTCCACTTTCACTGCCATGAATGGCTAAATGATATGGAGTCCGTTTGGTAAGGCACCCGCACTGGAAGACTCAATTGGGAATGAAAGTGGTATTAAACTGCATTGTATTCAACAGTGTAGATGCACAAGCGGTTCTCCCCCAATGCAAAACATGCTGCCCATGACCTGGCTCTTTGGCACAGAAGGGAAAGTCCAAACCAAGAGCAAATATTGACAAGATACTCAAGACAGAAGTCAATACACAGGTTAGGGAGAGGCCAGAATACGAGACAGGTTGCATCTGAGGCCCCATCTACACTGCCTTGACCATGCCGATTGAACTGCATTATATGGTCAGTGTGGAGATACATCTAATTCAGTTCAATGAATTAGGCCCCATCTACACTGACCATGCAATCCAGTTTCCAAAGGCACAATTCCAATTATCCACTTCAAATGGGATTATGCGAGTCTACACTGACGTATAATTCAGTTTAAAGAATTCCAAAACTGGATTATATGGCAGTGTAGATGGGGCTTTATACCGTATTATATGAGTCAACACCAGATATAGGCAAACTCTCACCTTCCTATGCTTCCTTCCCTCTCTCTTGCCTTCCTCCTTCGTTCCCTCTTTCACTTCAACTCCTTCGTCCTTTCGTCCTTCTTTCCCTTTCTCCCTCTTTCTCCTTCCTTCCTTTCCACCCTTTCATCCTTCCCTCTTTCCTCCCTCTCTCCCTCTTTCTTCCCTTTTGTCTTCCTTCTCTCTCTCTCTCCTTCCCTTCCTTCCTTCCCTCCCTCCCATCCTTTCCTTTTCCTTTTATCCTTCACCCTTCCCATTTGTCCTTCCTTCCTTCTTTCCTCCCTCTCTCCCTTTCTTCTTCCTTCCATTTTGTCTGTCGGTCCTTCTCTCTTTCCTTCCATCTTTCCCTTTTTTTCCATCTTTCCGTCCTTTTCCTTCCTTCCTTCCTTCCTTCTTTCCTCTCTTTCTCCTTCCTTCCCTTTTGTCTTTCCTTCCTTCCCTTTTTCCTCTCTCTCTCCCTTTCTTCTTCCTTCCTTCCATTTTGTCTTTCATTCCTTATTTCCTTCCATCTTTCCATCCATCCTTCCTTCCTTCTTTTCCACCCATCCTTCCTTCCTTTCCACCCTTTCTCCCTTCCTTTCTCTCTTTATCTTTCTTTCTCCTTCCTTCCCTTTTGTCTTTCCTTCCTCCCCTCTTTCTTCCCTCCTTCCCTTTCTCCCTCTTTCCCCTCCCTCTCTCCCTCCCTCCCTTCTCTCTTTCCTTCCTTCCTTCCTTTTCCTTCATTCCTTTCCACCCTTACGTCCTTCCTTCCTTCTTTCCTCTCTATATCCTTCTTTCTCCTTCCTTCTCCTCCCTCCCATCCTTCCCTTCCACCCTTTTATCCTTCACCCTTCCCATTTGTCCTTCCTTCCTTGCCTCTTTTCTCCCTCTCCCTTTCTTCTTCGTTCCTTCCATTTTGTCTGTCATTCCTTCTCTCTTTCCTTCCATCTTTCCCTTCCTTCCATCCTTCCTCCCTTTTCCTTCCTTCCTTCCTTGCCTCTTTCCACTCTTTATCTTCTTTCTCCTTCCTTCCCTTTTGTCTTTCCTTCATTCCCTCATCTTTCCCTCCTTCCCTTTCTCCCTCTTTCCCCTCCCTCCTTCCTCTTTTTCCTTCCTCCTTCTCTTCCTTCCTTCTGTCACCGGGAAGTCAGTCGTCTTAGCAGGGAGTGCTAGCATGCAGCCTCCAAGTTGGAAAGTTTGCCCAGGCCTGGTTTACACTGGCCATACAATGTAGTGCAATCCAGTCATTACAATGGGAATGAAGAGGAACAAGCTCTGGCTGTCTTTCAGGAGATGAAAATGGGAAAAAACAACAACAACAACATTTGGGGAATGATGGCAGTTGCTATACAAAACTGCAAAAAAGAATAATAATTGCATAGGTTATTTCTCCCTTCTGACAAGAGCCATGGTCTCATCTCTGGGCTTGGTTGCATGGGGATGATGGGAGTTGTTGTCCAAAGAAGTAATGCTGCCAAGCTCTGCTTTTGCAAAAGGGAATCATTTGCATATTTTCCCCCCATTGAAACAAACAACATAATATAGTTATGGTTTCTTATGCAGGCTATACTGTCTGGGGATGATGGGAGTTGTAGTCCATAATAACAACAAAAACAACAGCCCTGCCAAGCTTTGCAAAGAGTCTATTTCTCCCTTGGATAAACTGCGAAAGGGCCCCAGATCTGTTCATTAATTAATACCATGCTGGTTTTTCCTCTTGATTCAAATTCTCTGCAAACAGAGAGCACAAAAGGATTGATGGGGTGCGGTTCGGATTTAATTTTTGAGCACAATTGAACATCTGCAGGACATGAATAAGCCCCACGTCACTGTCTTTATGATGACATTACACTTATTATTATTATTATTCCCAAAGACTATGAATATTATAGGCCCGAGAGAGACACCTAAGGTCATCTAGTCTGACCGTCTCCTGTAATGCAAGAACCCAATGCAAAATTATGAATGTGAGTATATGTTTTTAAATCCATTTTAATTTTCATACACATTTTTATTGTTTAATTTCTCTTTCCTTTGTGCCAGAATTCATATCATAACATTATCATATTGTTCACCTAGGGAACTCACTGCCACATGATGTCACAATGGCCACCGATGTAGGTCAATTTTAAAATAGAACAAAACGATGCTCAAAGTATATAGAAAAACTGAATATGTAAATAAATATGCTATAGAATCAAATGCCATTTCAAAAAGCAAAATGGAAAAGATCCTGATTATATAAATGCATTACAATTATTTTTAAAAATTTGAAATATTAAAATACACTAGTTTATAATCTATGTATCTATATGTATCTATATCAGGTATGGGTAAACCAAGGCCCGGGGGTCAGATGCGGCCCCTTGGGCTCTTACCTCAGACCCTCCTCTCTCTCACCATCCTATCCCTCCTTCCTTCTCTCTTTCCTTCCTCCTTCCCTCCTTCTTCCTCCTTCCTTCCTTCCTTCCTCTTTCTCCCTCCCTCCATTCCACTCTTTCATCCTTCCTTCATTCTCTCTTTACTTCCTCCTTCCCTCACACCCTTTTGTCCTTCCCTCCCTTGTCTTTCCTTCCTTCTCTTTCCTTCTTTCTTCCCTTCCTTCTATCCATCCATCCATCCATCCTTTCCTTCTACACTTTCATCCTTCCCCTTCCATCCCTTTTGTCTTTCCTTCCTTCCATCCACCCTTTCCTTCCACACTTTATGCTTCCCTCCCTTTTGTCTTTCCTTCCTCTTTCCCTTCCACGCTTTCATCCTCCCTTCCCTCTTTCCTCCTCCTTTCTCCTCCCTCCCTCCCTCCTTTCCTTTTGTCTTTCTTCCTTCTCTCTTTCCTTTATCCTTCTGTCTTTCCTTCTCTTCCTCCCTTTCTTTCTTCTCTTTTCCTTCCTCCTTCCCTTCCACCCTGCCTTTCTTCCCTCTCTGCCTCTTTCTCCTCCCTACCTTCCTCCTTCCTCCATTCCCTTCCACTCTTTCATCCTTCCTTTGTTCTCTCTTTACTTCCTCCCTCCCTCCCTTCCCTGCCACCCTTTTCTCCTTCCTTCCCTTTTGCCTTCCCTTCCTTCTCTTCTTTCTTCCCTTCCTTCCATCCATCCTTTCCTTTCACACTTTCATCCTTCCCACTTCCCTCCCTTTTGTCTTTCCTTCTTCCTTTCCTCTTTCCTCCCGCTTTCTCTTTCCCTCCCTCCTTCCTTTCATCTTTCTTCCTTCTCTCTTTCCTTCTCTTCCTCCATTTCTTCCTTCTCTTTTTCCTTCCTCCTTCCCTTCCTTCCTTCTCTCTTCTCTTCCTCCTTCCCTTCCTTCCTTCTTACTTTCCTTCCTTCCTTCTCTCTTTCCTTTCTCCTTCCCTTCCTTCCATCCGTCCGTCACTGGGAAGCCAGTCGTCCTAGGAGTTAGTGCTATCATGGGGCCCACAAGTTAGAAAGTTTGCCCATGCCTGATCTATATCCATCTATATCTTCTACACCCATAATAATAAAAATGAAAATATGGATGTGTGTCTGTGGCTGGGGTGCCCACTTCCACAGACAGGCTCCCATTTCCACAAACAGTTTGAACCCACACTGCTGGGGAGCCACCAAAAAGCCCTCCCTCCAATGACATTTCAGGTTATAGCGAGAGTCATGACCATGTAGCCCAACCCCTGCCAATGTGCCCCCTCAAACACCAGACTGCCCACCACCCAAGGAATCCTTTCATTCGGGGACAATTTCATCCTAGATGTTATGGGTTTCCTTCACCCTAGACATCCCAGTGTTTCTGACTCTCTCCACTGGTGTGGAATTTACACCATCCCGCCCACTGCCTCTCCCTGAACCCTACTCTTTTCAACTCTGTTTGCACAACAAACAGGGCAGAACTAATCAGCAACTAAACGTATTGGAGGGGTTTAGGGGATTAACTCCACATAATGGAAGTTGTAGTTCACCCTGCATCAAGTCAGACCAATATGACCCCCACGGACAGTGGAATAGGACCGCATTTGGTACACCGAAACCCCCATGAATAAAGAAATATACTGGAGAGGTTGGGGGGGGGGGGGGAATTCACCTTGATTCATAGCCATTGTAGGTACTGAGATGTATAGTTCACCTGCAATCAAAAAGCAC
Organism: Anolis apletophallus; assembly: GCA_030556195.1. NCBI lineage: Eukaryota > Metazoa > Chordata > Lepidosauria > Squamata > Anolidae > Anolis > Anolis apletophallus. The sequence continues at coordinate 149,038,359 of JARBWK010000008.1, read as the reverse complement.
TCTGGACCCCACCAACAATGATCCTGGACCTAACTTGGTACACAGAACCACCATGACCAACGGAACATACTGGAGGGATTTGACGGCACTGACCCACCCCATGGTGGGACTTCATTGTGCAGCCAGAGAGCACACTGAACCCCATCAATGATGCATCCAGAGCAAATTTGCCAAATATCACAAACTTTAAGTATTGCTGGAGTTTCAGGGGGTTAACCTGGCATGGGAGATCGCCCACAACTCCAATGACCAACAGAAAATACTGGAGGGGTTTGTGGGGAATTCACCCTGATTTATAGCCATTATATAAGCTGGGATTTATAGTTCTTCTCCCATCAAAGAGCACTGTGAACTCCACCAACAATGGTCCTGGACCTAAGTTGTCACGCAGAATTCCCATGACCAACTGAAAATATTAGAGAGGTTTGGGTAGAATTTACCTTGATTTATAGCCATTATAGGTACTGGGATTTATAGTTCACCTGTAATCAAAGAGCACTCTTGAGCCCACCAACAATGGCCCTGGACCTAACTTGGTACACAGAACCCCCATGACTAACTGAACCCCCATGACCAACCAGGAGTGGCGGCATAGAAGCCCAACAATAAATAAATAAAATAAATAAAAATACTGGAGAGGTTTGGGAGGAACTGATCTTCATTTCTGGAAGTTGTAGTTCACTTACATTCAGAGAAACCGTGACCACCACCGATGAAAGATCTGGACCAAACCTGGCACACAGGACCCCTCTGACCAACTGAACCTACTGAAGGGATTTGAGGGGACTAACCCACCATGGTGAGGGCTGTAGTTTATCCTGCAGCCAGAGATCACACTGAACCCTACCAATTATGCATCTAGAGAAGGCGTGGGCAAACTTCGGCCCTCCGGGTGTATTGGACTTCAACTCCCACAATTCCTAACAGCCGATAGGCTGTTAGGAATTGTGGGAGTTGAAATCCAAAACACCCAGAGGGCCAAAGTTTGCCCATGCTTGATCTAGAGCAAACTCTCCCAACATAACAAGCTTTAACTAATGATGGAGTCTGGATCCCCCAGTGGCGCCGTGGGTTTAATCGCTGAGCTGCAGAACTTGCTGACCAAAATGCTGGTGGTTTGGATCCAGGGAGCGGCATGAGCTGCTGTAAGCCCCAGCTTCTTCCAACCTAGCAGTTTGAAAACATGCAAATGCAAGTAGATCAATAGGTACCACTCTGGCGGGAAGATAATGGCGCTCCATGCAATCATGCCTATGGCCACATGACCTTGGAGGTGTCTATGGATAATGCTGGCTCTTCAATTTAGAAATGGATATTAAACACAAATTCCAAGAGTTGGACTGGACTTAATGTCACGGGAAAACCTGTACCCCTACTAAAAATACATTAAAATGATTGGCAAGGCCAAAGAAATATACAAGATGCATATCTGGAGTTTCGGAGTACGGTGTTATCTGTACGCAGATGGCGTCCAGATCTGTCACTCCTTCCCACCTGTCACTAAGGAGGCTATCCAGACCTTGAACCGGTGCTTGGCTGCTGTGTTGGACTGGATGAGGGCTAGCAAATTGAAACTGAATCCAGACAAGACAGAGGTCCTCTGGTCAGTCGAAAGGCCAAACAGGGCATAGGGTTGCAGCCTGTGCTGGATGGGGTTGCACTCCCCCTGAAGACGCAGGCTCGCAGTTTGGGAGTGATCCTGGATTCATCGTCGAGCCTGGAATCCCAGGTCTCGGCGGTGGCCGGGGGAACTTTTGCACAATTAAAACTTGTGCGCCAGTTGCGCCTGTACCTTTGGAAGCCTGATCTGGCCATGGTGGCCCATGCTCTGGTTACATCCCGTATAGACTACTGCAACACACTCTACGTGGGGCTGCCTTTGAAGACTGTTTGGAAACTTCAATGAGTCCAATGGGCGGCAGCCAGATTTCTCACTGGAGCATCGTACAGGGAGCATACCACCCCCCCCCCCGTTACGTCAACTCCACTAGCTGCCGGTCCATTTCCGAGCACAATTCAAAGTGTTGGTCTTGACCTATAAAGCCCTATACGACTCTGACCCAGCTTACTTGTCTGAACGTATCTCCTTCTACCTTCCACTCGTAGCCTAAGATCCGCCGTGGAGGACTTGCTCTCGGTCCCGCCAGCTTCAGAAACATGGCTGGTGGAGATGAGGGACAGGGCCTTCTCGGTGGTGACCCCCCGCCTGTGGAATTCGCTTCCCAGCGAAATCAGATCAGCATCCTCCCTCCTTTCTTTCAGACGAAAACTAAAGACATGGTTGTGGAACCAGGCTTTTGGCTAATGGGTATAACGGCACCTGAACATGGAATCAGACCATATGATAGTTTGTAATGGGATAGGCTCTATGACTGTTTAATTAATGTCATTTTTAATCTATGGTATTGTATGTTTTTATTTTGTTATTATAAGTGTAATTTATTGTGACATCGAATCGTTGCCATTGTTAGCCGCTCTGAGTCCCCTTGCGGGGGTGAGAAGAGCAGGGTATAAGGCAGGCCTGGGCGTCGTCGGCCCTCCAGGTGTTTTGGACTCAAACACCCACAATTCCCGGCTGTTAGGAATTGTGGGAGTTGGAGTCCAAAACACCTGGAGGGCTGACGTTTGCCCAGGCCTGGTATAAGGGCTGTAAATAAAAAATAAATAAAATCCCTTTGCATTTGCATACCCAAGGTTTTGCCTTTTGCAAGAGCCAACACGCTGCAAAGGCCGGCCTTGGGAATCAAGTTTGCATTATTAATAATACGATTCTCCCTGTTTGACCTGTTTCCCGGCCTTGGTTTTCCTCGCCTGCAAAATGGGCCTACTCATTATTTACTCCATGGAGTGAAGGAAGGCATCTCAGGCATCAAAACAACAGGGAATAATGGAATGGGTCAATTCCTAAACAAGCCAAGAGTGACCTTTACCATCACCTCCTGAGTCAAAGGGGAGGAATCAGGCCAGTCAAGGGCAAAACCCAGGCATTTCCTTCTCTCTCTCTCTCTCTCTCTCTCTCTCTCTCTCTTTCTCTCTCTCTCTCTCTCTCTCTCGTAAACGCACCTAAGACATTAATTTTCTGCATTAATTAACCCCCCTGAAGGAAGTGAGTTAGTAGTTGAGTAAATCCCATTTGCAAAACAAGAGGAATCCTGCATGAAGCAAGCTGGAATTGAAGGAAGAATAAGAAAATGAGAAAGATGGAGTGAATGGAGAAGTGGGAAAAGGAGGGAGGAAAGGCTTCTGCAAAGAGATATTTACAAACCCAGCAAACAACAAAGCCAATAAGAGGGAGGGAAAATACATGCAATAAATACACAGGAATGTATCTATACTGTAGAATTAATCCCATAGATACATGCAACCAAATCCCGGGATTTGTAGTTTTGCTAAGGATGCATCTATACCAAGGGTGGGCAACCTACGGCCCGCGGGCAAAATGCGGCCCGGCAGCCGATTCTGTCCGGCACAGGGAGAAGGGCATCGAAGGCGGGCCAAGAGGAAGGGGTGCCGCTGCCGCCATCCCATTGCGGGCTCTGTGGGGCTCGTGTCGGCAGACAGGCTGGAGGAGCAGCAGCTTTGGAGGGCCTGCCATCCCTGGAGGCGATTCGGGCCTGCAGCGGTAGCATTCGGCGACCTACGGTGGATGATCGCCTTGGCGACCTGGAAGACTTGATCATCTTCTGGGTCGCCAGAGCGATCAGCCGCCTGAGATCGCCGACTGCTCCCCCTGCAGGCCCGGATTGCCTCCAGGGATGGCAGGCACTCCATAGCAGGGCGATCAGCTAGGGAACGGTTGGGGGTGAGAGCGGGCGGAGGCCTGCAGCCTCCGATCGCCTGCTGCTCTGCTCTCCTCTGCTGCTGCTGCGGCAGCTGGGTCCATGTTGCCATCTCTGGGCTGGGTCCATTTGGCCATTCCATCTTGGTTTGCACCTTGTCTTCTTGAATTTAATTTAATTTTAGTGGTTTTTATTATTATTTTATAATAATTTTATAATAATAACATAATAATATAATAAATAATATAATATGTTATATTATATATTATAATTTCAACATATTATAATGTCTATATATATACTATAATATAATACTTATGATATTAATACTAATATATGAATATTTCTTGATATATTAATATGTTAATATTAATGATGTGTAATATATAGTAAATATAGTAAATATAGTAAATAAATAAATAATGTAGATTAGAATGTAGTTCCGCCTTTAGGTGCGGCCCTCCATAATATTTTTTTGGCTCTCGTGTGGCCCCTTGGAAAAAATAATTGCCCACCCCTGATCTATACTGTAGATTAATTAATGCAGTTTGACTGCTATGGCTCAATGCTATGAAATCATAGGATTTGTAGTGTGGTTAGGGTTGGTTATTCACCAGCCCTATTGGGGGGGGGGGGGATCAAAACCTTTCATTGAACCAAAGCAGTTAAAAGTGGTATACATCTGCGTTAATTCTACAGTGTAGATGCGTCCAAATTGAGGGCCGGGGAGAATGATTTACCCTTTATTTCTTATCCCAGGAAAATAAAATACAGCCAGGTCCCTGTATCCACGGATTCCCATTATCCACTGTTTGAAAGAAAATGCCAAGAAGCAGACCTCGATTTTGCTATTTTATATAAAGCATCTATTGCGTCGTTGTCTATAATGGAACTTGAACATCCACAGGTTTCGGTATCCACAAGCCTGAGTGGTTACCGAGGGTCCATTGCAAAATACAAATACTAAATACTTTCATGGCCAGAATCATTGCGCTGCTGTGAGTTTTCCAGGCTGAATGGACATGTTCCAGAAGCTTTTTCTCCTGACCGGCCTTCTCAGAGGTTGTGAGGTCTGTTGGAAACTAGGCAAGTAGGGTTGATACATAGATATGGATATGGATGGATGGATAGATAGATAGATATAGATATCTCTGTGGAATGATGCCCAGGATGGGAGAAAGAATTATTGTCTGTTGGAGGCAAGTATGAATGTTGCAATTGGCCAGCTTGATTAGCATTGAATAGACTTGCAGCTGCAAAGCCTGGCTGCTTCCTGCCTGAACATTCCACAGATATACAGTATAAACCCCACTTGCCTCATTTCCAGCAGACCTCACAACCTCCGAGGATGCCTGCCATAGATGTGGGTGATACGTTAGGAGGGAATGCTTCCGGAACATGACCAGACAACCCGGAAAGCTCACAGCAACCCAAATAAAATAAATATTATCTGGTAAATCACTAAAAGAGCAAGGAAAGCAAAACTGTAAGGGGGAAAAAATCCATGCATCAAGGGCGGTCGAGTTATGGGGAAATCGTGCTTTGCTTGCAAATCCAATAAGTAACTAATGGTTTACTCAGACAGTAAATAAAAGGAAAAATGTCAAATTGGAAGAGAGCCCCCATGACCCACACTCCATCCTATTGCAGTTTAGAAGAGGGCGAACCATGAATGATGGGATTTCAAGTACCTCCACTCACTTCCCGAGCCCACTACTACCCTCATCCAGTGCATGATCATGACCATACTTGGCACACAAAGCCCCATGATCCACTTTACATCCTGGTGCAGTTCAGAGGAGGGTGGACCATGGATGATGGGTCTTGAAGTACCTCCACTCACTTCACAAGACCACTGCCAACCTCATCCAAAGACTGATCAAGACCAAACTTGGCACACCGAGCCCCCATGACTCATTCTACATCTTGGTGCAGTATCAAGGAGGATGGACGGATGGTACCTCCACTCACTTCCCAAGACTGCTGAGACCCTCATCCAATAACTGAGCAAGACCAAATCTGGCACACAGAACCCCCATGACCCACTCTACACCCTGGTGCAGTTTGGGGGAGGATGGACCACGGATGATGGGACTTGAAGTACCTCCACTGCTCCCAAGACCCTCACCCTCCAATAACTGAGCAAGACCAAGCACACAGAACCCCCATGACCCACTCTACATCCTGGTGTAGTTTGGAGGAGGAGGGACCATGGACCATGGGACCTCCACTCCCTTCCCAAGACTGCTGAGACCCTCATCCAATAACTGAGCAAGACCAAATCTGGCACACAGAACCCCCATGACCCACTCTACACCCTGGTGCAGTTTGGAGGAGGATGGACCATGGACCATGGGACTCCCAGCACCTTCCCTCACTTCCCGAGACCACTGCAAGCCACATAAACAACTGATAAAGACCAACCTTGGCACAAAAGGCCTTTCTCAAATAACCCGGGCAGCGCCGGGTCCCCAAGCTGGTAATATAATATATAAACAAAGACAACAAGAAAGAGAAAGATCCATACCCAGAGAGGCATGAGATCCCATGTAAGTGAATGGGGATAAATGTGCTATTTTGGGGACATAATATAATACAATATAATATGTAAACAAAGACAACAAGAAAGAGAAAGATCCACACACGGAGAGGCATGAGATACTATGGAAGTGAATGGGGGAGAAATGTGATATTTTGGGGACATAATATAATATAATACGTAAACAAAGACAACCAGAAAGAGATAGATCCACACCCAGAAAGGCACGAGATGCTATGTAAGTGAATGGGGGAGAAATTTGATATCTTTAGTAGTTTAATGTGCATTGATATAGTTTGGACTTAGTTTATATTATCCCATATATGGCTTATATATATAGTTTTAAAAAATACGGAAACTAAGAAAAGATCGGAAGCAAAGGAGAAAGAAGGAAGGGGAAAAGACCACGAAGGAATCAAATAAACAAGAAAGAGAAGGGGTAAAATGCCCCCATCCCATAATACCTGTCTTTGTTGACACTCACCTGTGTGAAGGGATCTATGGCTCTGGCTTTATGGAATCCTTCCTTTCTTTCTTTCCTTCTTTCCTTCTTTCCAGCTTCCCTTTCCTTCTTGGCCAGGTATAGCTCCGCCCCCTTTGTACCTGGTGACAACTCACCTGGGCGGGACAGGTAGGTAGGAAGGAGGGGTAAAGTTCCCTAGTGGGCGTGACCAAAAGGTATGACATCATTAAGCCCCTCCCACAAGAGGGTGATGATGTTTCAGGTCCTGGATTTGAATTTCTCACCTGGAAAACTCAGGTATTGTATATGAGGCCCCCATGGGCGAACTTGTCCCCTCCAGGTGTTTTGGACTTCAATTCCCACAATTCCTAACAGCCAATAGGCTGTTAGGAATTGTGGGAGTTGAAGTCCAAAACACCTGGAGGGCCAAAGTTTGCCCATACCTGATATAAGGTATTTCAAGTATTATTATTGTTATTATTATTATTGTTGTTGTTGTTGTTATTAAATTGGTAGACACCACTTTTCCCCAGCTATTTACAGTCATTAGCAATTTGACAACCCTTTAACTAACCTTTGGGATTAGTAGTTTAGGTAAGTACTAAGATCCCCCACCAAAGAATTTGGGACTACAAATCCCAATGCTCAGCAGGAGACCGAGTTAACAGTGATTGTGGAAGATTAGCCATTGGCAGTGACACTGAAGGTGCTTCACAATCTTATCTCGAAAGTAAATAATTATAGGTGCCTCAGCAAACTACAAATCCCAGGGCATCATAGGAGGCACTTGTAAGATGGAAGCAGTTGCTGATGTGCTCCAGTTGTGTAGTAATAGTGTGTCGTTGAGTAATTCCAGCGTAACCTGAGTAGCGAAAATTAATTCTGAAACTATAAATCCCAGGGTTCTGTGGTATGTGTTATAAAAGTGGGATATTGGTGCAATGTGACAGTGGCAATGAGGGTGCTCTAAAGTCATACTTCAAAAGTAATTACTTCTAGTTTCCCTCATGAAACTATAAATCCCAGGATTTGGTAGTGCTAAAGCTGCAAAGCATGACAGTGCCAAGGCTGCACCCTTAACGGGCTTTGGGATTTGTAGTTTTCATTCTGCAGGATTGAAGCCATTTGATGGCCCTTTTAACTGTCCTTGGAGATCTTGGGATTTGTAGCTCCAACTGAGGTGCTAAGAGCTCCCAGCCAGATAATTCAGAATGCTTCACAAAACTACAAATCCCAGGGCTTCGCAGGATTACAGCTCTGGGATACAGTGGTCTTCGATGCAATGTAATCTTGGGATTTATAGTTTGGCGAGTCACCAATGCTCTTTGGAAGTGAAAGCTAAAGTTCTTGTAAAACTACAACTTCCATTATTCCATAGGTCTGAACCATGGCAGTTAAAGTGGGAGGTCAAACTGCACTCATCCTGCAGTGTAGAGGCACCCAAGGATGCTGCAAGGGTTGGACTAGATGGCCTTTAGAGAGGCCTTCCAGCTCTATGAGCCATAGTGGTGCCCCCTTGTGGTAGTTTGCAGAAGCACAACTGCAGCATTTCCAAATCAATTATTACCACACCTTCCCCAAATGTGGGAACCCCATGGCTTCTCCTTGTGCAATTATCGGGGTGAACTCATCAAGGCTTTGATTGTGGATTAAAAATAGCGCCTTCCTTAATTAAAACCACTCACCTGAGTTTTTCCCATGGAGCCTGGGAGGGAAATGAGACTCAGAGTCAATGGGGATCCCCCAGAGGTCATCTAGTCCAACCTGCTGTTGCTAGCTGACCATTCTACGAGCTATAGGCCCTTGCGAAATAGTTCTTTGGATGACTTCCTCACATTTACTCATTAATGTATAGAACTGCAGAGCAGGAAGGGATCTCCTAGAGTCATCTGGTCCAGCCCCTGATGGTGCAAGTGTCCAAAGCTAAAGCAGTGAGAAGGAAAGGGCTTTTGAAGGTCATCCAGTACAACCCCTGATGGTAAAAAGTCCCCAGAGCTAAAGCACTGGGTGTGAAGGGGCCTCTTAAGGTCACCTAATCCAACTCCTGGTGGTGCAAAGTCTCCAGAGCTGATATAAGGTATTCCAAGTTTTTATTATTACTATTATTTAATTGGTAGACACCACTTTTCCCCAGCTATTTACAGTCATTAGCAATTTGACAACCCTTTAACTAACCTTTGGGATTTGTAGTTTAGGTAAGTACTAAGAGCCCCCACCAAAGAATTTGGAACTACAAATCCCAATGCTCAGCAAGTGGCCGAATTAACAGTGATTGTGGAAGATTAGCTATTGGCAGTGACACTGAAGGTGCTTCACAGTCATATCTCAAAAGTAAATAATTATAGGCGTCTCAGGAAACTACAAATCCCAGGGCTCCATAGGAGGCACTTGTAAGAGTGGAAGCAGTTGCCGACATGCTCCAGTTGTGTAGTAATAGTGTAATTCCGGCGTAGTGTAATTCCAGTGAGTAGCAAGGTGCCTCTCGAGGTCATCTAGTCCAACCCCTGATGGTAGAAAGGTCTCCAGAAGTAAAGCAGTGGGTAGGAAGGGGCCTCTTGAGGTCATCTAATCCTACCCCTGATGGTAGAAAGGTCTCCAGAGGTAAAGCAGTGGGTAGGAAGGGGCCTCTTGAGGTCATCTAATCCTACCCCTGATGGTAGAAAGGTCTCCAGAGGTAAAGCAGTGGGTAGGAAGGGGCCTCTTGAGGTCATCTAGTCCTACCCCTGATGGTGCAAAGTCTCCAGAGGTAAAGCAGTGGGTAGGAAGGGGACTCTTGTGGTCATCTAGTCCAGTGTTTTTCAACCTCTTTTGAGCCGTGACACATTTTTTACATTTACAAAATCCTGGGGCACACCACCAACCAAAATGACACAAAAGGACACTCTAACACAGCAATACATATAGTTAATATGTTTTTAAATGTATACACTCAGTGGGAAACCTGGGCCTGTTTCGATGAACACAACATAGATATCCTGGCAGAAATGGCAGAAAGACACACACGAAGGTCTTGCTCAACAGCTGTCAGTCTCTCTCTGTGTTTAGTTTTGGGGAAAATAGACCTTGACATTTGGGAGTTACAATTCCTGGGATTTATAGTTAACACACAATCAAAGAGCATTCTGAACTCTTGCAACAATGGAATTGAACCAAACTTGGCATATTGAACTCTCATTACCAACAGAAAGTACTGAAAGGGTTTGCTTGCGAATTGACCTTGAGTTTGGAAGTTGTAGTTCACCTACACCCAGAGAGCACTGTGGACTCAAACAATGTTATGTTATGTTGTTGTTTGTTTTCTATCCAGATTCACAATGTTGGAAGGTAGCTCACCACTTTAAGGTCCCTAAAACAGGCATGGGAAAACTTCGGCCCTCTGGGTGCTTTGGACTTCAACTCCCACCATTCCTAACAGCCTGAGGCCCTTTCCTGCTTAAGTGGCTGGGGGGGGGGGGAGGAAAAGGGCATGAGGCTGCTCGGAATGGTGGGAGTTGGAGTCCAAAACACCTGGAAGGTCCAAGTTTGCCCATGCCAGCTTTCGACAGAGACCTCCTCCTCCCACTTCTCCTTCGCGCCCTTTCTTCCCCCTCCTGCCGAACACTTACTTTTTCTTCTACACTGCCGCTTCTGCCACCATTTTGATCCGAGGGGGCAGCGTGAGCGTGTTCAGGAGGGGAGGGGGAGGAAGATGTGACCCGTGTGGGCGCTACTGCGCAGACTCGCCCCAGAGCAAAGCGAGGCAAAGCGAGCAGAGCGAGGCTGGGAAGAAGGGAGCCCGAGTGGAGAAGGAAAAGTGTTCGGCAGGAGGGGGGAAGAAAGGGTATTGGAGGTTCCCATTTCCCACGGCACACCTGATGATCGCTCACGGCACACTAGTGTGCCACGGCAGACTGGTTGGGAAACACTGTCTTAAGGTCATCTAGTCCAGCCCTTCATGGTGAAAAGTTTCCAGAGGTAAAGCAATGAGTAGGAAGGGGCATCTCAAGGTCATCTAGTCCAACCTCGGATGGTGCAAAGTCTCCAGAGCTAAAACAGTGAGAAGTGGCCATTCAACCTCTATTTCAAAGCAATCTTTTGTATGCATTTTGAGTTTAATGGCAGTTAAAATTGTTTTCCTTTCCTTTTATTTAAAGTATTTATTTACAGTATAATTTCTTAAATTATTTTTGTCTGGTTAACTGAAAGTCTATGATACAGGGGATGACGGAACTGACCGCTGCCTCTGATATGCTCTCCTTACATATTTTGACCAAAGAAGGACATTCTCTTGGTTGTTTTTGTTGCAGGGTCCGTCTCGTTCAGGCGATCATTGCGTCCCGATCTCCGGACGGAGCCAAAATCTGGAATTGCAAAAGAAAATCCCATTTGTCAGCAAAACCGGTTTATTACAAGTCGGATATGGCTATGATTCACCGCAACAAAAATACGTCATGTGCCCCACAGTGTCTGCAAAATAGCAGTAACTACCATATATTGAGCTAGAATGCACATATTCTATAGAATTAATGCACTTTGACACTACTTTAACTGCCAAGGCTCAATGCTAATGGAATCCTGGGAGTTGTAGTTGTATAATGCCTTTGGCCTTTCTCCCCAAATTACAATTCCCAGGATCCCATAGCATTGAGTCGTTGCTGTTGTTGTTGCTGTTGTTGTTACCCAGTTTTCTCTCTCCACAAGGAAACTCAAAGCCCATCTGTCTGGGGGATTCTGGGACTTGTAGTTGAAAGAATCAAACCAGATTGAACCCTGAGAAGATGGAGGCACAGTGGGAGAGGAAACTGGTTGATCTGGATCAAAGGGTGAGACTGGAGTGAGGTTGGGACCGAGTGGGTTGTCCTGCACATGATGCTATCTGTAGAGCAGGGGTGCTCACACTTTTTCAGCATGGGAGCTACTGATTAAAAACCAAGTCCAAAATATCACCTTCACAGAAATGTAAAACGCATAACTATTTTTCTTATTTATTTATTTATATTTATTATTCATTTTTATGTACCGCTCCTTCCAGCAGGCTCGGGGCAGTTTACATAAAATGAAGTTATAAAACATCAACATTTCAATTTAATAACAATATAAAACAGAGCATAAAAATACATCCAAACACCCCATTTCTCCCACACTGCCATATTATCACACATATTATCAGCCAGAAAGTAAGAAGAGAGGCTTTTGAACTGCAAGGCCATTTAATACTCAGCAAAGTAAACAAAGGGACATGCAGGAATACATCCAACCACCCCATTTCTCCCACTTTTCCATATTCCCCAACATATATTTCTCAAGGAACAAAGCAAGCAGAGAGGCTTTGGAGCTAAAAGGCCATTTTTAAACATTAAAAATAAACAAAGAGACATACCACAGAACAATCAAGCACCCACCCCAAAGTAAAAAGACCAACCTTTGAGATGCGATAAGAAAATGACCCCAAAGCGTCCTTCTCCTCCTCCTCCATCGTTGCTCCTATTTCCACGCCACCAGCATGCGTGCCGCCTCCAAGAGCTCACGAGAGGTCCGAGAGGCAGAATGGGCGTTTCTGCGCATGCACGCGGGGCCAGCCATGCGTCGCATCATCCAGGCCCGCCCCCTTTGGTCTCCTACGACTCTGAGTGGCTGAAGGAGGGCGGAGGGAGGAGGAGGAATCTCAAAGAGGGGGCCCATTCTGCCTCTTGGACTCTGGAGCTTTTGGAGGTGGCGCGCGAGCAGGGAGCGGGGAGGAGCAACGACAGAGGACTTCTTTGCAGCGTGCAGGAGCGCGTGAAGAGGACCAACTGCAAAAAACCTGGTCAGGGGCTTCAAGATCACCAGGATGAGGCCCAAAGATCACCCTGGTGATCCCGATCACCATTCTGAGCACCCCTGCTGTAGAGGCTCAGTTTGTGTGAGTTGTTGTTATGTTTGTTTAAACCCTGCCTGTTCTCTCCACAAGGAGACAAGGAGTTAGTCTTCTATCCCTCCCGATAGGGACTCAAGGCTAGACTACCCCGATCTGCATTACTTGGGGCTGCCCTTGAAGACAGTTCAGATAGATTTTCTATCAGCCGAGTTGCAAGTTTCCCAACTTATTTTGGATACTCGTAGTAGCAAAAGCCCCATTGGTTCCAGTGGGTGTACTATATTATTATTGTATTGCAATTTCATTATTTTGACTTTTTCTTGGATTTTATATCTGTCTTGGGAGAGAAGAGGTTTTGCCCCAAAAAACAGTCCGATGATGATGATAGTGATGATTATTATATTTAAGGACTTCCAACTCCTCCTCCTATTTTAGAATTATTATTATTATTATTACTATATTGAAGCTATGCCTCAAATAGTAGTCCTAAAATGATATCACTATTATCACCATCATAATATTTTAGATATTATTATTATATTTTATGACTAAGGGTCTGGTTTTAGCATAGCGGGTTAAATCACAAGCTGCAGTAAATCTTGTCAGTTCGAAGCCCAGGTCAAGGTGAGCTCCTGGCCTTTAGCCCAGCTTCTGCCTACCTAGCAGTTCGAAAGCAAAATGCGAGTAGATAAATAGGTACCTCTTAAAGGCAGGGAGGTATTTTAAGGCTTCCATAAAGCAAAAAGGCCTATATATACCTCTATAGGACCAGGCTGTAGCGCAGCTAGTTAGTAGCCAGCTGCATTAAATCACTACCGACCGAGAGGTCATGAGTTCGAAGCCAGTCCGGGTCAGAGTAAGCTCCCAACCATTAATAGTCTAGTTTGCTGTTTGACCTATGCAGCCCGAAAGACAGGTGCATCTATCAAGTAGGAAATTTAGGTACCGTTTTATGCGGGGAGGCTAATTTAATTAATTTACAACACCATAAAAAAAACCTTCCAGCAGCGTATGTAAGAATAAGGAAGTACTCCATCAAGGACTCGGTGTCACAAGGGGACAGGGAAGCAACAGCTCCCCCTGTGGCCAGAATCGAGCATACCCTCATGAATACAGAAAGCTGGAATGTTAAGTAGCCTCTGAGTGTCTGTCTATATATGTCGCGTGTCTATGGCATTGAATGTTTGCCATGTATATCTATATTGTAATCTGCCCCGAGTCCCCTGCGGGGTGATAAGGGCGGAATATAAATACTGTAAATAAATAAATAAATAATATTAGTATTATAATCATGACATTCAATGACAACAACAAAAATAAAAATTCTAAATGAGTCCAAAGGCCTCCAAATTTAGTAATGGGAAAGTCATCCATAGGAAGGATATAAGTCCAATATGGTTTTCTTCATAGATAGAAATGAAGACAATTCCTTTTTTGCAAAATGATTGGGGATTTTGGGTCTTATGATCCAAACCATCAAGCTCTGGTATTTTTTTCCCCTCTCCAATTTATTCCTGACATATCAAGAACCATTACCCAGTTGGGACTTCCCTACACAGCATTAAACAGTTATGATTATTATTGTTGTTGTTATTATTAGATATCTTGATGTATCTTTCCTACATTAATCCTGAGTCAGAAATCTCTGAAACGTCTGACTTTTTTCCTGCCTCAGCTCATCCATTTCCTGTCTGTTCCTCCCTTTTCTTACTCACATCCTCCAAAAAAAAAAAATCACTTTTGGGGACTACAACACCCAGCAGCCCCTAGTTGACGTGGTCACAGGGTGATACTGGGAGCTGTAGCGCTTTATTATATCTCTCTCCAATGTGCCACTTACTCCAAAGCACACGAAACCAATCCGAGGACGAAGCAGGAAACAGAAATGGAGCCCACGATCATGACCACCCTTATCAGTCCTTTTCGCTCTGCAGGGAAAGAGAAAAGTCTATCATATCTATGGCTGGATGGTCATCTGTTGGGAGTGATCCGATGGTGCCTGGCAGAAGGATTTGGACTGGATGACCTTTGGGGGACCCTTTTAACTCTATGATAGATATATCATAGAATATAACGTGTCTACCTGTCATATCCATGTCTGGATAGTCATCTGTTGGGAAGGATCGGATGGTGTCTTCCTGCCTGGCAGAAGGGGGTGGACTGAATGCGCTTTGGGGCTCCCTTCTGACTCTAGGATTCTATGATAGATATATCATAGACTATAGTGTATAATATCGATCATATCTATGGCTAGATGGCCATCTGTTAGGAGGGATCAGATGGTGTCTTCCTGCCTGGCAGAAAGGGAGTTGGACTGGATGGCCTTTGGGGATCCCACCAATTCTACAATTCTATGCGCCAAGAGGGGGGGGGGGTCAAAGTTCTGATTTAGGGGTGCAAAGCCAGCCTCTCACGTGGGTAGCAGGTTTTCGAATCCCAGCAAGGTATTTCCGCCCGGCGACAGGTGGAACAGTTGAAGACGGAGGTGGCTGCTTCTGCAAAAGGCAAATGGGGGACAGGTAAGGGCACGTATGGGCCAACTTGGGCCCTCCCTCCAGGTGTTTTGGACTTCAGCTCCCACAATTCCAAATAGCTGGTAGAGTATTAGGAATTGTGGGAGTTGAAGTCCAAAACACCTGTAGGGCCCAAGTTCGCCCATGCCTGGGTTAGGGTCTGTGCTAATGGAAATTGGAAATCCTCTAGGGTTGCATCTGCACTGAAGAATTAACACAGTTTGGCCCCACTTTAACTACCATGGCTTGGTGCTAGGGCATCCTGGGGGGTCATAGTTTCGCCTCCTCTGCTAAAGAGGGCCGGTGCCCCACTAAACTACAAATCCCAGGATTCCATCGCAATGGACCATTATCAAACTGCATTAATTAATTCTGCAGTGTATTCTGATTTATCCTGTATTTTTGAACTCAGGAAGAGAGTAAGCGGCCCATGAGAATGGTATATCCCTATTTGAAAAGCAAGGTTGATAATACAATTGAGTCTCTAACCAGGATATAGATCAGGGGTGGGCAATTATTTTTTCCAAGGGGCCACACGAGAGCCAAAAAATATTATGGAGGGTCGCACCTAAAGGCGGAACTACATTCTAATCTACATTATTTATTCATTTATTTATTTACTACTAGCTTGGGGACCCGGTGGTGCCCGGGTCATTTGAGAAGTGTAGCAGGATGTAGAGTGGGTCATGGGGGCTCTGTGTGCCAAGTTTGGTCTTGATCCATCAGTATTGGGAGTTGCAGTGGTATCATGAAATTACTGAAGGTAGTGCAAGTCCCATCATCTGTGGTCCACCCTCCTCCAACCTGCAGCAGGATGTAGAGTGGGTCATGAGGGCTCTGTGTGGCTTTTGGTGGCCTCAGTGGTCTGTGGGAACCAAAGTGTTAGAAAGTATAAAATAATATTATGAAATAATAAGCCAAAAACCACTAAAATAAAATAAAATTTACTATATATTACACATCATTAATATTAACATATTAATATATCAAGAAATATTCATATATTAAGTATTAATATCATAATTATTATATTATCTATCTATATATTTTTTGAATAAAATAAAATTCAAGAAGACAAGGTGCGAACCAAGATGGAGGCTGACATCCTCAAGAGAGGAAGGATCCCAAGATGGCCCAATGGCCCCAGCCCAGAGGATGGCAAAGCGGACCCAGCCGCCGCAGCAGCAGAGCAGAGCAGCAGGTGATCAGAGGCTGCAGGCCTCCGCCCACTTTCGACCCCAGCTGTTCCCCAGCTGATCGCCCTGCTATGGAGTGCCTGCCATCCCCGGGCCTGCAGGGGGAGCAGTCGGCGATCTGAGGCGGCTTATTCAACCTGGCGACCCGGAAGACGATCAAGTCACCGAGTGCTCCCGCTGCAGGCCCGGATAGCCTCTAGGGATGTCAGGCACTCCAAAGCCGCCACTCCTCCGGCCTGTTTGCCGACACAAGCCCCACAGAGCCCGTGATGGGATGGTGGCAGTGGCACCCCTTCTTCTTGGCCCCGCCCCCGGCACCCTTCTCCCTGGGCCGGACAGAATCGGCTGCCAGGCTGCATCCGGCCCACGGGCCGTAGGTTGCCCACCCCTGATATAGATACACACACACACACACAACAACAACAATAACAACAACAACCATCATCCCTTTCTATCTTCATAGACTTACGGCAGGTAGGAGGACACAGAGCTGCAAGAAAAACAGCAAAAAAGTAGTGTGAAATGATTCATGTTCAAGAATAATTCCCTTTACGCATGCTCAGAGGCACTTTCTTCCCCCCCCCCCCATGCCCTAAAACAGCATTTCTCAACCTGGGGGTCGGGACCCCTGGAGGGGTCGCAAGGGGGGGTTTCAGAGGGGTCACCAAAGACCATCTTCACCTTGTCCTTCTCTTCCTTTTTGGAAACAGACAGCAAATTCTTCCACGAAAAGCCCTCCTCCTACTGTGGTTGTAGGTGAACTATAAATCCCAGCAACTATAACTCCCAAATGTCACGGTCTATTCCCAAAAAAAAAAAAAAAAACTCCACCAGTGTTCACATTTGGGCATGTTGAGTATTCGTGCCAAGTTTGGTTTAGAAGATCTATCGTCGTTTGAGTCCACAATGTTCTCTGGATGCAGGTGAACTACAACTCCAAAACTCAAGGTCAATGCCCATCAAACCCTTTCAGTATTTTCTGTTGGTCATGGGAGTTCTGTGGGATAATTTTGGTTCAATTCCATCGTTGGTGGAGTTCAGAATGCTCTTTGATTGTAGGTTAACTATAAATCCCAGAAACTACAACTCCCAATTATTGCATTCCTTGTCCGCTTACCTTCTCTGCTCTTCTCCGGCAATTTGGTTTCATGCAGCCAGTTCCAAAACTTTGGAAAGTCAATGAGACTTTGGTTTATTTCTGGGAGAAATGAACAAAAATAAATAAAATCGGATTTCTAACCAGGTCCACAGCTCCTCCATTGGATCCAATCCCACTTACCAATAACTCTAAAGACCCGATGCGTTTTTTCCAAGAGCATATCCAGCGATGCTTCGTCTGTGAACAGAGACTGAAAGGAGCTGCACAAACAATCTCAAGTGGAGCAACCACATTATTATTATTATTATTATTATTATGCTTATTGATACCCCACTTTTTCTCTCCACAAGCTGACTGTGGGTGGTGGGTTGTGGGCCAAGACACACGGAGGAGGCCACAGCTCTGCTCGGCTGCCTGTTTCAGACTTGCCTCTTGCGTTTTATGTGCGCATCTTGCGAATGTTGGAGGATACGTTTGCTGCATCTATAGTTAATGTTAATGCAAGTTGGCACCACTTTATCTGCCATGACTCAGGCTTGTGGGATCCTGGGATCTGTAGTTTGGTGAGGCACAGAGAAGGCTACAGATCTTGTAAAACTACAGCTCCCATGGTGTCAAAAGTGGTGCCAAACTGCATTATTTCTACAGTGTAGATACACTACCTATCTCTACCTTTTGCTTCTCTCTCATCTATCTATCTATCTATCTATCAATCAATCAATCATCCGACTCTTGTCTTTCTGTCTCACTTGCTTATCATCTCTATCATCATCTCCATCATCTCCCCCCTATCTATCATCTATTATTGTTCTATCTGTCTGTCTGTCTGTCTATTACCTTTCACTCACTCCTATCTATCATCTATTATTGTTCTATCTGTCTGTCTGTCTGTCTATTACCTTTCACTCACTCCTATCTATCATCTATTATTGTTCTATCTGTCTATCTGTCTGTCTATTACCTTTCACTCACTCCTATCTATCATCTATCATCTATCTATCACCTTTCACTCTCATATATCATCTATCTATCACAGGGGTGCTCATTACGGTGATCGGGAGCACCTAGGTGATCTTCAGCCCTCTTCCAGGTGATCTTTGGGCCTCACCAGCCGGATGGTGCCATGCACGTGCGCTCCCGCCGCCGCCTTCACGAGGCTTCTTTTGCCAAAATGAGGCTTTAGTGGGCGGGCCCTGGCACTCGTCTTGCCACAAACGGTGTGGTGACGCGACCGCCCATTGGTTGCTGCTGCCGGGGGGGGGGGGCAAGGCGATGGCACGCGCACTGATAGGATGCGAGGCTGTGGGAAGGATGGAGGGAATCCATCTATCACCTTTCGCTATCATCTGTCATCTATCTATCATCTATCACCTTTCACTCTCATTTATCATCTATCTATCATCTATCAATCATCTATCAATCATCTAACCATCTATCACCTTTTGCTATCATCTATCATCTATCTATCATCTATCTATTTGTCTATCAGACAAGTCTGAAACAAGCAGTTATCTATTATCTATCTAACATCTATTATCTTTCTCTATCTCTCTACCTACCTACCTACCTACCTATCACCTTTCATTCTCATTTATCTGTCTGTCTGTCACCCTTCACTCTCTTCTATCATCCATCTATCTTTCTATCTATATATTGAACAACTCTGAAACAAGTGGTTATCTATTATCTATCTATCATCTATTGTCTTTCTCTGTCATCTATCTACTATCTTATCTATCTGTCTGTCTGTCAATCATCTTGCTCTCATCTATCTACCTACCTGTCAATCACCTTTCTCTTTATCTACCTACCTACCTATCACCTTTCCCTCTCATCTATCCATCCATCCATCTGTCATCTGTCTATCTATCCATCTATCTCTATCCATCAATCCGTCCATCCACCCATCCATCTATCTGTCATCTGTCTGTCTATCTGTCTATTTATCAACTTTCTCGCTCTCCTATCTATCTATCCATCCACCCACCCATCTGTCATCTGTCTGTCTGTCTATCTGTCTATTTATCAACTTTCTCGCTCTCCTATCTATCTATCCATCCACCCATCTGTCATCTGTCTGTCTGTCTGTCTGTCTATCTATCTATCTATCTATCTATCTATCTATCTATCTATCTATCTATCTATCACCTTTCTCTCGCTCCTATCCATCCATGAATCCATGCATGCATGCATGCATGCATCCATCTATCTTAGGGGACTGGATGAGCCTAATGGTCTCTTTCAACTCTATCTAGCGGTCTGG
This sequence comes from Anolis apletophallus, assembly GCA_030556195.1. Taxonomy (NCBI): domain Eukaryota; kingdom Metazoa; phylum Chordata; class Lepidosauria; order Squamata; family Anolidae; genus Anolis; species Anolis apletophallus. Next base: position 149,018,671 of record JARBWK010000008.1, on the reverse strand, counting down.
ACTGTTCTGGACTGTTTTGGAGTTGAAGTCCTAAAGAGGTGGAGGGAAGGCCAAAGTTGGCCCATGCCTGGACTAGAACTTTAATGGCTTGAGGTTCCCCTTTGGGACAACTTCCCACCTAAAGCGAAGCCTTGGACGGCCTTCCAGCCCCAGGGGTATTTGGTGCAGTTGGCCCGGGGGTATTGCTTCTGGAATTGGGCGCAGAGGCGGACGTAGCGGGCCCTCAAGTTCTTGAACTCTGCCCCACAATTCAGGCACCCCTCTGCCTGCTGGGGGAGCCCAAAGTGGGCCAGGATTAGGAACATCGGGGCCGGAATTTGCAGGAAGACCCCCACATTGGGAGGCCGCACAGAGCCAGCCATGGGGCATCATCAGAAGAAGACGGGTTTCCAGATTTGTTCCAGAACATGCGTCCCTCCATTCATTCCCGGGTTCTAAGTAGTTGCCATGACAGACCAACAAGATTCTATTGAGGCGGGTGTGGACTTCCTATGCGTTGACTTTCCATTCTGTTTATCACAGAGGTATGTATAAATATTTCCTGGCAATCGCTTCCATAAATATTTATACCTATCTATGTGAAAAACAAGACCAGGGAACATATGATCTAACCAACGTGCCTTGACTTGTGCCTCATTCGGCGGTTCAAGATGAAACATCTTCAGTCATTTTTTCCAACCATAAATATTCATATACATTATATATGTGTTGCAATACATGCATACATACCTATATATTATGTATTTATGGGCATATATAAATATATGTATGTATGCGTGTTTCTGTATCTATCTCAGTGGTGATTTCAGTGTAGGACTACGATTCTGGAGACCTGGATTCGAATCCCAGCTCAGCCATAGAAACCCATTGAATGACTTTTTGATGAGTCACACTCTCTCAGCCTCACAGAAAGGCTTGCCAAGAAAACCCCGTTGTGAGTAAGTTGTCAATGCTGACTGAAACAAAACTAAGGAATGATTCATTCTAAACACGAGTCATGACGCCATCAACCTTGCAATACTTACACCAAGCCTGAAGCGAGTGACTAATCCGGGAGGGAGTGCCTCTGAGCATGTGCAGGCTTACCCCCTTTGGCCATATAAAAACCATAAAAGTAGAGCCAATAAACCAATGCCACAGCTACAGGGCTGCTTTCAAGACAGAGTTTAGTTACGTTTTCGTCTTCTGGACCAGTGTTTCCCAACCTTTTTTGAGCCGCGGCACACTTTTAACATTAAAAATCCGGGGCACACCACCAACCAAAATGACACAAAATGACACTCTAACACAGTAAAGAATGGCTGGGGATGGTGGCCTGCTGGGAGCAGCTGCTGGGAGTGCCGAAGCCGGGGAAGGGGGAGGAGCCAGGCTGCGCCATGCCCCGCCCCCTCCCCCCGGCTTCAGCTCTCCCACGGCTTCTCCAGCCTTGAGGGGGCAGTGCCAAGCCAGCGGTGGCAGAGCCAGCACAATGCTAGCTTGGGACTGTCCCCTCAAGGCTGGAGAAGCTGTGGGAGAGCTGAAGCCAGGGAGGGGGCGGAGCCAGGCCGCACCATGCCCCACCCCCTCCCCCCAGCTTCAGCTCTCCCACAGCTCCTCCAGCCTTGAGGGGGCAGTGCGAGCGAAGGGTGGGAGTCATGGCCCCTGTCCCCGGCACCGCTCTCCGCCATGACTCCCGCCCCTCACTCGCTGGAGGAGGAGCATGAGCGGTGGACGGGCTTCAGTGGGTGGGGCTCCTCCGCGCGGCTTCAGCGAGCGAGGGGCGAGAGTCATGACAGGAGTCATGGCTGGGGAAACGGCCAAAGGAGGTGGCGCCCTGGCCCTTTATATTTTTCTTCGCCGCCACCCAGCCCTTTCTCCTCCTCCCCCAAGCAGCAGCAGGAGTTCGGCAAGAGGAGGGGGGGAGGAAGGGGGCAGAGAGCACAGCAGGAGGTCCGTCACGGCACACTACTGTGCCGTGTCACAGTGGTTGGGAAACACTGTTCTGGACTACTGCTCCCAAAAATCTTCCTACAGCCTGCCAGCAAGGCCAGGGATTATGGGAATTGTGGTACAAAAAGGTCGGTTTTAAATTATACTAAACATGAACTGTAATTAAATAGGTGTTTTCATGAAATGGAGGGCTTTTTCTATAAGGTTTTAAAGCAGAGGTTGGACAAGAAGAAGGAGGAGGAGGTGATGATGATGATGAAGAATTTTTTTGTCGTGTCAGGAGTTACTTGAGAAACTGCAAGTTGCTTCTGGTGTGAGAGAATTGGCTGTCTGCAAGGACGTTGCCTAGGGGACATTGCCTGGATGTTTTGATGTTTTATCATCCATGTGGGAGGCTTCTCTCATGTCCCCGCATGAGGAGCTGGAGCTGACAGAGGGAGCTCATCTGCGCTCTCTCCGGATTCGAACCTGTGACCTGTCGGTCTTCAGTCCTGCCAGCACAGGGGTTTAACCCACTGTGCCACTAGGGGCTCCTATATGATGATGATGGTGATGATGATAATGATAATAATTATAATTACAACAACAGACAACCTTTAGAGAGCCTTCAAATTTATTAATAACATCACAACAGCAATAATAATAATTATTGACCTCTGTGGAGCCTCCCAGTTCAACAGCAACAAGAGATCTCTATGGCGCTCCCCAGTATGTCATCATCATTATAGATGACATTTATATAGCCCTCTTATTCCATAATAATAATAATAATAATAATAACAATAATAATAGATTACTTCCATGGAGCTTTTCAGTTCCTCCACCATCATAATTATAGATGACCTCTATGGAATCTTCTAGTTCAATAATAATAATAATAACAATAATAATAATAGATTACCTCCATGGAGCTTTTCAGTTCCTCCACCATCATAATTATAGATGACCTCTATGGAATCTTCTAGTTCAATAATAATAATAATAATAACAATAACAATAATAGATTACCTCCATGGAGCTTTTCAGTTCCTCCACCATCATAATTATAGATGACCTCTATGGAATCTTCTAGTTCAATAATAATAATAATAATAATAATAACAATAATAGATTACCTCCATGGAGCTTTTCAGTTCCTCCACCATCATAATTATAGATGACCTCTATGGAATCTTCTAGTTCAATAATAATAATAATAATAATAATAACAATAATAGATTACCTCCATGGAGCTTTTCAGTTCCTCCACCATCATAATTATAGATGACCTCTATGGAATCTTCTAGTTCAATAATAATAATAATAATAATAACAATAACAATAATAGATTACCTCCATGGAGCTTTTCAGTTCCTCCACCATCATAATTATAGATGACCTCTATGGAATCTTCTAGTTCAATAATAATAATAATAATAATAATAATAATAGAGAGCAAAATAGACAAAGAAAAAACCTGGATGTGGCTCACGATTGGAACTTTGAAAAAGGAAATGGAGGGCCTGATTCTGGCAGCCCAAGAACAAGCCATTAGAACAAATGCCATCTAAGCCAGGATTGAAAAGTCGACGACAGATCCCAAGTGTAGACTCTGCAAGGAAGCAGACAGAACAATGGATCCCATCCTCAGCTGCTGCAAGAAGATCTCGCACAGACAGAGTACAAGCAGAGGCACAACACCGTTGCTCAGGTGATTCATTGGAATTTGTGCCACAAACACCATCTGCCTGCGACAAAGAACTGGTGGGATCACAAGGCAGAAAACATTACAGAAAATGAACATGTCAAACTACTCTGGGACTTCCGGATTCAGACTGACAAGAGTTTTGGAGCACAAGACTCCTGACCTCACAATTGTGGGGGGGAAACCAAAATATGGATCTTTGATGTTGCAATCCCAGGCAACAGCAGGATTAAAGAGAAGCAACTGGAAAAGCTGACAGTATGATATGAGGATTTAAAGATCGAACTGCAAAGACTCTGGCGCAAGCTAGTCAAGGGGGTCCCCGTGGTGATCGGCACACTGGGTGCAGTGCCGCAAGACCTTGGCCTGCACCTAAACACAATCGGCACTGACAAAATTGCCATCTGTCAGCTGCAGATGGCCACCCTACTGGGATCTGCACACATTATTTGTTGATACATCATACAGTCCTAGGCACTTGGGAAGGGTCCGACGTGTGATCCCATACAACAGCTAATCTTGTTGTGTATCTAATAACAATAACAGCAACAACAACAACAACAGTCCTAGACACTTGGGAAGTGTCTGATGTGTGATCCAATACAACAGCCAGCAGAGTGATCTTGTCTGCTGTGGACTCATCTTGTTATGTTTCTAATAATAATAATAATAATAATTTATTTATTTATTTATTTATTAACTTCGATTTAGTATACCGCTCACTCCGGAGCTCAGAGCGGTTTACAGAAGAAGCATAAACACCGTGAGTAATAAAACAGATTAAACAGTTAAAACACATTCAACATCAAAGCAGTTAAAACATATTAAAACACTAGCCCTCAGCGAAGGCTGGGGGACGAGATAAGAATCTGGGGGGGATAGGCGGCATGGCACACAGTGTGGTTGAGTTAGGGCCAAACGCCTTCCTAAAGAGCCAAGTCTTCAAGGCCTTGCGGAAGGGCAGAAGAGCGGATGGCGCGGATCTCTCTCCGGGAGGCCGTTCCAGAGACTTGGGGCAGCTACAGAGAATGCCCTCCGCCGTGTAGTGGCCAGTCTGCAGGTTCCAAGGGAAGGCACCTCAAGGAGGTTAAGCTCCTCAGAGCGCAGTGATCTCGCGGGCACATAAGGGGTAAGTCGCTCCCTCAGGTACACTGGCCCCAAACCATAGATGGCCTTAAAGGTGAAAACTAACACCTTGAAGAGGACCGAATTCAATCGGAAGCCAGTGCAGCTCGCGCAGGAGTGGGGTCGCGCGGTCAGATCTTGCAGCACCCAGGAGGAGGCGTGCTGCGGCGTGCTGCACTAGCTTAAGCTTCGGATCATCGACAAGGGAAGGCCAATGTAGAGCGCATTACAGTAATCGAGCCTCGAGATGACCGTGGCTTGGATCACCGTAGCAAGGTCGCGTTGGGAGAGGTAGGGAGCCAGGCGCTTAGCCAACCGTAGGTGGTAGAATGCTGTCCTGCAGGTGCAGCCAATCTGCTCCTCCATGGACAGGTGGGCGTCCAGCCGGACCCCCAGACTTTTTTACCGATGGCTGAGGGCAGAGGGCCACACCATCGAAAGTTGGCAACTGGGTCGCAGCCATCCAGTAACGGCTTCAAGGCAAAGATGGAAATTATCGGGTACAGAGACTGCCCCGGGGTCCAACCTCAGAATGAGCTGGGTATCATCAGCGTACTGATGACACTCCAGCCCAAAACTCCGTACCAGTTGGGCGAGTGGTCGCATATAGATGTTAAATAACAGCGGGAGAGGATAGCCCCCTGAGGCACCCGCAACTCAGCGGGAGCCTCCGGAGACCCCCTCCCCACTTCACTCGCTGCTGGCGGCGTTGGAGGAAGGAGGACAGACAGTTGAGGGCTGTCCCCTCACTCCCGCCACCGCCAGGCGGTGTATCAAAGTTGGTAATCGACGGTATCAAACGCTGCCGTGAGGTCCAATAACACGAGCAGCGCCGATCCACCTCGGTCCAAGTGGCAGCGGAGTAGGTCTGTGATGGAGACCAGGACAGTCTCCGTCCCATGGCCTGAACGGAAGCCGGACTGGAAGGGGTCTAGCCAGGTTGCGTCATCCAAGAAGGTCTGCAGCTGGTCCATTGCTGCCCTCTCAATCACCTTGCCCAGGTACGGAAGGTTCGACACTGGGCGGTAATTGGAGGGTCTAGTCCGGGCTTCTTCAGCAATGGACTGACCACCGCCTCTTTTAGCTCCTCTGGAAAAGCCCCTTGCTTTCAGTTGACTATCTTCAACAGAGGGCCTCGTAACCCCTCCACGCAAGCTCGAATCAGCGTGGAGGGGCACGGGTCGAGGGAGCAGGTGGTCGACTTAATAATAATAATAATAATAATAACCTCTATGGAGCCCTCCAGTTCCATAATTCCTGGATTGGAAGCAAGATATAGTCTGTAAAAGTGATCTTTAACAAAGCACAACAAGCCAGAAAGGCACAACACCTCTCCTCGCTCCATTTCCCCCCAAATACTGCAGACTATAACTTCCAGACCATGAACAAAGGGGCCTTTGGGGACTACACATCCTAGAACCCCACAACCAGCTATGTATGGAAACTTGAAGTTGCATCTAAGATATAACCTTGGTACCTTTATTCCCCAAATGCTGTAAGGTGTGACTTCTGGAGTGTGGGTAAAAGGTTTTGTTTTTCAAGGACTATAGCTCCCAGAATCCACTAAATGAACTATTCTGGAGATAATCTATGAAAAGTGGAGGCTCAGGACTTGCAATTTGGCAAGCCGAACCCGACCCAGCCCTTTTTCCGGAGGCGTTGCAAGATAAAAACAAAGGAATTTTAACTGTGGCTTATATACACCCAGATGGAAATGGAAGATAGATAAGCAGCAGTGTGACATCACAGACAATGGGACTCCAAAGGTCATGTAGTCCAACCCACTTCAGGGATGGGGAACATAGTGTATATATGTTTGTGTGCCTTTAACTTGGGCATGGGCAAACTTCAGCCCTCCAGGTGTTTTGGAATCTAACTCCCACAATTTCTAACAGCCTGCCGCTGACATCATACATAGAGTCCAGGGTTGTTTTCCAAAAACACATGCTTTATTGTGATCCCATTTGTAGCCAGCAATTCCCACCCAGGTATTTGCATGGCCTTTGGTGCACTTGTTTATTTGTTTATTAATTCACTAGCTTGGGGACCCAGCAGTGCCCGGGTTAGTTGAGGAAGGCATTTTGTGCCAAGGTTGGTTCCTATTAGATGTTTATGTGGCTTGCAGTGGTCTCAGGAACTTAGTGAAGGAACTGCAAGTCCCATTGGCCATGGTCCATCCCCCTCCAAACAGCACCAGGATGTAGAGTGGGTCATGGGGGCTCTGTGTGTCACATTTGGTCTTGATCATTCTTTGGATGAGGGTTGCAGCGGTCTCGGAAGGTGAGTGAAGGTATTTCAAGTCCCATCATCTGTGGTCCATCCTCCTTGAAACAGCACCAGGGTGTTGAGTGGGTCAAGGGGGCTCTGTGTGCTAATTTTGGTCTGTATTGGTCATTGGGTGAGGGTCGCGTTGTGAAGTGGCCAAGTTTGGTCCTGATCTGTCACTGCTGAGGGCCACAGAGTCTGACTGCCTGAGGCCTTTCCTTTTCCCTCTGAGTCATCTTAGAATGTTGGAATGTGGATGGCCAATCGGAGTCCTTTATGCAAATGCCTAAGAACATAAGAAGAGCCATGCTGAATCGGACCTCAGCCCATCTAGTCCAGCATTCTGTATCACACAGTGGCCCACCAGTTGTACACGGGGATCTCGAGCAGAAGGGAGGGCAAAACCCTGACAACCAGTACCCAGGGAAATCCTGCCTACCTCAACCAACTCCGAGGTGGCACTTGAATGTCCTTTTCAGTAACTACCGATACACTTTTTCAGTAACTACCGATACACTTGGATCCCCTCTGTCTGGGGCCGTAGAATGTTGGAGTTCTGAGGCTGGCCAATCAGAGTCCTTTATGCAAATAATCCCACAGTGGCAACCTATCGAAACGCTGTCACATATGCCTTGGCACAGTCCCAGAAAATGAACAATCCATTTCCAACGGAAAAAAACTGTCTTTTGGCTAACTCAAGCATTCAGTTGCATTCTGTTTTGCTGGCCAATCAGAGTCCTTTATGCAAATTGTCTCTCAGTGGCAACTAATGCCCTCTGTCTGGTGCCTTAGAGTGTTTGAATTCTGAGGCTGGCCAATCAGTGTCATTTATTTAAATAATCCCACAGTGGCAACCAATCAAAACACTGGCACATATTCCTCCCTCCGCACCACCGCACCTCTGCACCACCGCAAACACAGACTTTTATTATATACATAGATAGATAGATAGATAGATAGATACAATAGATAGATGATAGATAGATTTCTCCCCACAAGGGGGACTCAGAGCGGCCTCACATGAGCATCAGAAGATGCTAACAACATAAATACCATAAAAATTACAATTCACAATAAAATCATTTTAAAACATTGTACAACATCATCAGTAAATTTAACAATAAATTAACGTGCCAGTAAAACCAAACCAAGCCGGGAGAATCCATGTCGCAAAACCCGCATTTCCTTTTCCTATTGCCGCTGTCCTCTAATCAAACGCCTGGCCCCAGAGCCAGGTCTTCAGTTGTCTCCTATAGGACAGAGAGGGAGGTGGCCAACCTGATGTCCTTGGGGAGAGAGTTCCACAGACGGGGGGGCCACTGCTGAGAAGGCCCTGTCTCCCGTTCCCGCCAACTGCATTTGCGAGAGTGGTGGGATCGAGAGCAGGGCCTCTCCTGACGATCTTAAGCTTCGTGATGGTTCATAGCAGGAGATACGTTCGGACAAGTAATCTGGGCCAGTCTGTCCAGGGCTTTAAACGTTAAAACCAGCGCTTTGAATTGTGCCTGGAAGCTGATCGGGAGCCAGTGGAGCTGGCGCAACAGAGGAGTGGTACGCTCCCTGTATGCCGCTCCGGTTAACAACCTGGCTGCTGACAGTTGGACTAATTGGAGCTTCCGAGAAGTTTCCAAAGGCAGCCCCATGTAGAGAGTGTTGCAGTAGTCTAAACGAATGTTACCAGAGCGTGAACCACCGTGGTCAAGTCAGGCTTCCCAAGGAACAGGAGCCGCTGGTGAACAAGTTTTAATTGTGCAAAAGCTCTCCCGGCCACCGCCGAGACCAGGCTTCCAGGCTCAGCGGTGAGTCCAGGCCAAAGGGGCTTGACATCATCTTTCAAACCTGTTCTTCCTACTTGGAAAAAGGAAGCGTTTGCCATAAACAACTGTTTGAAAAAACATTTAGTCAAGAGATAAGGAAAAAATGTCTCTTTCCATGTCTAGTTTATTGCTTGCTTGTTTTCCCTCTTCCTCTCTTTTTATCTCCCCATCACTTTCCCTCGCTGTTTTGCTTTTTCTTCCTCTCGTGCTCTTTTCCTTTCACTCTCTTACTACTTACTTCCTTCCTCTCTTACTTTCACTCCCTTTATTTTTCTTTTGCTCTTTTACTCTTTCCTCCTCTCTATTATTTCTCTTTCTCTCATTCTTTTACTCTCATGCTTGCTTTTACTTATATACTCTTTCTCTTTATTCTATTTCTTTCCCCCTCTTGCTCATTCACTCCCTTTCTTTCTCACTTCATTTCACTCTTTCTCTCATGCTTGCTTTTTTACTTTCTTCTTTCTTCCCCCCTTACTCATTCACTCCCTTTCTCTCACTCCTTCTTTCTCTTTATTTCTTTCACTCTTTCACTTTGTATTTATTTCATTCTCTTCTTTATTTTTCTTTCACTTTTTCTTTCACTCTTTTACTGTCTTCTTTTACTTTCTTTCCCCCTCTTACTCATTCTCTCTTTCTCTTTCTTCTTTCCTCACTCTTTCACTTTCTCTCTTATTTCACTCTTTTTCTCATTCTTTTACTCTCATGCTTGCTTTTTTACTTTCTTGATTCTTTCTTTCCCCCTTTCATTCACTCCCTTTCTCTCACTCCTCTCTCTTTTTTCTTTCTCTTTATTATTTCCTTCTTTCTTTCTCTCTTTCACTCTTTCTCGCCTCTCTTCTTGAAGGGACTATTTCTTTATTTCTCTCTTTCACTCTTCTCTCATTCTTTTACTCTGCTTTCTTTCTTTTACTATTCATTCTTTCTGTTCTTTATTTCTCTTTCGTTTGGTCCCCCTCTTACACATTCACTCCCCTTCTCTTTCTCACTTTCTTTCTTGTTATTCTCTTTCTTTCTCTCACTCTTTCTCTTTATTTCTTTCTCTCTTTTGTCTTTTTTGTCTCTTTCACACTCTCTCACTCTTTCACTCTCATGCTTGCGTTCTTTTACTCCCTTTCACTCTCTTTTGTTCAGTCTCTCTCTTTTTCCTGTCTCCCCTTTCGGTGCATCTACACACACTGTGGAACGAAGGTAGTTTTACACTACTTTAGCTTCCATGGGTCAGTGCTAGGATGTGGGTGTCACAAAATCAGCTGCCACTAGGGGGCAGTGTAGGTCCATTGCCATCCTACTTTGAAAGCCAGGAAAAAATGTGACCAGGTTAGAAGGCAATAACAGAAGTTTATTCACCTGGCCAGGTGGATGGCAGAACGGTGCAATCGCCAAAAGAAGTGACATAACTTGCACAGGAAAGTAGAGCACATTTTATAAAGATTGGCATCTATTCAAACCTCCCACTCTCTTTCCTGGTTGGTCAGGAGACGTACCTCCTAGGATCTGCCTTCTCATTGGCTGAGACTTCCTCCTGACATCATAGTCCAGCACAGAGAGAAAGGGAGAACAGCAAGTATAGGTGAGGTTCAAAACTGAAGGATGGTTGCTGAGTTTGCCTCTGAGGGTTGTCCAGACTGGAAAGAATGAGTATTTAGTACTAATGGATTTGGGAAGCCTGGAATAATCTCTACATGAACAGTGAGACTTGGAAAACTGGAAAGTTGCAGTCTTGAGCCTAGTCTGCTCAAGAGTGATGGGGCTTCACCAAAGTACAACTCCCAGGAACCCATAGCACCAGGCCACAGCAGTTAAAGCGGTACCAAACTGTATTAATTCTACAGTGTGGATACAGCCTATAATTGTTGTAGCTCAGCCAGCTGAGGATGATGTGGAGGGGTTTGATATAGTGCAGCTAGCTGCGTTTTTCCCATGGAGCCTGGGAGGAAAATGAGACTCAAGAGTCAATGGGGACCCCCAGAGGTCATCTAGTCCAAATTGCGGTTGCTAGCTGACCATTCTACGGAGCTATAGGCCCTTGCTAAATAGTTCTTTGGCTGTCTTCCTAACATTTACTCATTAATGTATAGAACTGCATGCAGTGCAGGAAGGGATCTCCTAGAGTCATCTAGTCCAGCCCCTGATGGTGTAAGCGTCCAAAGCTAAAGCAGTGAGTAGGAAAGGGCTTCTTAAGGTCATCTAGTCCAACCCCTGATGGTGCAAGTGTCCAAAGCTAAAGCACTGGGTTGGAAGGGGACTCTTGAGGTCATCTAGTCCAGCCCTTGATGGTGCAAAGTCTCCAGAGCTATAGCAGTGAGTAGGAAAGGGTCTCTTAAGGTCATCTAGTCCAACCCCTGATGGTGCAAAGTCCTCAGAGCTAAAGCACTGGGTTGGAAGGGGACTCTTGAGGTCATCTAGTCCAGCCCTTGATGGTGCAAAGTCTCCAGAGCTATAGCAGTGGGTAAGAAGGGGTCTCTTAAGGTCATCTAGTCCAACCCCTGATGGTGCAAGGTCTCCAGAGGTAAAGCACTGAGTAGGAAGGGGACTCTTGAGGTCATCTAGATGAGGGGTCTGGGGTGCAAGGTCTGTTTCTGAAGATGTTCAGACAGAGGGGATGTTGGAACAGGATGGCAATTCTCTAGTTGGGAGAACGGAAGGGGGTTGCGGTGGGTTCTCTGTATGAAAACGAAACTGTTTTGTCGGCTGACAGGCAGAGAAGGGAGGAAGAGAGATTAGACAGAGAATCGAGACTGCTTCTGCAGGGGAAGAATTCCAGGTGCAAGTCAGATGTTGGGAAAAGTGACCAAGAGAATCTACTCAAGGCCGAAGGAATGCTTTCATGAATTGCTGTCCTTAATAAGGGGGGAAACTGCTTTCAGTCTTTAGATCAAGGGTCAGGAAACCTTTTGACTCAGAGAGCCATAAAAGCAAAATATTTGGAAATTTATTTCAGTGAGAGCCATATAATATATTTTTAAGACTGAATTCAACTAAATGTGCGTACATACTATGAGAAAAGGATTCCCCCGGCAAAATGATGGGACACTACAGACCTGGCTCTGCAAAAGGCATGCTCAGGACTCTGGGAAGGAAGAGAAGACGGAAGGAAGGGGGAAAGAAAGACAGAGGAAATAAAGAAGGGAGGGAGGGAGGAAGAAAGAAAAGAAGAACGAACTATGGAAAAGGAAGAAAAGAAAAGCAGGAGAGAGACGAGGGAAAGACAAAGAAGGAAATTGGAAGGGAGCAAAGGAAAGGGTTGGGAAAGGAAAGGGAGTGAGGAAAAAGTAAAATAATGACAGGAAAAGAAGAAAAGAAAGAAGGGGAGAGAGGGGGAAGTGACAAGAAAGGAAGAAGAAGAGGACAAGGCGCCGCCACCGGGCTCCGCCATCCCTGGTGAAGAGGGCGCAGGGCCCCAAGAGCAGCGGGGGATGAGGAAGAGGTGGCGATGGCGCGGAAGCGGAAGTCGCGGCGTGGCTGCTCTGGAGAGCCAGATGTAATCATGAAAAGAGCCACATCGGGCTCCCGAGCCATAGGTTCCCTACCCCTGCTTTCAAGCAACTTAGCAGAAAGAGGAAGGAACTCTTGCCTTGGTTCCCACTTCAAGTCATGACCTGATCAAGTTTGGCTTTAAGTCTTGGGGATTTTACCATGAACTCAAGCTCATATATTGTTCTTGGATTCTTGGATCACTTAAGTCAGTGATTCTCAACCTTCCTAATTCCGTGACCGCTTAATACAGTTCCTCATTTTTGTGGTGACCCCTAACCATAACTTTATAGCCGGTCTGAGTCCCTCTACAGCAGTGTTTCTCAACCTGGGGGTCGGGACCCCTATGGGGGTCGCGAGGGGGTGTCAGAAGGGTCACCAAAGACCATCAGAAAATACATTATTTTCTATTGGCCATGGGGGTTCTGTATGGGAAGTTTGGTTCAATTCCATTGTTGGTGGAGTTCAGAAAGCTCTTTGGGTGCATGTGAACTATAAATCCCAGCAACTACAATTCCCAAATATCAAGATCTATTTTCCCCAAACTCAACCTGTGTTCACATTTGGATATATTGAGTATTTGCGCCAAGTTTGATCCAGATCTATCATTATTTGAGTCCTCTGGATGTAGGTGAACTACAACACCCAAACTCAAGGTCAATGTCCACCAAACCCTTCCAGTATTTTCTGTTGGTCATGGGAGTTCTGTGTGCCAAGTTTGGTTCAACTCCATCGTTGGTAGAGTTCAGAATGCTCTTTGATTGTAGGTGAACTATACATCCCAGTAACTACAACTCCCAAATGACAAAATCACCCCCCACAACCCCACCAGTATTCAAACTTGGGTGTATTGGGTATTTGTGCCAAATGTGGTCCGGTGAATGAAAATACATTTTACATGATGATTCATAACAGTAGCAAAATGACAGTTATGAAGTAGCAACGAAAATGATTTTATGGTTGGGGGTCACCACAACATGAGGAACTGTATTAAGGGGTCGTGGCATTGGGAAGGTTGAGAAACACTGCTCTAAAGAGATAGAGAAGATTGAGATATGAAAGTTTTAAATAAATTTAAATAAATATTTTCGTTGCTACTTCATAACTAATTTTGCTACTGTTATGAACTGTAATGTAAATACCGGATATGCAGGATGTATTTTCATTCACGGGACCAAACTTGGTACAAATACTCAATATGTCCAAAGGTGAACACTGGTAGAGGTTGGGGAAAATAGACCTTGACCTTTGGGGGTTGTAGTTGCTTGGATTTATGGTGCGCCTAGAATCAGAGAGCATTCCGAACTCCACCAACGATGGAATTGAACCAAATTCGACACACAGAACTCCCATGACCAACAGAAAATAATGGAAGGGTTTGGTGGGCATTGACCTTGAGTTTTGGAGTTGTAGTTCACCTACATCGAGAGAGGACTGTGGACTCAAACTATGATGGATCTGGACCAAACTTGGCATGAATACTCAATATGCCCAAATATGAACACTGGTAGAGGTTAGAGAAAATAGACCTTGCATTTGGGAGTTGTGGTTACTGGGATTTATAGTTCGCTTACAATCAAAGAGCATTATGAACCTCACCAACGGCAGAATTGGGTCAAGCTTCCCACACAGAACCCCCATGACCAACAGAAAATACTGTGTTTTCTGATGGCCTTTGGCGACGCCTCTGGCACCACCCTTGTGGCCCCCTCAGAGGTCCCAACCCCCAGGTTGAGAAACGCTGACTTAAGTCAGTGTTTCCCAACCGCTGTGCCGTGGCACACTACTGTTCCGTGACAGATCATCTGGTGTGCCGCGAAAACATCTCCCCCCCCCCTTCTTCCCCCTCCTGCCTGCTGCTGCTTCGGGGAGGGGGATGAGGAAGGGCCAGGCGGCGGCAGCGAAAAAGAAGGGGCTGGGGCACCGCCTCCTTCGGCCATTTTCCCTTCAGGCACCAGCCAGCTGGCCCATCCCAGCTGCCAGGGAAGGCCTGGGCACCTCGTGGAGCCTTGGAACAAAGGCTCCCTGCAAGGCCAAGGTGCTGCCTGGGAGCCGAGTTTGGCCATCTCGCGTCTTCTGCCGAGCCCCAGTGGGAGGTGCGAGCCGGCCAAACCCAGCTCCCAGGCAGGGCCTGTTCCCCAGGCTCTCTCTCCGCTTGTGAGGGAGACCTGGGGAAACGGAGCAAATCACGGGCCCTAGCTGCTTCCAAACCACGGTTTGGAAGCAGCCAGGGCCCGAGATCCATCTCCTCCATTTCCTTGCGGGGAGCCATTCTCCCGGTTCACGGCTCCACCAAGCCCGGCGGAGCCGCAAACCAGGAGAACGGCTCCCCGCAGGGACCCACCCCTCCCTCCTCCCCCTCCTCTTCAGTGCACGTGAAACTGCTCTTGGCCTCCCTCCGTCTCCCTGTCTATTTTCCCCAAACTGCATCTGTGTTCACTTTTGGGCATATTGAGTATTCATGCCAAGTTTGGTCCTGATCCAACATTGTTTGAGTCCAGAGTGCTCTCTGGATGTAGGTGAACTACAACTCCAAAACTCAAAGTCAGTTAACTATATGTATTACTGTGTTAGAGTGTCATTTTGGTTGGTGGTGTGCTCCAGGATTTTTTAAATGTTAAAAGTGTGCCTCGGCTCAAAAAAGGTTGGGAAACACTGAGTTAAGTGGATGTTTGATTCCTCCTCTTTGGATGATTCAAGCTCATGAGTTTACCCAGCTCCTCTGATTTATGTCCATGCTTTAACCTTTGCTTTGGAAATGCCTCATTGGATTTTTTACTCTTTTACTGTGTGCGCTTTTTCAATAAACTGTTTATTTCCACGTTGGGCGTTCTGGTGAGTGCTTGAGCAAGGGGAACCCCAGTTGAGGCGGAACAATATTATTTATTTATTAACAATAAATAAATAATAAATAACAATAATGCTCTTCTCTGTAGAATGGAGTCTCTCGGTGCCATCCATGGATGCATTTCCGTCCAAGTGAAAAATCTGCTTGAGAGAAAGGTCCATTCGACAACATATGCTTGCTGATCGAACCTAAAAGAAGGGAGAAAAAAGAAAGGGGGAAAGAGAGGGGTTAAAAAGACCATGAGCTCCATTGAACAGGACTAACAAAAGCAACTGGACTTCAGCAACAATGGCTTCCTTGTCGTCCTAGAAAAGCACAAAGGCTGAGAGAGCGTGCCCGCCATCTGGCTCCCCGCCCCCGCAAAGAGGTGCCACCCGATGTCAAGACCCAAACCCATGTCAATAGGTTCTCTGTGCGCTTTGTTTCATGCCAATTGAGGGATAATGGGAGTGGAAGTCCCAAAAAAGGGAGTTGTTTTTCTGACCTCGAATGCAACCGTTCTGCTGTGTGTCTCACTCGCAGTGCTTTTATGGCCAGATTAGTTCATAAAACGTTTACCTTTGCTTCCCTCTGAAGTCGAGAGAGTGTGACGTTGCCCAATGTCACCAAAGGTGGATCTTATACCAGGCACAGGAAAACTTTGGCCCTCCAGATGCTTGGACTACAACTCCCACAATTCCTAACAGCTAGTAGTTCTATGCTGTCATTACATTTGAAAAGTAATGTTACATACAATTAAGTTACTTATAATTTCTTAAGATACATATCTATATAAAATATTAATTGTATTATATACAAGATATAGTTATGTATAGTAATTAAATTTGAAAAGTAATTAGTTACATGTAAATAAGTTACTTGTAATTTATTAAGATATCTATATAAAATATTTATTATTTTATATTATATATAATATATATAATTCTGTATAGTAATTAAATTGGAAAAGTAATTAGTTACATGTAAATAAGTTACTTGTAATTTATTAAGGTATCTATATAAAATATTTATTATTTTTATATATAATATATAGTTCTGTATAGTAATTAAATTTGAAAGGTAGTTACATATAATTAAGTTACCTGTGATTTATTAAGACATATATATATATATACAGGTATATGTATATACATATATACACACAATATATACACACACACATAATAGAGTTCTATATTACATTACTTACTTGTAATGTATTAAGATATACTTCTATATATTAATTACATTTGAAATTACTTTAAATGGAATTCCTTGTGTGCCCCGATGGTGCCCTTACCCGCTCTGTTTGGATCCAAGGTGGTTTGACGTTCTCTGCACCAGACTTTTAATTCTGCAATGCTTTGCGGCGTTTCAATGCCGCACGAACCGCAAGGAGCGGGCATTGAGGATGTCGGCAGGGTCGGGGAAGACTGAATCCACCCGGAAGCCGTGGGCCAGGGCCACTTTCAGGACCTCTTCCAGGAATTCATGGGTAGTCCTGATCTCTTTTCCACCTGAGACAACAAGCGGGTAGAGCTTTTGCTTGGCGTATTCCGTGGCCGGCAGCTGGGGTGGGCAGGGCGCCCATTCGAAGCTGAGATGGTGGCACATGGTGCCGCCCGAATAGTCTGACATCATTTCATCGTCTTCATCCATGGAGTTGTCTGGGATGAGTCTCAACTCGTCGATGGTGATTGAACCATCAGGTTGCTGCTTCCATAGCTCTGCTTTGGCACGAGAGATATTTCTCTCGTCCAGTTTGACATCCACCGAATCCTGACTCGGTTGCCTGGAATCAGTTGATTCAATGTGAACCCTTTCAGGGTCTTCGTCGGCATTAGTTTGTTGTCCCAACCGCTTGCGCAGAATGGCGAGGAAGTGTCGGTCGGTGCAGAAAACATTGGCGGTAAATATTTCCAAGGAGCAAGAGTCCAGTTCGTAATTCTGTGGCCCGCGGCGGACGTTATAGTGCAGCCGGCGGTGGCGGAGGTCAATGTCAGCATGCAAGACGGCATTGGTCCTTTGCCGCCACCGCTCGACTTCGACTTGCCGCAAGGCTTCCAGCAGCGGGCGGATCTGGTAGAAGTCGGCCTCGGCTCGCAAGAGAGAGAGTTCGGCATAACCCTCGGGGAGGTCCAAGCGCCCAAAGCGGAGGAAGTTCAGGACGTGGCGGAAGGCCTTGCCGTCACGGTCGATGAAGTAGTTGCCGCGGCTGTCGGTCAACGCTGGCTGCGGACCCCGGAACATGGCGCCCAGCATGGAGTCCGGGAAGCGGGTCAAGGTCTCCAAGGTGGTGCTGTACAGCTTGCCTCCCACGTTTAAGGTCACCAGGCCGCCTGGGCGGACCACCGAGTCACAACTGCCCGGCATCGTGGGATCAGGACTCCACTCTGTTTTGGAAAATATTAGTGGGTTACTGTATTGAGCAGGCATGGGCATTACAGTGGCTTCTTACTTAGGATTTGTGTTTTGATGTTAAGGTGATTTGAGTCTCTATACTTTATAGGAGCGATACTTTATAGGAGAGATAAAGCAGTGTAATAATAATTAAAAATATAATATAAAATAATAAATACTTTATAGGAGAGATAAAGCAGTGTAATACTAATAATACATATAATATAAAAATAATAAATACTTTATAGGAGAAATAAAGCAGTGTAATAATAATAATAAAAAATCTGGGTGCAATGCCTAAAGACCCTGGCCATTATACATTACAAGTAAGTAATTACTTTTCAAATTTAATGACTATATAGAACTCTACTGTGTGTGTGTAGTGTGTGTGTGTATATATATATGTATGTGCATATATCTTAATAAATCACAGGTAACTTAATTATATGTAACTACCTTTCAAATTTAATTACTATACAGAATATATATATATATATATACACACACACACACACACACACATATATATATATATATAAATAAATACTTTATAGGAGAGATAAAGCAGTGTAATAATAATAAATCTGAATGCAATGCCTAAAGACCTTGGCCATTATACATTATAAGTAAGTAATTGTCAGCGGCGCCTAGTCCAATGCGGGATAGCGCAATGGACAAAGACGCGGCTGCCATCTTGGAAGAGGATCGAGCGATCGGAGGCGCGGCCGCCATTTTGGTTCTCCTTGTTCCCTGTTGTTTCTGAGCTGTTGGAGTTCCCGCCGAAAAAGGACAAGAGGGGTGGGGTTCCGGGGTTATCTGTTCAAGGATTGGCTCTTCGCCAGAGGGGGGAGGGGCTCGGGGAGTTTTGAGCAGGGATTTTGGAGGGAAGGCTTCAGTACGGTTTTTTACTGCCTTGGATTAAGGACTCATAAAGCATTTCCTCAATACCCGAGTGAGTGTGATTATTGAGCGGCCTACCAACGCTCACACAAAAACCGTACTCACAACCTGAATCGCAGTCGTGAGCCGATCCGACCGCGAGCCCCGGAACCTCACCCCTCTCGTGCACCCGGTGTTCCACGTTAGCCTGCTTAAAAAGGCAGTAACCCACCGCAAGTGGTCTCCACAGGGGAGCGCCCCAGTCCCGATCATGATCGGGGAACATACCCACTTTGAGCTTAAGGATATTTTAGACTCTAAAAGGCTTAGGGGCAGACTTCAATACTTTGTGCAGTGGCTTTCCAAAGACTTGCAGCCGGAGTGGGTGTTAGCAGAACATGTCAAGGCCCCCAGATTAGTCAAAAGGTTTCATAGGGCCTTCCCGGACAAGCCAGGGCCCTGAAAATACTTTGCTTCTTTTCCCCCCAGGTCGGTGGACTCCTTCGGGAGGGGGGCGCTATGTCAGCGGCGCCTTGTCCAATGCGGGATAGCGCAATGGACAAAGACGCAGCTGCCATCTTGGAAGAGGATCGAGCGATCGGAGGCGCGGCCGCCATTTTGGTTCTCCTTGTTCCCTGTTGTTTCTGAGCTGTTGGAGTTCCCGCCGAAAAAGACAAGAGGGGTGGGGTTCAGGGTTATCTGTTCAAGGATTGGCTCTTCGCCAGAGGGGGGAGGGGCTCAGGGAGTTTTGAGCAGGGATTTTGGAGGGAAGGCTTCAGTACGGTTTTTACTGTCTTGGATTAAGGACTCATAAAGCATTTCCTCAATACCCGAGTGAGTGTGATTATTGAGCGGCCTACCAACGCTCACAGTAATTACTTTTTAAATTTCATGACTATATATTTATTTATTTAAAACTTTTGTACCCCGACCTTCTCACCTCTATCGAGGGACTCAGACCGGCATTCGAGGGACTCAGACTGGCATATATAGAACTCTATTGTGTGTGTGTGTGTGTATATATATGTGTGTGTGTGTGTGTGTGTGTCTTAATAAATCACAGGTAACTTAATTATATGTAACTACCTTTCAAATTTAATTACTATACAGATATATATATATATACACACACACACACACACACACACTTTATAGAAGAGCTAAAGCAGTGTAATAATAATAATATTAATAATAATAAAACATATATTAATAATAATAAATATAAAAAAACTTTATAGGAGAGATAAAGCAGTGTAATAATAATAAATCTGGGTGCAGTGCCTAAAGACCCTGGCCTGCACTTAAACACAATCTCTGCCTCTCTGATCCTGTTCAGCCTAAAACAGTGGTCCCCAACCTTTGGGCCTCCGGGTGTTTTGGACTTCGACTCCCAGAAATCTCAGCCAGTTGACCAGCTTTTAGGAATTGTGGAAGCTGTAGTCCAAAACACTTGGAGGACCAACGGTTGGGAACCACTGCCCTAAAATAATAACATTATTATTACCATGCTCTTATGTCAAGTTCCCAGAGATAAAGGAATAATAATAATAAAATTATCTGCACTTTCATAGTTCCCAATACCTCTCCCTCACTCTGAAACCAGCAAGAACTTCTCTGGCTGGCCCATCTGGTCTATCTGGCCCTACCTTTTCCAATGGGGATCAGATGATGTCAGTGGTAGTAAGTAGGTGGTCCCAGTGGTGATCAGCACACTGGGTTCAATGCCTAAAGACCTTGGCCTGCACTTAAACACAATTGACGCTGAGAAAATTACATCAGTCATCTGCAAAAGGCCATCCTACTGGGATCAGCATGCATTATTGGCTGATACATCACACAGTCCTAGACACTTGGGAAGTGTTCGACATGTGATCCAATACAACAGCTGGCCTAGGGATCTTGTTTGCTGTGGACTCATCTTGTTGTCCTTCAATTAATAATATGTATCTCATTTGCTGTGACATACTGTGTTTTTGTGTAATAATAATAATAATAATAATAATAATAATGTGCTTGAGCACCAAAGCTTCCAGCAATAGAAAGGAAAACCTTGGGGTGCATCTCTGCTGTAGAATGTATCCACTTTAACCATCTTGGTTCTGTGCTATATGGAGTCATGGAGGATGTAGTTTTCAAAGGTCTAAATCAGTGTTTCTCAACCTTCCAAATGCCGTGACCCTTGAATACAGTTCCTCGTGTTGTGGTGACTGGAACAAATTTGACACAAATACCCGATACGCCCAAATTTGAATACTAGTGGGGTTGGGGGGTGATTTTGTCATTTGGGAGTTGTGGTTGTTGGGATTTATAGTTCACTTACAATCGAATGGCATTCTGAACTCCACCAACGATGGAATTGAACCAAACTTGGCATACAGAACTCTCATGATGAACAGAAATTCTGGAAGGGTTTGGTGGACATTGACCTTGAGTTTTGGAGTTGTAGTTCACCTACATCCAGAGACCACTGTGAACTCAAACAAAGATGGATCTGGATCAAACTTGGCACGAATACTCAAAATATATAATATATTGTATATACATATATTGCTAATATTATAATGTAATGCAATATAATATTACTAATAATATGATATTATTATATATTTTATATTACTAATAATATTACAGTATAATGTTATAGTAAAATGTAATATATAATATTAATATTGTGTTATGGCAATAATATAATATATTGTATTTACATTTTACTTGTAAGACACTCACCCGAAGGGGGTGAGATGGGCGGCATATACATAAATGTCATAAATAATAATAAATAAAATAAATATCCCAATGTGAACACTGGTGGAATTTGGGGAAAATAAACCTTAACGTTTGGGAGTTGCAGTTTCTGGGATTTATAGTTCACCCACAATCAAAGAGCATTCTGAACCCCACCAACAATAGAATCGGGCCAAACTTCCCAGACAGAACCCCCCATGACCAAGAGAAAATACTGTGTTTTCTGATGGTCTTTGGCGACCCCTTTAACACCCCCTCGCAACCCACCCAGGGATCCCAACCACCAGGTTGAGAAATGCTGGTCTTGAGCCTTGGATATTTCAAGCACCATTCCGGAGTCCGACAAACAGATTGCCATCAAAGACGTGTCATACGTCCCATTCACCAAATGTAAACAACGAAGAAAACCTAGAAAATGTATTCCAAGCTTGTACCGCCTGGCAAAGTAATGTACATCAATGTGACTCCATGATAAATATAAACTATTTGGGCCAACAAGGGTTTCCTGGCACACCGGGAGCGACATTGCATCACTTCTGCTTGTGGTTCAGGGCTCGGTTTTTGCACGAAACTAGTCATTCCACAGAGCTGGGGATTAGTGGTGCAAAATTACCCGGATTATGGGCAATTATCTTCATTTTTTAAAGTCCAAAACATGCCCAAAAATACTTTGGATGTTTTTTTTAAAGGGGGTCCATGTTGATCTAGATCAGTGTTTTTCAACCTTATTTGAGCCGCGGCACGTTTTTTACATTTACAAAATCCTGGGGCACACCTCCAACCAAAATGACACAAAATGACACTCTAACACAGTAATACATAGAGTTAATATGTTTTTAAATGTATTTATACACTCAGTGTGAAACCTGGGCCTGTCTCTATGAACTCAACATAGATATCCTGGCAGGAATGGCAGAAAGACACAAACTTCCCACACAGAACTCCCATAACCAAGAGAAAATACTATAAGAGTTTGGTGGGCATTGACCTTGGGTTTTGGAGTTGTAGTTCACCTATGTCCAGAGAGCACTGTGGACTGAAACAATGTTGGATCAGGACCAAACTTGCCATGAATACTCAATATGCCCAAATATGAACACAGATGGAGTTTGGGGAAAATAGACCTTGACATTTGGGAGTTAGTTTCTGGGATTTATAGTTAACACACAATCAAAGAGCATCCTGAACTCTTGCAACAATGGAATTGAACCAAACTTGGCCTATTGAACTCTCATTACCAACAGAAAGTACTGAAAGGGTTTGCTTGGGAATTGACCTTGAGTTTGGAAGTTGTAGTTCACCTACACCCAGAGAGCACTGTGGACTCAAACAATGTTATGTTATGTTGTTGTTTGTTTTCTATCCAGACACAGGCATGGGACATCTTCGGCCCTCTGGGTGCTTTGGACTTCAACTCCCACCATTCCTAACAGCCTGAGGCCCTTTCCTGCTTAAGTGGCTGAGGGGGGGAGGGGGAGAAAAAGAGCCTGAGGCTGCTAGGAATGGTGGGAGTTGGAGTCCAAAACACCTGGAAGGTCCAAGTTTGCCCATGCCAGCTTTCGACAGAGACCTCTTCCTCCCCCTTCCTCTTCGCATCCTTTCTCCCCATTCCTGCCGAACACTTACTTTTTCTTCTACACTGCCGCTTCTGCCGCCATTTTGATCCGAGGGGGCAGCATGAGCGTGTTCAGGAAGGGAGGGGAGGGGGAGGAAGATGTGACCCATGCGGGTGCTACTGCGCAGACTCGCCCCAGAACAAAGCAAGGCAAAGCGAGCAGAGCGAGGCTGGGAAGAAGGGAGCCCGAGTGGAGAAGAAAAAGTGTTCGGCAGGAGGGGGAAGAAAGGGGATTGGAGGCTCCAATTTCCCATGGCACACCTGATGATCGCTCACATCACACTAGTGTGCCCCGGCACACTGGTTGGGAAACACTGATCTAGATAACCCAAGCATGGGCCAACTTTGGCCCTTCTCCTCCTCCTTGATGGCAATCCTCCTCCTACCGGCTGTTAGGAATTGTGCGAATTGAAGTCCAAAACACCTGGAGGAGAGCCAAAGTTGGCCCATGCCTGGGATAGTTCAACCAGGACAGCAGCTGGATTAGATGTCCTCAAGGGAGCCTTTCCACTTTCTATATTGGGGTTTGGTTTTTTTACAATAAAGTGGCAGACGGGGATCCAAAGTGGGAGGCATGGCCTAAAAGCTACCTGGTTGGGGGGGGGGGGTCCTGTTCTACCTGGAGCCAGAAAGCAGCCCAATCTACCTGTGAGAGGCAGTCCCAGTTGACCCAGTAAATGCCCTGGTCTAACTGGGCAAAAGAGAGGGGCCTGGTCTACCTTGCAGGGTTGTTGTTTACCTTTGAAAGAGGTGGGCTTGGTCTACCTGAGAAAAGGGGCGCGGTCTTCTAGGTAATACAAGGAGGGGGTCTGGTCTACCTGTGTGAGAGAAAGGACTCAGCTCTACCCAGTGGAAATCCCGGTCAGGGCTTCTACCCGGTCTACCAGCTAGAGAGAGGCAGGAGCGGGTCTACCACTAAGACGTCCAGCCGGTCTACCAATTGCGACTCCCAGCCGGTCTACCACTTAAGACTTCCAGCCGGTCTACCAAGCAAAGGGTTTCCGATCTACCTTTAGAGAAGCAGTCTACTTCCAACAGAGACGCCGCCTCTCCACCAGGGGGTCCCGGTCTACCTTCGAGAGTGAAGCCGCCCCTCCACCAGGGGGTCCCGGTCTACCTATGAGACTAACACCGTCTCTCCGACAGGGGTGCCGGTCTACCTCCACGGAGAAGCAGGCCCCGGTCTACCACCTTCCGAGAGGGCGGCGAATGGAAGCCGGCGCAGGAAGGGGAAGTCTCGCCCGGCGTTGCTTAGCTTCTGCAGGCGGCGGCGGGGCGGGAGGCGGCCGGCCTTTATAGGGGAGGGACCGTGGCGGCGGAGGCGGGCATGGGGCGTTTCCTTGGCCCGAGGAAGGGAAGGCAAAACAAGGGCTGCGTCGGTCTACACTGGGCGGGCTTAATGCAGTTTGGCCCCGCTTTAACGGCCAAAGGGACCCTGGGAGATGGATTTTGGAGAGAGCCCAGCAGGATTCTTTCGCTTTTGTAAAACTACAACTCCCATGCGTCAGTTGACTTGACTTATGAGCCATGGCGCTTAAAGTGGTATCAAACTGCATTTATGCTGCGGTGTAGATGCATCCTCACCTCTGAAACTGACTAGGGGAGGGCAGCCTGGCCTACATGGCAACTAGGCTGTTGTGAAAGGAAAGTGGGCAGAGCCACCTCCATTATTATTGCGTCTACTACTAGTATTATTCCATAATACAATTATTATTAAGTATTATTAATTATTAATATCATTAGTATTATTAATTATTAGCTACGAGCCAGTAAGTTGAAGGTGAACCCGGTGAAGACGGAGATCTTGTGGCTGGGCCGCCCGGGGTGGGGGTGGGGGGTAGAGACCCAGTTGCCGACGTTTGATGGCGTGGCACTTCACCCGCAGCCTCTAGTCAAGAGCTTAGGGGTCAGGCTGGACTCCCAGCTGTCTATGGAGGTGCAGATTGCCTGCGCCCGCAAGACAGCGTTTTACCACCTGCGACAGGCAAAACGCCTGGCTCCTTACCTCTCCCGCTGCGACCTGGCCACGGTGATCCCAGCCACGGTCATCTTGAGGCTCGATTACTGTAATGCGCTGTACATTGGCCTACCCTTGTCGGCGATCCGGAAGCTCAAGCTGGTGCAGAACGCAGCAGGGCGCCTGCTCTCAGGAGCCGCAAGATCTGCGCATGTAACTCCACTCCTGCGCGAACTGCGCTGGCTTCCTATTGAATTCTGGATCTCCTTCAAGGTGCTAGTTTTAACTTTTAAGGCCTTATATGGTTTGGGGCCAGTGTACCTGAAGGAGCGGCTTACCCCTTATGTGCCCAGTAGATCACTGCGTTCAGAGGGGCTCAACTTACTGGAGGTGCCTGGCATCAGGACCTACAGGCTCTCGAGCACGCGGCAGAGGGCGTTTACAGTGGCCACGCCGAGCCTCTGGAACTCGTTGCCGGAGGAGACGAGAGCCCTACGGGGCTTGATGGCATTCCGCAAGTCCGTAAAGACTTGGTTGTTTAGACAGGCATTCGGCCCTGACTGATGCCTGCTATAACCCGCCATCCTGCCGCGTCAGTACCGCCTGCACTACTGCCGCTCTGCTGGGATTTTATTGTCGGGAGCGGGGCTAACTGTGTTTTATAATGCTGTTTTATGTGTTTTTATCTGGTTTTATTGTTGCAAACCGCTCTGGGCTCCGGAGAGAGTGGTCTACTAAATCGAATAAATAAATAAATATTATTAGTATTATTAATATTATTAGTATTATTAATATTATTAATGTTATTAATTATTAATATGAATTAAAGCAGGCCTGGGCCAACTTGGGCCTTCCAGGTGTTTTGGACTCCAACTCAAACAATTCCTAACAGCCTACCAGCTTTTAGGAAAGAAAGAAAGAAAGAGGCAGACAAGGATGGAAGGAATAGAGAAGAGGAAGGAGGAAGGAAGATATGAAAGACAAAAAGAAAGAGGCGGACAAGAAAGAATGATGGAGAAAAGAAAGGAGGCAGGCAAGCAGAAAGAGAAGGAAGGAAGGAAGAGGCCTGCAAGGAAGGGAGAAAAAGAAGAAAGGAAGCAGGAAAGAGGGAAGGAAGAAATGAAAGAAAAAAGAAAGAGGCGGATAAGAAAGAATGATGGAGAAAAGAAAGAAAAAGAAAGAAGGGAAACAGGCAAGCAAAAAGAGAGAAAAGGAAGGAAGGAAGATAAGAAGAATGAAAGAGGCATGCAAAGAAGGGAGAAAAAGAAGAGGAAGAAAGGAAGCAGGAAAGAGGGAAGGAAGAAATGAAAGAAAAAAGAAAGGCGAACAAGAAAGAATGATGGAGAAAAGAAAAAAGAAGAGAGGCAGGCAGGCAAGCAAAAAGAGAGAAAAGGAAGGAAGATAGGAAGGAAGGAAGAAGCATGCAAAGAAAGGAGAAAAAGAAGAGGAAGAAAGGAAGCAGGAAAGAAGGAAGGAAGAAATGAAAGAAAAAAGAAAGGCAAACAAGAAAGAATGAATGAAGAAAGAAAGAAAGAAAGGCAGACAAGGACAGAAGGAAGGAAAAGAAGAGGAAGGAAAGGAAGAAGCAGGAAAGGAAGTAAAGAGGAGGTAGGCGGGCAAGAAAGGAAAAAAGAGGGGGGAAAGAGGCAGGCAAGAAAGAAGGAAGGATAGTGAAAAAAGGAAGGAAGAAATGAAAGAGAAAAGAAAGATGAACCAAAAAGAATAAAGGAGGAAAGAAAGAGGCAGGCAAGGAAGGAAGGAAGGAAAAGAGAAGAGGAAGAAAGGAAGCAGGAAAGGAAGGAAGGAAGGAAGGAAGGAGAAAAGAACAAGGCAGACAAGAAAGAATGAAGAAAAGAGAAAGAAAGGAGGAAGGCAGGCAAGAAAGAAAGACAGAGGCAGGCAAGGAAGGAAGGAAGGAAAAGAAGAGGAAGGAAAGAAGCAGGAAAGGAAGGAAGGAGAAAAGAAAGGCAGACAAGGACAGAAGGAAAGAGAAAGGAGGAAGGCAGGCAAGAAAGACAGGGGCAGGCAAGGAAGGAAGGATGGTGAAAAAAGATAGAAAGAAAACTAGAAGGAAAGGAAGGAAGAAATGAAAGACTACAGGTGGACAGGAAAGAATGAAGGAAAGAAGAAAGAAAGAGAAAGGAAGGAGGAGGGCACACAGGAGAGAAAGAAAAGCAGGCAATGAAGGCAGGAAAAGAGAAGAAAGGAAGAAAAGAAAGGCAGACAAGAAGGAATGAAAGAGGAAAGAAAGGAAAGGAAAAAAGGCAGGCAAGAAGGAAGGGAGGATGGCGAAAAAAGGAAGGAAAAAGAGAGAAGAAAGAGGCAGGCAAGAAAGAATGAAGAAGGGAGGAGGAAATGAAGAAAGAGAGAAAAGAACAAAGCAGGGATGATAGAAATTAGAAAACGAAGGAAGGAAGGAAGGAAGGAAGGAAGGAAGGAAGGAAGGAAGGAAGGAGGAAGAACTCAGGAAAGAAAGAAAAAGGAAGGAGGCAGAGGGGAGAGGGAGGAAGGCTGGTTCAAGCAGGGACTTGGGAACTTTACTTTTTCTGCACCATGACTCCCAGAATCTCCAAGTGATGGGTATTTGCTATTTTGGGATTTCCAAAGAGGCACCCCGCCCCCCCCCAGCTCATCGGTTGGGCCTCATTGGCTTCTGCTTCCTCAGCAGCATTTGACGTCCCGTGAAGATTATATTAAAGCGCAACCTGCTCCTCGCCGGAGGCTTTTAATCAGAGAGACAAGCGGCGGAGGGAAGAAAAGCCAAGCAACCTCAGATGGTTTCTGCCTGGCCTGGAATCCAGAGCGACCAAATCCAGTCGGGCTTTTCCACATTCTTCAAATATCTCCTTGCGATCTCGCTTTGCGAAGCAAGTGACAAGGAGTTCCATATTTTTTTTCTTATACGCCCAAAGGAAGTGACTTTTGAGAGATGGAAGTAGGTCGGGAGGCTTGACCTCAGGCCTTGCTTGCCGGGAAAGCATCTCCTTGGATTCAGAAACTGTTTGGAAGTTGATATTTGGCATCCATTGAACACCAATTCTTTTTTTAAAAAAATAGTTTTTATTGATTTTCAAAATTAAGTAAAGAAAAACGAGGGTAGTAAATACCACCTTCTTATAAGAACAATATAGAGCAAAGGGAAAAGGAAAAAAAAGGAAAAAGAAAATTACAACTTTTCATTATTATAATCGGGGTGTTGGATAGGGTAAGGGAGTGGTGAAACGGGGTAGGGGCATTAAGCTACTAATAGTAAGTCAAGTATAGTAAAGGCAAAGAAAAAATAAATGCAGAAAAGGGGAACTTGGGGAAAGGGGAAAGGGGAATTGAATTTCTGTGGGAAAAATTATGTACAGTTGACTTCCTTTTCTTCTTGGTGTGGTTTTAATACAATATCCTGGTGTATAAGTCCTTATTTCTTATTTATCTTTATTAAAAGTTTACTCTGGAATAGTCGTCTATTTGAGTCCAGTTTGTCTGTTTCCTTGGCATAGGGGTATTCTTTTTTAGATAGAATGTCAGTGTGTCCATATTTTTTATTTCATATACCTTTTCCATCCACTCGGCTCTATCAGGGATTTTATCAGTCTTCCATTTTCTGGCCAGAACGATTCTTGCCGCTGTAAACATATAAAAAAATAGCTTGTCTTCATTTTCTTCCAATACTAAGTCCTGGTCTAGAATTCCCAAAAGGAAGTATTCTGGTTTGGAAGGGAATTTTATTTTGAAAATATCTTGCATGGTTTCATGAATTTGGTCCCAAAATTTCTTTATTTGTGGACAGGACCACCACATATGAAAGTAGCTGCCTGGATGTTCTTGGCATTTCCAACACTTGGAATTACTATTCTTATACATTATTTTGATTTTTTTTGGAGTAATGTACCAGCGATGGAATACCTTCATCCAGTTCTCCTTCAAGTCCATAGCATAAGTATATTTCAATTTCTTTGTCCAAATTAAATGCCATTCATTTAATTTTATCGGTCTCCCTATATTTTTTTGCCCACTGAATCATGCAACTTTTCACTGTTTCTGTCTCTGTTTCTCTTTCTATCAATTTATTGTATAATTTTGTTATCAATTTTTTCCCTGATGTTATGATTTTCTCCCAGAAATCTTCATTCTCGTCAAAGCCACTTTTTTTATCTCTATTATACGCTGACTTAATTTGATGATACATTAACCATGATGACCCCCCTGAGAGCGTGGACAGTTCTTCTTGAGTTTTTATTTCTAATATGCCCTTCTCTATTTTTAATAGATCTTTGTACGTCAACCACTTTCTCCATCCTTGTTGCCGTCTATGTTCAGCTTCTATAGGTGATACCCACAAAGGTATCTTATGATGGAAATTTTTTTTTATATTTTAGCCATATTTTTATGAGGGTTGACCTGATGAAGTGGTTGCCAAAGTTCTTTTCTATCTCCGTTTTGCCATACCAGAGGTATGCATGCCAACCTCTCCTCAGGTCGAACCCTTCCAAAGTTAAAAGTTTTTCATTTTGGAGTGCAATCCAATCTTTAACCCACACTAGGGCACAAGCTTCATGATAGCTCCTTAGGTCCGGGAGGCCAAACCCGCCTCTTTGTCTCTTGTCGACCATTATTTTATGGTTTATCCTTGGCCTTTTACCCTTCCAAATAAATTTGTTAATTTCTTTGTTCCATGTATTGAATATCTTTTGGTTTCTAATTATTGGAATATTCTGGAATAAGTACAAGAGTTTGAACACCAATTCTAATTTAGTTGGAAAACATGGGAAAGTTACCTTTTTTTTGGACTACAGTTCCCATTGTTCACATAGGCCAAAAGAGCTGTAAGCCTACAGGTCTAAAAGCCGAAATCCTCCATCCAGTCGTGAAACCCCTTGGATTTTGTGTGATCGCAGCACTCAGCATCCCCTTGACCATCAAGTGTGGGGAGTTATAGTTCAACAACAACCAGCCTCCTCTAATTCAAAGTATTGACCAGTAAGTGTGAGGATGATGGGAGTTGAGTCCAACAACATCCAGCCTCCTTTAACTGAAATTCTTGACGAGCAAGTGTCAGGATGATGGGAGTTGTAGTCCAAGAACACTCAGCCTCCTTTAACTCAAAGCTTTGTCCAGCAAGTGTTATGATGGGAGTTGTAGTCCAACATATCTATCCTTTAACTCAAAACCTTGACCAGCAGGTGTGAGGATGATGGGAGTTGTAGTCCAACACAGTATCTCCTACCTTAACTCAACGCCTTGACCAGCAAGTGACAGGATGATGGGAGTTGTAGTCCAAGAACACCCACCCCCTTTAACTCAAAACTTTGACCACCAAGTATTAGGATGATGGGAGTTGTAGTCCAACATATATATCTTCCTTTAATTCAAAGCATTGACCAGCAGGTGTGAGGATGATGGGAGTTGTAGTCCAATACAATATCTTCTATTTTAACTACAAACCTTGACCAGCAAATGTCAGGATGATGGGAGTTGTGGTCCAACAACATCCAACCTTCTTTAACTCAAAACAGATGTGTGCCACTTGTGGCGGCCTATCAGATGCAAATAGACTGCAATCTCCCATCACACCTAGCTAATATAGCCAGTAGGTGGGGAATTATGTGAACTGCAGTCCGGCTGAGGTGCAGGGCCAACCATGCGACTGGGGAACACCTTTTTTGCTTTGTTGTGATCTTTTCCCCAGCGGTGCTGTCATAGCCCAACTTTTCCCCCGCCTTTTAAGCCAACATTCCAATCTTAGCTTTGCAATTAAAAAGCAGGGGTTAATTAGTCATGGCCCAACCCCGTCTCCCAGGTAAGGAAACAAAACAAACGAGATCTGCTGTGACCAAAAAAGAAAAAAGAAAAGAGCGGCGCTTGCAAATATAAGCATGGGACATCTGGAGGATCTCGGTTTCGTTTCCACCGGCACGTAGGCACATCTGAATGCAGAATTTGGGCATGGGTCTCTCTCTCAGCCTAACCTACCTCATAGGGCTGTCGTAGCACATTGGAGAAATTATGTACTTGGCCCTTTGTATGTATGGATTTGATGTCCATGGATTTAATCATTTTGTTAAATAATTCCAAAAGGCAGTATTTAGGGATCATGGGAGTTGTAGTTTTACAATATGTCCCTTGGGCATGCGCTTTCAGACATTGGAGCATGTCCATCTGGGAGATGTGCCCCATGGTGATTTTGTCATTTCTCACAAAGGGGAACATCCTGCCTTCGGAAAGCTTTGGATGCCCCATCTCCCTCTCTGTTTTGTTTTCCTTCCCCTTGGCCGAAACCAATGGCAAGATAGATCCATATCTAGGATCAAGGACTATTGGGGTCTGGCATCTGCGCCAGCCCAAAATGTTTATTTCCTCCACTTGGGACAATAGAAGAGTTTGCTTGAGGACTTTTGAAAGTAATCGCCGGCGCTTGGACAAACGTTTAATCACTTAATCCACTCATTATATCATCCCGGTTCATTGTTTCCCGCTTGGACTGCCTCCTTCGCTCTCATTGGACAAGAGCCCAGAGTGGCGCTGGCTTCCTGATTGGCTGAGACGCGGCAAAGCAAGCCGCGCCTCCCAGCCAGCTGATGACTCCAACCAATCAACGTGAAGCTGGCAGAGGGGCGTTGGGGGGGGGGGTGTGTGTCGGGAATTTTGAACTTTGACAGCTCTGTTTCTCTATAAGAATGTACTGTTTTGCCTTGTGCTTTATGTCAGCTTTGAGCAAACTATTGTGGCTTGACATCCGCTCCAGCTGGAACAAAATAAACAACTCGGTGGCGTTTCTTCAACTTGGTGAAATCTTTATTTGGGAAATTCAAAGAAAAAATGGATTGGCTGCTTCCTAGAGCTGTTTGGGCTGGAAGTCAACCTGAAGAAAACGAAAGTTCTCTACCAGCCCGCAGCACAGGAAGAACACCATCATCCCCATGTCAGCATAGGCAAATCTGTGCTCAAGTCCGTTCAGCAGTTCACCTACCTGGGAAGCATCATCTCTTCAGATGCCAAGATTGATAAAGAGATAGATCACAGATTAGCAAAGGCATAGAGTGCTTTTGGAAGGCTTCACAAAAGAGTCTGGAGCAACAAGCACCTGAGGCAAAGCACAAAAATCAGTGTGTAAAGAGCTATCGTACTGTCTATTCTCCTATATGGGTCTGAAACATGTGTCACCTATCGCCAACACCTACGACTCCTTGAACGCTTTCATCAGCGCTGTCTTTGCACAATCCCAAATATACACTGGACCGACTATGTGACGCATGTTGCTGTCCTTGAGCAAGCAGGGGCCATGCTATTGAGAACACAGCTGCGCTTGGCAGGGC
The DNA here is from genome assembly GCA_030556195.1 of Anolis apletophallus. Taxonomy (NCBI): domain Eukaryota; kingdom Metazoa; phylum Chordata; class Lepidosauria; order Squamata; family Anolidae; genus Anolis; species Anolis apletophallus. The sequence goes on along the minus strand of JARBWK010000008.1, from coordinate 148,986,647 downwards.
ACAAGGTCTCTAGGATGGAGGACCACCACCTCCCAAAGATACTACTCTATGGTGAACTCGCCACGGGTCAGCGCAAGAGAGGCGCCCCAAAAAGATTTATAACGACTCCCTGAAACAACATCTCAGGCTCGGCCAGATTGATCACCAACAATGGTCCACCCTGGCCTCACATCGGGAGGCATGGAGACGCACTATCCACAATGCTGTGGGCTCTTTCGAGAAGACACGCTGAATGGGTCTCAAAGAGAAATGACAACGCAGAAAGAACTGCAACTTGGAAACAACATCACCCAAGGAGACTTTCTGCTGTGCTTTCTGCAACTGGACTTGCCTATTTCAGATTGGCCTTTTTAGTCATCAACGCGCTTGTAGAAAGCATGGGATGAGTCCTTCCTAAGAATCTTCGTTTGCGAAGTAATGCCGAGAGATCTCGCCAGGGCTATACCAGATCCTCTATGGTGGGTCTGACTGGTCTGCCTTCACGGCTAGACCCTTAAATTCTGCTCGATATCAGATCTTGGAATCCTCCTTGTGGGCAGGAAGGGGAACATGAGCCAGGAATGTCGTGCGGCAGCTCAAAAAGCCAATGGGAATGTGGCCTGCATCAATAGGAGCCTAGTGCCTAGATCCAGAGAAGTCATGCTATCCTCTATTCGGCTGTCCCGGAGACTAGGATGCAAGGGAGGAATGACTTCAAATGACAGGAAAGAGGAGATTCTACCTGAACATGAGGAAGAGCTTCCTGACTGTGAGAGAGAGCTGTTTAGCAGTGGAACTCTCTGCCTTCCCCGGAATTTGGTGGAAACAGGTAAGGCCCTGAAAACAGGCAAGGGCCATAGAATCATGGAATTATAGAATTGGAAGGGGCACCCAAAGGTCATCCAGTCCAACCCCATTCCGTCTATTCCAGGCATGGGGCAACTTCGGTCCTCCAGGTGGAGGCTTTGAAACAGAGGCTGGATGGCCATCTGTTGGGGGTGCTTTGAATGCGATTTTCCTGCTTCTTGGCTGAATTGGGTTGGACTGGATGGCCTGTGAGGTCTCTTCTATGATTCTAGGACCGGATGGGTTGATGACACACATGAGCCTCCACCTTCCTGCTGCTCACTTGAAGCCACACGTTTGCAAGAGTTGCATGATGCCTTTTTTGGGGACGATAATTGACGGTTCAAGGCAGGTAAAAGGTCTGAGTCACCTGAGGCCTTTCTTCCGGAAATGACCTGGCAGGGATCTCTCACCTCCTTTTCCGCCTGCCTGGCCTTGAAAACAGGCAAGGGCCATAGAGTCATGGAATTATAGAATTGGAAGGGGCATCCAAAGGTAATCCAGTCCAACCCCTTTGTGTCTATACCAGGCATGGGGCAGCTTTGGTCCTCCAGGTGTTTTAGACTCCAACTCCCACAATTCCTAACAGCCTAGGAATAGTGGGAGTTGGAGTCCTAAACATCTGGAGGGCCGAAGTTGCCCCATGCCTGGTCTATACTATTAATGCAACCTAGAGTTGCAATGGTCTTTTTAGTAGTTGGAGGTGTTTGGAGTTTGAGCTGGTTGCACCGGTTGGTCACATGCCGGATGCCATCCTCAGGACCCGCCTGGAAACCAGGGAGGAGGTGGGTGGCTGGGAATGGCAGTCGTCATTAACAATCGGCTATAATTAGCAGCAAACACCTACAGGTTTAAAGCTGACATTGGCTTCTGATGCCATGCCACGGCACGCCTGGTGGCATCACTATATTGGCTTCCATCCAGGAATGGAGCCGTGTGTTGGCTCCAGATGTTGTCAGAATGAAACCCCCAGCAGCCCCTGGCCATGGGTGAGAGATGCTGGGGGCTGTAAGGAATCTTGTGGCTTGAAGGGTCCCTTGAGGTCATCTAGTCCAACCCCCTGCCATGCAGGAAGGCCCAATGCTAAGTTAATGCCCATCCAATCTGTCTCAGGCCATCAATCCCAGCTCTGGACAACCCTGATAGTAAAGAAACACCTTGCCAATATTTAGATGGAATCTCTTTCCTTGCAATTTGAAATCCATGGCTCCATTGTGTCCTGGTCTCTGGAGCTGCAAAATACACATTTTTCTCCCTGCTCAATATGACACGGATTCTAGAGGTTTTTTAAAATGCTGGTAGCCAGATTTTGTTCATTTTCATAGTTTCCTCCTTTCTGACGTTCCAGAGATATATAAACCTCCCTTGCTTAGTTTCCAACAGGCCTCACAACCTCTGAGGATGCCTGCCATAGATGTGGGCGAAAGGTCAGGAGAGAATGCTTCTGGAACATGGCCAGGCAGCCCGAAATACTCACAGCAACACAGTGATTCTGGCCATGAAAGCCTTCAACAACAATATGCGTTTGACCCAGTGAATGAAAATACATCCTGCATATCAGATATTTACATTATGATTCATAACAGTAGCGGAATTCCAGTTGTGAAGTAGCAACGGAAATAATGTTATGGTTGGGGGTCACCACAACATGAGGAACTGGATTAAGGGGTCATGGCATGAGGAAGGTTGAAAAACTGGTGTAGTGTATAATAAAGCAACCCGATATTGGTTGAGCATCCTCCAAAATCCATGTGGAATCTTTCAGGTATTTCAATGCATACAAACGTCGTTTCTTGTACAAAGTTATGTAACACATTGTGTGGAAGATGACCTTCAGGCTATGTATAGAAGGTGAGTAGATAATATATGAAGCATGAAGGAATTTTGCATTCCAACTCTAAGGCATATTATTATGTATGTGCAAATAGTAAACGAACCAAAAATTTTTCCAAAATATGAATCGGGAAGGCTCAACCTGTATCGGTAAAAGACAGCAAAGACAAATAGTATCTGCTAGGATGTTTTGAGAAGCACATTGACAGCAGTTAGGAAGAGTTTTCCCTGGGAGAAGGAGGCTCATTCTGTCTTTTCCATCTCACAAACCCAACCGTAGAGCCGTGTGCAATGGTCATCGTTCCAGCAGCCATCCTGGTGGAGGTGAGCGCAGTCCTCTCCGCCGCCAAGGCCGTGGCCGTACCAGTCGTCTGGCTGTCCCTCACACCATTCCCTGTCGGAAGAAAGCATTAGGGTTGCGTCTACACTATATGTACCCATCCTATTCAGTTTTTATTGTGTGAATTTCCTGTATTAATCCATTTGTTATTGGAATTGTATTTTTTATTTTTTATTATTTCTGATGTATTTTGTCTGTATTCTCTATTTTACTGTGTTGTATTGTATTTTAGAAGGGCTTGGCCTCATGTTAGCCGCCCCGAGTCCCCATTGGGGAGATGATGGCGGGTTATAAATAAAGATGATGATGATTATTATTATTATTATGCTCAAGGCCCACGGGCCACATACGGCCCACCATATCCTATTATGTGGATCTCCTCCAAATGCTGGACTCCAGCTTCCATATTCCTCATCATTAGACCTCATGAGCAGAGCTGATGGGAGTTGGGATACAGCAGACATGGGCAAACTTGGGCCCTCCAGGTGTTTTGGACTTCAACTCCCACAATTTCTAACCGCCTAACAACCTGGAGGGCCCAAGTTTGCCCATGCCTGGTCTAGATGGCATTTCCCTTCCAAATCTATGATTCTGTTCTGCCTCTGAGTTAGGTGGAGTCTCCGTCCCTAGAGGTTTTTAAGCAAAGGCTGGATGGCCATCTTTTGGCAGGGCTTTGTTTGTGTTCCTGCATGGCAGACTGGGGTTGAACTGAATGGTGCTTGGGTTCTCTTCCAGGTTGATACCAGACCAGAATGAAAGCAGTGTCCGCACGACAATTTGAGCCAGTTTGAAAGAATCCTATAAGTTGCTACTTTCCCAGAAAGGACTGAGCAATGCATATTTTCAAAACTGTTTGCTGGCAAGTTTGCTAGATTACAGCTCCAATCTGTGGATGTTTTTAAGCAGGAGTTGGATGGCCATCTGTCGGAAGGGTTTTGATGGTGTCCTCCTCACTGCCTGGTGGAAATAGAGTTGGACAGGATGCCCCTTGGGGGTCTCTTCCTGATATGATTCTGTGCCAGACTACAATTCCCACAAATTTGGGGATGAAAGCATGGCACATTCCAAAACTCCCACCCACTACACATTTATCATCAGATGGGGATGATGGGAGTCGCGGTCTGGCACAGAGTCATAGGTGGAAAAGACCCCAGGGCGCATCCAGTCCAACCCAGCTCTGACATCAGGAGGATACCATCAGAGCCCTCCCGACAGATGGCCATCCAGCCTCTGCTTAAAGACATCCAGAGGTAGCAGCATATTTCATTGCCAAATATATATTATCTTCCACATTGATATCTCCACCCCTCCAATGCTTTCCTTAATTATATATGAGGCTAACCTTTATTACTGGAAATCCATCCTCAGCTTGCCAATATTTTTCATTAGCCCTTTGCCTTTAACAACAAAAATGGAGATTTTATAATTTAGTGTTTTAATTAAATGCTTAACTTTTGTTATATTGCTATGATATATGTGTTGGCATTGAATTGTTGCTGGTTGTAAGCCACCCTGAGTATCCCCTCGGGAGTTGAGAAGGACGGGGTACAAATGTTTGAAATAAATAAATAAATAAATAAACTCTATGGTTCTATGGCATTTGTTTTCTTTCCTTGGCTGTTTGATGGCTGAGTGCTGTTGATGGCTGAATGCTGTTAGGAATTGTGGGAGTTGAAGTCCAAAACACCTGGAGGGGCGAAGTTTGCCCATGCCTGGTACAAATGCAGCCAAGGGCTCTGGAGATCAGACTTCAAATTCCAATTCAGCCATTAAAGCTATTAGAGGACCTTGGGTAAAAGTCACATACTCTTAGCCTCAGAGGAAGGCAATGGTGATCCTTCTCTATGGGAAAGAGAGTGGCCAACAGAATTCCACGGTCTTGTGTCTTTGAAAGCCTCTCGAAGACACTCTTATATGCAGGGACAGCTCAAGCGGTATGCAAATTACGCATTTGCGTAGGGCGCCGCATCCCCAGGGGCACCCGCCCGGGTGCAGTATGCAAGTATGGCCCAAAGCTTGAGACGTGCCCAGTGTTGCAACCTGAGTGCAAAAAGGGGTGGCCGTAGCAGCCCAGAAGTGTCAACTCACTCTTGCCGAACGGTGTAGGAAGTCCCGTCCACCCATTTCCACGTCCCGCTGGCGTCGCTCAAGCCGATCCACATGTAATTCGGCCTCACCCGCGTGGCCACAAATTGCTGGCGTGAGAAAGGATTCCAAAAGATGCCAAAAGATTCCAAAAGAAGTCCCCCAAACAAGCTATGTTGTTGCCTTACGTGCAAAGCCAGGCCACTCACCTGTTCTTCGTAGGAGGTGATGATCACCAGGTGCGCGTACCTGGCCTCGCATTCCTCTTTGGCGTCTTGCCAGGTTGCTCCAACCATGGATTCCCAATAACAGCTTTTCCGGAAGGAAACCCAGCCTTGAGGACAGCAGACTTCGGGATTGTCTGGGGAATATCAGGCAATATATTGGATGATCCTGTGTCTGGTTTTGGGCAATAAGCAATTCAATAAGGCAGGCGTGGGACAACTTAGGCTCTCCCTCCAGGTGTTTTGGACTTCAGAACTGCCGGTAGGCAGTTAGGAATTGTGGGAGTTGAAGTCCAAAACACCTGGAGGGCCAAATTGGCCCATGCCTGCAATAAGGATATCAAGGGGTGTCAATATGTGTTAATTCTGCAGTGTAGATGCTATGGGTTTCCCTCCCCACTCAGATGCTCATTTCCCCCCTCCATTTCTCCTCACCGGTTCGGTTCTTTTTAAAGCTCTCCAGGTCACATTTCAGGTTCCTGACGTTCTTCTGCAGCTCCTTCACCTGGCCTCTGAGTCGGGTTTGAGCTGGGAAGCAAAGCATTTGATATTTAAGAGAAAATGTTGAAGATAAAAGACCCGTTTTGCTAAAAGGAAAGGGTACGAGGGTTGAATGAAAAGTAATGCCTCCACCTTGGTAACTCCTCAACAGATGGCAGTACTGGTATGCGGCAGGTACTGGCTTGTTCGGGAGACTCTCCTCTACAGTTTCATTTTGGTGGGAAGCCTTAGCATTGAACAGTTGTGTTGTTAAAGTGCGAAGTATGGAACCCTGTGCAGATGGTCGGTCAATGCGACTTAAGCAACGAGCAGTCATTGACAGTAGAAGGTGTCTCCCCAAAGGAGATTCATCAGGGAATGCAAGCTGTTGATGTTGATTGTGTTGATGTGAGTACTGTGTGTCATTGGGCAAGTAAATTTCAAGATGTTGAGGTGGGAACATCTGACTTGCATGGCAAACAAATTTATTTATTTATTTATTTACTTCATTTATATCCCGCCCTTCTCACCCCACAGGGGACTCAGGGTGGATTACGATGTACACATTACATTTAGACACACAAACACACAAGACAGACAGAGGCAATTTAACATCTGGCCACCAGGGGGAGCTGTCACACTCCTTCATTCCTCAGCATGTTTTCTAGACATCTTTTTATGGCCTCGTAAATCAGTTAAACTTAGCCTCCCTACTAAGTGGTACCTTAATTTCCTACTTGACAGATGCAAAGGTCGACAACAGGCTACACAATAGGTCGTGAGCCCACCTCGACCCGGGCAGGCCTCGAACTCATGACCTTCTGGTCAGTAGAGATCTTATGCAGCTGACACCCAGCCAGCTGTGCCACAAAGAGTTGGATGACGTCCTGTGACAGCAACCATCGAGTTTCACACACAAAAGGTTGACAGATTGATTCAGGATGAATGTCGTATCACTCAGAAATGTCAAGCATAATCGGCATTTCAGAAGAACGTGTGGGTCACGTAGGTCATTCCTTCCGAAATGCTATTGAAGCCATTTACCAATCCCAATCCGCCACAATTAGTATAAACGGAGTAAATACCAGTAAATTCACAATACAAAAGGGGACGCGTCAAGGCTGCCCCCTTTCCCCACTCCTTTTCATTTGGGTTTTAGAATTATTACTGGAAAATATTAGGAGAGATGCAAAACTTAAAGGTCTATCGATAAAAAAAGAAAAGATTAAGATCAGGACGTTTGCGGACGACCTCGTCTGTATTGTAGAAGAACCTAATGAAAACATCAAGTATTGGATAGAAAAACTGGAGGAATTCGGGAGGGTATCGGGATTTAAAATGAATAGGAAAAAAACTAAGCTATTGGTGAAAAATATAAGCCTGAAGGAAAGACAGAATCTAGAAGAGGTCTCTGGCTTAGCCATTACGAATAAGGTCAAATACTTGGGTATTTTTCTGACACCCAAGAATAATGACCTACTTTTAAAACAATTATGATCCTAAGTGGCGAGAAATCAATCAAGACCTAAAAAAATGGAGCCATCTAAATCTCTCGTTTCCTGGGAGAATCTCCCTGATAAAAATGAACGTTCTCCCCAAATTCCTATTTCTATTTTTCAATTCTGAGCACCGATAAACCTTTTCAAATCTGGGAGAGAGAATTGAGAAAATTTATTTGGAAGGGGAAGCATGCCAGAATTAGCTGGAAAAACTTGATTGATGATAAGGACAGAGGTGGATTCGGAGTTCCGGATCTCGCCACCTATTACATGGCAAGCACGCTGGATTGGGTCACAAAATGGACATCATTGGAGGATACTCAGCTCCTGGCACTGGAAGGTTTCGACCTAAGGACCGGGTGGCATGGGTACCTATGGTACCATAAAGCGAAAATTGAAAGGAACTTCAATAACCACTGCATCAGGAAGCCGCTATTAAGAATCTGGATGAAGAATAAAGACGTGATGTTCAGAAAGGTCCCCAGATGGCTGTCTCCTCAGGAGGCGCACTATAGGAGACAATATGACAAAAATGAGTGGCTAAGGTATGATGTAATCCTCAAAAGCTTAGACTCCGGCCCAGCCATGAAAGAGCTAGACCAGGGGTGCTCATTATGGTGATTGGGAGCACCTAGGTGATCTTCGGCCCTCTTCCAGGTGATCTTTGGGCCTCACCAGCCGGATGGTGCGCTCCTGCCATGCGCGCGCACGTGCGCTCCCACCACCGCCTTTGCGGGGCTTCTTTTGTCAAAACGAGGCTTTAGTGGGCGGGCCCTGGCGCTCATCTTGCCACACACGGTGTGGTGACATGACCGCCCATTGGTTGCTGCTGGGGGGGGGGGGGGAGCAAGGCGAAGTCACGCGCACGGATAGGATGCGAGGCTGTGGGAGGGATGGAGGGAATGTGTGTGTGTGTGTGTGTGTGTGTGTGAGAGAGAGAGAGAGAGAGAGAGAGCTAAGGAGAGAAGAAAGAAATCCGGAAAACCTTTTCGGATCCTTTTGGCAGGAAGGCAGGTGGGTGCTGGAAGGAGAGAGGGAGAGAGAGAGAGAAAGAGGCGAAGGAGGCCGGGCAAAGTGGGGCAAAGCCAAGCAAGCCCTGCCGCAAACCCTGCTGTTGCCCTCGGGACTCCCATTTCAAGCCGAGACCTGGGCGAGCGAGCTGTATGGGGCTGCTTTCTTTCCTTGGTTGGGGGCGAGGAGGGAGGGCTCCGCCGTGTTCCTGGGGCTGAACCCGAGGAGGAGGGGGCTGCGGGGATGGAGACTCCACTTGCTGCTGCTGCTTGTGCCCTCGCCGCCTTTCTCCGCCTTGCCCTCCCTCGCCCTCGAAGGAGAAAGGCGGCGAGGGCCCACGGGAGAGAGGCTTTTCAGAGCCACTCCCCCTCTCTCACTCCCGTGGGCATGGACTGCCACCAGTGGGAGGGGTCCTCCTTCCTGCCAGCCGTCCACTTGGGCGTCCTTTCTGAGTGACACCCTCAAAAGGAAGGAAGGAAGGGCGCCCCCCGCTGCATCTGTCACTTTGGGGAAACACTTCTTCCACTCTTCCTTCTCCTGCCCAGGTAAGGAAGCCTCGAGGGAGGGGGGGAGTCTGCTGTGGGGAGGCTCCAGCCTCACGTGGGTCCCTCTCTCGGTTGAGTTTCCCGGCCCAGGCAGCAGCCAGGAGGCCCCTCTTCCCAGCCCTGCACCTTCTGAGCCACCGCCGAAGCCATATCTGGCCGGAGCACTGGTGGGTGCGCCTATAAATACCCTCCTGCTGCGTGCGTGGGAGGTGCCTGCTGTGCACGCAAGAAGCAGGACGGGATGGGGACTTCCTGCTTCGCGAAAGCACGCAGCAGGAAGAAGGAAGGCAACGAAGACATTAAGAGAGAGTGTGAGCGCAGGCAAAGAGGATCCCCCTCCCGGGTGCGCGCGGCGGCGAGTTGGTGGGCAGGCAAGAAAGAAGCCCCGCGTGGACAGGCATATGCGCGCGCACTCTTACATGCACAACAGGTGATCTTTTCAACTTGATTGTTCATATAGTAGCTCGCATGATGAAAAAGTGTGGGCACCCCTGAGCTAGACGAACTAAAAAAATTAGATGAATCCCTGGACTGGTTTCATTATAAACAGATTTATGAGATCTTTAAGAAAGATAAAGAGACAGGCTTTGAGGATAAGGAGCACATATGGGACAAAATAACATTAAAAGAAAAGGGAAAGATCGCCATCCTATATAAGTATATTTTACAATGGAAAACAGAAGAGGAATCCATTAAAATTGTATGGTAAAATGGTCCAGAGATCTGGGACAGACTATCCATCTGAAATATTGGGAAAGATACTGGAAAGTACATTTAAAATTCTTATACGCCTATGATTTGAAAGAGAATGCCCTCAAAATCTTGTACAGATGGTATCTCACACCATATAGTATAGCCAAGTTTAATAATAAGAGTAGTAATAAATGCTGGAGGTGCCACAGGGAGACTGGGTACTTTTTACATATGTGGTGGGGATGCAAAAAGATTTAAAAATTCTGGGCAAAGGTTTACGGAGAAATTAAGAAAGCATTGGGGATGGAGTTTCCGTTTAAAGCCAGATATCTGTTGCTGGGACTGCTTGATTTTGAAATAGGAAAAAACGTTTACTGCATTACTGCAGCGAGGCTGGTAATTGCCAGGCGCTGGAAGGACGAATCTCCCCCGAAAGTAGACGACTGGATCCTTAAGCTGCTAGAAGTGAAGAATATGGATTGTCTAACAAAAGCAATGATGCACCAGACGGTAGCCACAGACTGGTCGGCAATAACAGAATATGTGAAAGGACTTAAAGATATAAAGGGATATACAAGTGTTGATGTATGAAAACCATTGAACTCTTGCGGTTGGATTCACAAATTAAGAGATTGGGGGGAATGATAAGGCCTATCTAAGAGTTATTAGATAACGGGGTGGGAGGATGGTAGTGGAAGTCGATATGTATATAGGATGCTCCTTGTTGGGGGGCTGGGGGGAAGGGGAGGGGGGGGGGAATGGATGTTTGTTCGATTGTTTTTACTTTTGTTTGAAACTCAATAAAAACTTTAAAAAAAAGAAATGTCAAGCATAATCGGCATTTCAGAAGAACGTGTGGGTCACATTATTGCTTCGCTTGGCTATCGGAAGATCTGTGCACGATGGGAACACAGCAGAATTTCAGAGACTGGATCTCACCACCGTATGGCATCCTCCATTCAGTCCAGATTTAGCACTGTTCCCGATAATGAAAGAAGATCTGCGGGGACATCATGATGCTTCTGGTGAAGACGTTGAGATAACTGTGAGACGCTGGTGGCGGAAACAGAGCATCGACTTCTTCCATGACGGCTTCAGAAAACTTGTTCATCGTTGGCAGAAATGTATCCAATTGTCTGGTGATTATGTGGAAAAGTGAATAGTGGTTTATTTATTTATTTATTTATTTACATCATTTATATTCCGCCCTTGTCACCCCGCAGGGGACTCAGGGCGGATCACAATGCACATATACAGGCAAACATTCAATGCCATAGACATACAGCATATATGAACAGACAATGAGCTACACAATTGGTTAAGTGCTCATCCTGACCTGGGCAGGCCTCGAACTCATGACCTACTGGTCAGTAGAGATCTTATGCAGCTGACTCCCAGCCAGCTGCGCCACATTCCCAGTGCAATGTGGTTGTTAAACAGCACATTCTAAGGATTATTTCTGCATTTGATTTATTAAAATATTCCCATCCAAACCCAAGTAACGAAGGTGGAGGCATTACTTTTCATTCAACCTTTGTAAACACCCATCATTTGAGGGACCAAGATCAGATCTTCAGTGGGATCTTTTGGGGGAGTTCTGTAGCCTAGTACGGAAAAGACAAAGTGCATAGACTAGGAAGTGCATACGTATGGGTTTTTTAAAAAATTGTCTGTCTGTCCACCCATCCATCCATCCCTCTAGATTATTTCCCTTCTTTTTTTTTCATCTCTGTATCAAGTTACCATATTTTCTTTTTTCGAATAGCTAAGGAATCTCCCCAAAATGCAGAAAATGCTCTGGTGGGTGGTCTTGTTTTGCACTCAAGCCGATCTGCAGAAGATCACCCACGTGTGATATTAGAAGGAATGCATGACTTGACACACTCAGCAACACACGCCCTAAAAGCAGGGAATAGACTTTGCATTTAAACTGTGGGATTTTTGGGCCCACACCACCCCCAAAACAGCCCTGAATCACATATTGCCGCGTGCCTCGAAGTCATTTCCGACCTACAGTGGCCCTTTCACAGAGTTTTTTTTTAAACTAAGGTTTCTTCAGAGGAACTTTGGCATGACTTCCTCAGAGGCTGAGAGAGTGAGACTTGCCCAAAGTCACCCAGTGTCCAGTGTCTTGGATGGCTTAGCAGGGATTTGAACTTTGCCCCCAAAGTCATATCAGAAAGGATCAAAAGCACTTTGAATGTATATAAAATGGAAAAGTATGGCTTGAATGGGGTCCCGAAGACCTTATTTATTTATTTATTTACAGTATTTATATTCCGCCCTTCTCACTCCACAGGGGACTCAGGGTAGAATACAATGTGCATATACATGGCAAACATTCAATGCCATAGACACACAACATATATAGACAGACACACACAGGCTATTTAACATTCCAGCTTCATTGAGGGTATTGTGGCCACCAGGGGAGCTGTCAATTCACCATCCATTTGTGACACTGATGGAGTACTTCCCCATTCTTTTGCTTGCTGGAGATTTTATGCCGTCGTAACTAGTTAAATTAGCCTCCCTGCATAAGCAGTATGTAAATTTCCTACTTGACAGATGGAACTGTCTTTCAAGCTGCAAAGGTCAACAGTAAGCTACACAGATGGTCGAAAGCTCACTCTGACCCGGGCTGGCTTCGAACTCATGGCCTTAATGAGTAGTGATCTTAATGCAGCTGACTTCCAGCCAGCTGCACCACAGTCCTGCCAACATTGCCCTTTGAGCAGCACTTGCCCCAGACTGGGACGGGAACAAATAGTAAATAGCAGGAAACTGATATTGGACTAGAATGCTGAGAGACAAGGGTTCAAAACCCCAGGGAAACTCAATGGGGAAGTCATACACAATCAGCATCAAAGGAAAGCAATGATGGCAACGAAATCTTGCCAAGGTGAGTGTCACAGTTGTAGCTCAGCAAGCAATTGAGGATTTTTCTGACATTTCAGAGGTTTCAAATTGAAGAGTCTGTCAGTGTTAGGAGAGCATTGCAGGTAGATGAGGCCAATGTTTTGGACTCCTGTGCTTATTCTCGGCCATGGTGAGTTTTCCAGAGAAGCCAGATTAGGCTTGAGAACAGTGGGAGTGAACATTAGGCTAATTAGACACTCGGAGAGAATCCATGATAAGACCTCGAAGTCCAGGTGCATTCGGCACAATCTCATGGCTATTTGGATGGGCTTAAATTAAGTGGTGTTGGCTTCACGCCTCTCAGAGAAGACAACGTTGCCATATGGGATGGCTCTCCTGTCTCTGCTCTCAAGTTCATGATTCAAGTATTCTCAAGTTTCCTGTTCTGGTCCACACCTTTCTTTCCTTGAAGGGTTTACCTTGGAAAAGTTCTTGCTTTCTTTTTTATGGGTTTATTTTTGAAATACTGCTGGTTCTCTTGATATTATGTACTTTAGCATTTTTGGATTATTGCTATTTTGTATTTTCTACCCTGCTGATCCTTTTGGAATCATTCTTTCTCCCTTTTTACCAGCTTGCTTCAATAAACACTTTTAGATAGAACTACTAGACTCTGGTGTGGTGCTGGGTGAAAAGGTGCTTCAGTGGTAGAGTCAGGGGCGGATTAAGCCGTTACGCTGATTACACGCCTGCATAAGGCGGCACGTACTCAGGGGCGCCAACATGGGCTGTCTTCGGCACCCCCTCACCCATTCTGCTCTCTTTCTCCTCTGGCTCTTGGGGAGAACTAGAAGAGCGTGCTGCCGGAGAAGAACGAGATGCACTGGCTACGGCACTCCCACATCAGTCAAGCACGAGAACCTGCCCACCAGCGCACGTACACATGCAGCCCCCTTCCTCTTCCAAGCATGAGCGCGTGCGCGCGCCCCTCCCCTCGCATGTGCCCCCGACATGCACCATGTCCAGGCCTACCGCCGGGAAGAGCAGAGCCCCATGCAGCCCACCCCTCCCGCCTTCTTCAGCAGTGCTGCCAGGAACTCTCCGGAAGAGAGGACGCACTGGGAGGAAGAAGGTCTGTGGGATCCGGGTGTACCTCTGCCGGGAGGGGTCGCGCTGTGCTCGCTGGGGAGGCAGGAGCGGGCTAGGCTGGATGGGCCTTGGGGCCCCTTCCAACTCTAGAAGTCTAGCAACAACAACAGTAAGAATAATGTACAATAATATATTTATTCCAAATATATAATAATAATAATTCCTTCTTGGCATTAGGGGATTGGACTGGATGGCCCTTGCAGCCCCTTCCAACTCTAGGAGTCTAATAATGGCAATAATAATGATAGCAATAACAACAATAATAATAATGTGTAATAATATATTAATTCCTACTTGGTAAGGGGGCTGGACTAGATGTCCCTTGAGGGTCCCTCCCAACTCTAGAAGTCTAGGAACAACAGCAATAAGAATTATGTACAATAGTATATTAATTCCAGTTTGGGGTGTGTGTGTCAAAATACTGTTTGCTTACCATTTAAAATTACCTTCGTCCAGCTCTGGGTAGAGTACAACAGTCATGCCCCATAGAGACTTTATTATTAAATCTAATTAAGCCTCCCTTAGTTAGCTTCCCTGGAGCCAGAGCCATTTTGAAGGAAGTGCTAGAGGAGCTCGGAAGCTAAACATATTGCATGTTTAGAAGTTGGTGCTAGAAGTTGAGGAAACCCTGCCACTAGTGTATGGAAGGCAAAGCAAGAAAGGGCACAGAAGAAAGGCCAGAAGTAAGCAAGAGTCATGCTTCCAACTTTTCCTACAAATTTTAGTTGTTAGTCCTGAGAGGAGTTCGAATTTTACTTTTTATTACTCTGTAAAATTCCTAGTTAACTGTTCGCCTGTGTAAATCCAACTTTGTTTCTGGCGAGATTAGAGCAGCTTCAAGAATCAACTCAGGGGACAGAACAGCGAGGATTGCCATAAGTCATAAGTCAGAGTAGACCTCTGTTTCTCAACCTGGGGGTTGGGACCCTGGGGGGGTCATGAGGGGATGTGAGAGGGGTTGCCAAAGTCCATAAGAAAACACAGAATTTTCTGTTGGTCATGGGGGTTCTGTGTGGGAAGTTTGGCCCAATTCTATCATTGGTGGGGTTCAGAATGCTCTTTGATTGTAGGTGAACTAGAAACCCCAGCAACTACAACTCTCAAATGTTAAGTTCTATTTTCCCCAAACTCCACCAGTGTTCATATTTGGGCATATTGAGTATCCGTGCCAAGTTTGGTCCAGATCTATCACTGTTTGAATCCACAGTGCTCTCTGGATGCAGGTGAACTACAACTCCAAAACTCAAGGTCAATGCCCACCAAACTTTTCCAATCTTTTCTGTTGGTTATGGGCGTTCTGTGTGCCCAGTTTGGTCCAATTCCATCATTGGTAGAGTTCAGAATGCTCTTTGTTTATAGGATAACTATAAATCCCAGCAACTATAACTCCCAAATGACAAAATCAATCCCCCTCCCAAACCCCAGCAGTATTCAAATGTGGGTGTATTGGGTGTTTGTGTCAAATGTGGTCCAGTGAATGAAAATACGTCCTGCATATCAGATATTTACATTATGATTCATAACAGGAGCAAAATTACAGTGATGAAGTAGCAACGAAAATAATGTTATGGTTGGGCGTCACCACAACATGAGGAACTGTATTAAGAGATTGTGGCATTTGGAAGATTGAGAACGACTGTCATATAGCAACGTGTGCAACGGAACGATGTGCACCTTTGCAGACTCACCTGTTTCTCCTTCCTCCGTCAGCTGTTTTACCGTCCCTTCTAACTGTGTAACTTTTGTATCCGCATCCTTTTCTGAAATGCAAAGTAGAGGTTGTTGTTATTATGTTTATTTTGTTTATTTATACCCTGCTTTCTCTCTCCACAAGTTGAATAAAACAACCGTATGGCTGCCCGCTTTCTTTATCTCAGAGTTTGGGAAGTTACTTTTTAAAAGTAATTTGATCACCTGTCGATTCCTCTGGTAGGAGCAGGTTGGGCCAGATTTATTTGTTTATTTATTTATTTATTTATTTATTTCTATTCCGCCCTTCTCACCCGCAGGGGACTCAGGGCAGATTACAATAAACGCATTACATTTAGACACACAAACACACAAGACAGACAGAGGCAATTTAACATCTGGCCACCAGGGGGAGCTGTCGCACTCCTTCCTTCCTCAGCGTGTTTCCTGGATATCTTTTTTATGGCCTCGTAAATCAGTTAAATTTAGCCTCCCCACTAAATGGTACCTTAAATTTCCTACTTGACAGATGCAACTGTCCTTTGGGTTGCAAAGGTCGACAACAGGCTACACAATAGGTCGAGAGCCCGGGCAGGCCTCGAACTTGACCTTCTGGTCAATAGAGATCTTATGCAGCTGACACTCAGCCAGCTGCACCACATTCCCAGATGAGGTTTCCTTCCAATACTGTAAATCTATCATTAGTTCTTCATTTTTTGTTTGGAAAGTAGTCTCTTGCTCTTACTTATCAAGATTTAAAAAAATAATAATTACTACATTGCTTTTAATAGAGTTTTTTCCTGTGTTACAGTGAATCATTGATATCTGCTAGTTGCTTGGACACTAACATCCATCCCATTATATGCAATGGCATAGTAAAATGGTGTCCCTTGTATAAAATGGCACTGCTGTGGTTCAGCAAGAGGCAGGAGATTTTTCGGATGTTTCAGAGCAGTGCTGTCCAACTTCTTCCGACCCAAGGGCCGGAAGAAGTGTCACTGATCACCTCGGGGGTCGTAGGTGATCAGTGAGCAGGGGGCGGGGCCATGTGTGGGGGGGTGGGGTAGGGCGGGGGCGGGGAGGGGGTGGGGTGGGGGGCGGCACCAAGGGCAGCGCGTCATGCCAGGCCTCTGACGCGCTGCCCTTGGTGCCGCCTACTGCTCCTTTTTTTGCCGTCCCCCCGCCCTTCCTAGGGGAGGGAGCCGGCGAAAAGGGAGCAGAAGCGGCGCCAAGGGCAGCGCGTCAGAGGCCTGGCGTGACACGCTGCCCTTGGCGCCGCCTACTACTTTTGCCGTCTCCCCCCGCCCTTCCCAGGGAGGGAGCCGGCAAAAGGAGCAGAAGGCGGCGCCAAGGGCAGCGTCAGAGGCCCTGGCGTGCGCGCTGCCCTTGGCACCGCCTACTGCTCCTTTTTCGCCGTGGAGAGAGGGACGGAGGGGGCGGTGCAGGGAGGAGGAGCTAGCTCTCTTCCTCCCCCTCCCCCCCCCCGGGCCGCCATTTTTTAAAAAAAAATTTAGAATGTTTTTTTTTTAAAAATTTAAAATGGCGGCCGGGGGCATAGCGGGGGCCGTGTCCAACAGGCTGGGCGGCCGTGTACGGCCCCCGGGCCGCCAGCTGGACAGCCCTGTTTCAGAGGATGAGGGAATCGATGAATTTCAAAGTGAAGCGTCTGCTAGTGAGCAGAGAATTGCAGCCTGAGGAGGCTGTTGTTTGGGATTCCTGTAATCCCCAGGCAGCAGAAAGTGAAGATGTGAGTTCCCTTGTGAAATGGCCTTCGACCCATGGGGAGTTTTCCTGAGAAGCCAGATTAGGTTTGAGAACAGAGGGAGTGAAAGATAGACTATTTAGACATTTTGAGAAAATCTGTGAGAAGTTCTTGAGGCCCAGATGCCTTCGACATGATCTCATGGTTTCTTGGTCGGGCTTAAATTAAGTGGTGTTTGTTTATTTATTTATTTATTTATTTATTTATTTACATACATCATTTCTACCCAGCTCTTCTCAACCCCCAAGGGGGAGGGGGGATTCAGAGCGGCTTGACAAAAGGCCGATACACAATATACAAGATACAAGATACAGTATAAAACCATACATATTTAGCATTAAAATACAGTTAACATTGAACACATAATACACATTCACTTGAGTTAAAACAATGTTCCGTCCACAACATAAGCATTGAGCCATATCCATCAACTTGCCAGTACAATTCCAATCCAAAGTGCTGCATTGTGCTAATGTGCAAAGGCCTGGTCCCATAGTCAAGATTTTACTTTTTTCCTGAATGCTAGGATCTATGCTGGTGATCTTTGACGCTATTGACTTCATGTACTCTGACATTTTTGGATCGCTGCTCTTTTGTATTCCTTACTCTAGTGCACTTTTGGGAAATGGCCTTTCCCCCTTTGTACATGCTTTTCTTAACAAACTTTTGTAGATAGTACTACCGGACTCTGGTGTGATGCTGGGTGAAAAGGTGTCTCAAGGCTAGACCACAACAGGCACAATCAAGATTTGCAGTTTGGATTACTTTCAAGCCATGGATGGTTGGATTCATTGACGCAGAATGGAAGGTCGACTATATGCTGCCATTGATAAACTACATATATTCTTCCTTGATCAGTGCAATGCTTCCTTTGCTCACCTTTGCTCTGTAGGCCAGCTATTTCTTCCATCATTGATCCATTGATGCTTTGAAGGATCTGCTTGAAGCTGCTTATCTGCCAGCGATAACTGCTACCTGGGAGAAAAAAAGAGGGAGAGAAAATTGCACTACCTATATGCAATTTGTCGGTCCCCATTTTGTAGCATACCATTGGATTATGACTCTGGAGACTTGGCCATCAGAAATGCACTGTACGGCCCTGAACAAGTCACATTCTCTCAGCCTCAAGCGTAGGCAAGGGCAAACCAGCTCTGAACTATACGCGAGCTGCACTGGCTTCCGATTGAATTCCGGGTCCTCTTCAAGGTGTTAGTCCTCACTTTCAAGGCCATCTATGGTTTGGGGCCAGTGTACTTGAGGGAGCGACTTACCCCCTATATGCCTGCGAGATCACTACGCTCCGAGGAGCTCAACCTCCTTGTGGTGCCTCCCCTCGGAACCTGCCGACTCAGCCACTACACGGCGGAGGGCATTCTCTGTAGCCGCCCCAAGTCTCTGGAATGGCCTCCCGGAGGAGATCCGCGCCATCCGCGCTCTCCTGCCCCCTTTCGCAAGGCCTTGAAGACTTGGCTTTTTAGGAAGGCGTTCGGCTCTTAATTCAACCACATTGCCCGCTTGCCGCCTATGGTTCCCCCCAGGTTTTTTATCCCGTCCCCCCAGCCTTTGCTGAGGGTTGTGCTCTTAATATGTTTTAATCTGTTGTGATGTGTAATATGTTTTTAACTGCTTAATTGTTTTATTTCTCGGTGTTTTTGCTTCTTTGTAAACCGCTCTGAGCTCCGGAGTGAGCGGTATACTAAATCGGAGTTAATAAATAATAATAAATAAATAAATAAATAAATATACACACACACACACACAATTATGGGTATTGCTGTCCAAAACTGAGATTATTCTCAAAGAGTCTGACTAGTGTAAAGCCATGAAGTGATGAGGAACCATGAAAGATTCTGGGAATTGTCATACAAAAAACAAAATGAACTTTCCCAAACTTTGCTTATGTTCTGCACCCGGCAAGAGAAGCCAGGGAATACTGGAAGGAGCTGGGTATATTGAGTTTGGAGGAGAGATGATGGGGGGAGAGATATCACCACCATCTTTGAATATCTTCTTGTGCATTTCAAATAGAGACTGGACGCTTGGACATCCATCATTGGGAACCTTTGAGTGGTCGTTGCCCTGTGCTGCTCACCATTGGCGCCAAAGACGATGACCGCCAGGAGAAGGGCGCCACTGAAGCCCAACAGGATCAGGATCAGGCGGCGGCTGGGGCAGAGACGGCGTCCCAGCGTCGGGCTCATAGGAAGTCTTGCGGGCACTGAGGAATGGAGGTAACAAGGGTCAGCAACGCACCATAGCGCCCAGGCCTCCAACTGTGGCTTCTTCCGTCATCTCCTTTCCCCTCAAAGGATGGTCTGTCACTCTCGGACCAACCTGACCTGACTCAGCTTTCCTCGGAGTTCATTTACTTGGAGACTGGCCTTCCTTCCTTTCCTCAGAACTGATTACTTCCTCCCTCAGAACTTACTACTTTCTCCACATAATTCTTTCTCCTCAGAAATGATGACTTTCTCCTCAAAACTGACTACTTTCTCCTCTGAATTGTTTCTCCTTAGAATGGACTTGTTTCTCCTCAAAACTAACTTGTTTCTCTTCTGAACTCACAACTTTCTCCTCAAAACTGTTTCTCCTCAGAATTGACTTGTTTCTCATTATAAATGACTAGGTTTTCCTCAGAACTGATTACCTTCACCTAAGAACTGACTTGTTTCTCCTCAGAACTGGCTTCTCCTCACAACTTTCTCCTCAAAATTGTTTCTCCTTGGAATTTACTACTTTTTTTCCAGAACTGACTACTTTCACCTCAGAACTGCTTTCCCTAAAAATTGTCTCCTCAAACCTGTTTCTCCTCAGAACTACTTTCTCCTCAGAACTGACTTGTTTCTACTCAGAACTACTTTCTCAAAACTGTTTCTCCTCAGAAATGACTTGTTTCTACTCAGAACTACTTCTTCAAAACTGTTTCTCCTCAGAACTACTTTCTCCTCAGAACTGACTTGTTTCTACTCAGAACTACTTTCTCAAAACTGTTTCTCCTCAGAACTGACTTGTTTCTACTCAGAACTACTTTCTCCTCAGAACAAACTACATTTTCCTCAAATTTCTCCTTGGAACTAAATTTTCCACAGAACCAAATATTTTCTCATTAGAACTGTTAGCCTAAGAACTGTTTGTCCTCAAAACTGACTACTTTCTCCTCAGAACTAAATACTTTCTCCTCCAAACTGACTAATTTCTCCTCAGAACTGTTTCACCTAAGAACCGTGTCTCCTCAAAGCGATTTCTCCTCAGAACCAACTGGTTTCTCATTAGAACCGACTGGTTTCTTGTCAGAACATAAGAACATAAGAAGAGCCATGCTGAATCGGACCTCAGCCCATCTAGTCCAGCATTCTGTATCACACAGTGGCCCACCAGTTGTACACGGGGATCTCGAGCAGAAGGGAGGGCAAAACCCTGACCTGCTCCCGACCCCCCACAACCAGTACCCAAGGAAATCCTGCCTACCTCAACCAACTCCAAGGTGGCACTTGAATGTCCTTTTCAGTAACTACTGATTCCCTTGGTGCCCATGAATCTGTCTAATCCTGCCTTGAAGCTGTCCAGGCTGACAGCTGTCACAACCTCCTCTGGAAGTGAGTTCCATAACCCAATGACCCTCTGGGTGAAGAAATATTTCCTTTATTAGTCCTAATTTTTCCTACCTTGGAGCTTCAGGGAGTGCCCTCTAGTCCTAGTGTTTTGTGACAAAGAAAATATTTTTCTTTATTCACCTTTTCTATCCCATGCATGATTTTATACACTTCGATCAAGTCACCTCTTAAACGCCGTCTTTCAAGGCTGAAAAGACCAAGGCGTTGCAACCTGGTTTCATAAGGGAGCCGCTCCATCCCTTGGATCATTCTTGTTGCCCTTTTTCTGTACCTTTTCCAGTTCCGTTATATCCTTCTTAAGGTGCGGAGACCAGAATTGTACACAGTACTCCAAATGTGGCCTTACCATCGATTTGTAGAGAGGTAATACAACATTTGCTGACCTATTTTTCGATTCCTTCCTGATCATGCCAAGCATAGAATTTGCTTTTTCGCTGCTGCAGCGCACTGGGTTGACATCTTCATTGAGCTGTCCACCAAAACCCCAAGATCCCTTTCCTGGTTTGTCTCGGAAAGCTTTGACCCCATCAATTTGTAGGTGTATTTGGGGTTCTTACCCCGATGTGCATGACTTTACACTTGTTTAGGTTAAAATGCATTTGCCACTTCGTTGCCCATTCACTCAATTTTGAGAGATCTTTCTGGAGCTCTTTACAATCAGTTTCATTTTTAACTACCCTGAACAATTTAGTGTCGTCTGCAAACTTGGCTACCTCAGAATTCACTCCTACATCCAGGTCATTAATGAATAAATTAAAAAGTAACGGACCCAAAACTGAACCTTGGGGTACGCCACTTCTCACCTCTTTCCACCCAGAGAAATGTCCGTTTATTACCACCCTTTGTTTCCTACAGTTTAGCCAGGTTCCGATCCAGGACAAGACCTGTCCCTGATTCCATGGCTGAAGAGCTTATTTAGGACCCTTTGGTGAGGGACTTTGTCAAAAGCCTTTTGAAAGTCAAGGTAAACAATATCGACTGGGTCCCCTTTATCTATGTGTTTATTTACACCCTCAAAGAAATCTAACAAGTTAGTAAGACATGATTTGCCTTTGCAGAAACCATGTTGATTTTCCTTCAGCAATGCCTGTTCTTCTATGTGCCTAGTAATTTTTTCTTTAATAATGGTTTCCATCACTTTGCCTGGAACTGAGGTTAAACTGACTTTCTCCTCCGAACTGAACTACATTCTCCTCAGAACTACTTTCTCCTTAGAACAGATTACTCTCCTTTGGCTACGGACCTTTCTGGATGGGTTTCCCGCCTTCGTCCTCCACATCGAAGGAGGTAAGGTCCTGATAGTCTTGGAACATTGTGACACAGAAGAGGGTCAAGCTCCTGCAAAGACATAGAAAGAGGCAACGGGGTTAAAGAAAATGACTTTAGCGATGTGTACTAGAAATTAATATAAGTAATGGCTTCTGGTGTTCACAGAGTGAACAGATCTGCTCCTGAATGCAGTCCAAACTTTAAAAGGAGTGCCATTGGATCATGAATGTGTCACCCGCTCTTAGATATGTTCAATTGGTTAAGATTCAGTGAGATATTCATTGAAAACTGGAGCACAATGGGGTTTAGCAGGATGTCCCTCCCGCAGAAACAAAGTTTTTGCAGTTTAATAAACATTTCCCATGTATTGTTGAAGGCTTTCATGGCTGGAATCACTGGGTTGCTGTGAGTTTTCTGGGCTGTCTGCCGGCCATGTTCCAGAAGCATTCTCTCCTGATGTTTCACCCACATTTATGGCAAGCATCCTCAGAGGTTGAGGGGTCTGTTGGAAACTAGGAAAATTGGGTTTATAGTACCTGTGGAATAATGTCCAGGGTGGGAGAAAGAACTCGTCTGTTTGTGGTAGGTGTGAATGTTTCAGGGCTCTTGCACACAACCCTCTATCCCAGAATATCAAGACAGAAAACCCCACATTATCTGAGTGTGGATTCAGATAACCCAGTTCAAAGCAGATATTGTGGGATTTTCTGCCTTGAGATTCTGCAATATAGGGAAGGGCCTTCAATTGGCCACCTGATTAACATTTAATGGCCTGGCAATTTCAAGGTCTGGCTTCTTACTGCCTCGGGGAATCCTTTGTTGTGAGGTGATTAGCTGGGCCTGAATTAAATCTGTATTAATTTGGCTTCAAGTATTTAAAAAAACTCTAAAATCATAACAGTAAATAAAGAACTACACTCAAAAACAGGGGAATTCCAGACAAGAAACAATCAAGGCCAACTAATCATCTCTCAACAAAGGATTCCTGCAGGCAGTAAGAAGCGAGACCTTGAAACTGCCAGGCCATTAAATGCTATTCAAGGTGGCCAAATGAAACATTCACATCTACCTGAAAGAGACCAGAGTTATTTCGCCCACCTTGGACATCATTCCACAGATATATAAACCCAATTTTTCTGGTTTCCAACAGACCTCACAACTTCTGAGGATGCCTGCCATAGATATGGGTGAAACGCCAGGAGAGAATGCTTCTGGAACGTGGCTATACAGCCTGGAAAACTCACAGCAACCCAATGTTGACTCATTGAAAAGTAGCACGAAATGTGCAATAGCCGGATGTCCTTCCCACAGAAACAAAGTTTTTGAGGTTTAATATTTATTAATTAATTTACAACATTTATATGCTGCCCTTCTCACCCCAAAGGGACTCAGAGCGGCTTATAAGTTATAAGTAAATACAATATATTATATTGTATTTAAATATATAATAAATATATGATAAACTTTCCCCATTTATAATGATAGAATCAATTAGGAAATGACATGTATAAACCAGGAATAAAAATCACATTACATAGTGTAACATAAGCCCGTGGCCTTCTCAGGCATGGCTTTCTCACTCACCTTAATGTCCAGGTGGGTCAATTGGTCAGCGGCGGAAAGGAGTGGGCTTGAATCACCAGCTGGAAGTGGGCAATGCCTTGTGTTTTGAGCCACCGGATTTGGGGGGACACTCAACAGTCTGGCGTCCGTTGACCCTTTGCCGCGCTTCCGCTTAAACGACCTTTGTACTGTCAATAGGCTCCTCTCCCTCCAGGCCACGCGTAAACCACCCACCCAAGTGTACAACCGGGATTTGTAGTATCCAAAGAGAATCACTCTTCTCCTCTCCTCTCAGATAAATGGCCCACCCTCCTTCCTGTTTCAAAATGTGGAACTGTCACCCCCAAGGGCTTCCTTCGGAAAGGGCTTCCCCAAGTCATAAAGGAAAGGGCCAAAAAAAGAAAACGGATATGAGTTGTGCAAAGCAGTGAGTTTTTTCTTCTTGTTTTTTTGCTTTTGCACAAGAAAGATCAGCATTTTAAAATTTTTCCTCAGAACATCAGAAGCAGAAGAGAAATTAAAAGAGAAAGCATCTTGTTCGATTACATAACAGAGGATATAGAGTAGAGCAGGCATGGGCAAACTTCGGCCCTGTAGCTGTTTTGGACTTCAACTCCCACAATTCCAAACAGCCTCAGGCTCCTTCCTTCCCCCCCTCCCAATCTCTTGGGAAGACAGATGGACCAATGCCAGTGTGCTGGAAGAAGCAAAGACCACCAGCATTGAAGCGATGCTCCTACGCCAGGGGTGCTCATTAGGTAGATCGCGATCTACTGGTAGATCGCGTAGGGCGTCCTGGCAGATCGCAGGCAGGGCGGGAGGAAGGCTCAGTCCTGCCCCGCAGGCTCCCGACGCAGCCCAGGTGCAGAAGGAGGTTGGACTGGATGGCCCTTGGAGGTCTCCTCCTCTTCTAGGAACACATTGTTGTTATTATTATTATCAGAGGCTGAATGGCCATCTGTGAGGAATGCTTTGATTGTGTTCTTCCCTTATGGCAGAGGGAGGTTGGACTGGATGGCCCTTGGAGGTCTCCTTCTACTCTAGGAACCTATTGTTGTTGTTACTATTATTAGTAGTAGTAGTAGTAGCAGAGAATGAATGAATATTATCATCATTACTATTATGAATAAATACAGGGGCTTATTATACTCACATTTAGTTGAATTCAGTCTTAAAATCTATTATATGGCTCTCACTGAAATAAATTTCCAAATATTTTGCTTTAATGGCTCTCTGAGTAGTGGGTAGTTAGATCATTTTGACTTGGTTGTTTTATAAGTAGCTCGCATGCTAAAAAAAAGTGTGAGCACCCCTGTCCTATGCCATCAACTCCACTGGACTGAATGCCACATTGTCCGAATGCTTGATCACAATCACCCCAAGCAGTTACTATATTCTCAACTTATGAACGGAGAACAGGATGTTGTGGACAGGAAAAGAGATGTGAAGGTGGGCTTAGAGCAAACCTTAAAATCCGTGACATAGACATTGAGAGAGAATTGGAGACATCCTAGTGAGGGCGAACGACCAAGGGCCCCCTGCATTCAAGTTGATCTGACCTGCAACAGGGAGTTCCACAGTTCCCGGATGCCCTGTTGGGCCAGCATCACTAGGAGTGTGGCTACAGCAACAGCTTCAACAAGCAATCTCTCTTCACTTTGCTTTCCTCCACTGTAACAAATCCCCTAATAAAGTATCATTTAATTGTAACTTTTCCCTCTCCATAGTGATACATTGTGTCCTTTACTGTCTCCAATTCTTTCCAGCATGAACCTTTTCTTTTCCGAGCTGCGGCCAGCTGCGGGCTTGCCTGGGATGCTTTTTCAAAAAGGTGTCCCCCTGAACCGTGATACAGAGACCCATGAGACCTCTGTATCCACAGGTCAATGGATCACTTCCAAACTGGTGTCATTTTTCTCCTAGACTAATTCTAAGACTAACTGCTATCTCGCTTTTACTCTTTGGACCCCTACGCCACAGGAATGACCAGAAAAGAGAAACTTCAAGTAGGAGCCAGATGATTGTCATTTGTGGCTCCTCACTGTAACGCCAATCCTGCCACCGTCCTGTGGATGTCCAGAAGCCCGTGACCTGAGGAGCTTGCTGTAGTCACCCCTTGGGAACCCCGGGAAGCAAGCAGGCTACTCATGGATACCAAGTGTATCGGTAGTTACTGAAAAGGACATTCAAGTGCCACCTCGGAGTTGGTTGAGGTAGGCAGGATTTTCCTGGGTACTGGTTGTGGGGGGTCGGGAGCAGGTCAGGGTTTTGCCCTCCCTTCTGCTCGAGACCCCCGTGTACAACTGGTGGGCCACTGTGTGATACAGAATGCTGGACTAGATGGGCTGAGGTCCGATTCAGCATGGCTCTTCTTATGTTCTTATGTTCTTATGTACTCTGGGCCCATGGCAGGCAGGATTTGTAGTGTTCTTCTCCCAAATGGACAGACCTCAGTTTCCCTGCATCTGCAGCGAACCCCAGTGTGGATCACATGGACTCACCAAATCATTTCCCCTTGCATTTATGGACTTTCATGAACTTTTGCCTACTTTTGAAGGACTTTCAGAAACTTTTTGGAAACTTTTTCCTTTCAAACCCCATGGACTCTTCTCATGATTTATGAATTCTAATGAACTCTGGTGCGTGGGATGGACTGATATGAGATGATATGGTTCCCATTTCCCTCCAATATGAATGTATTCCCTATATGTTTTCCCCTTCCATGTGTTCCTATATTTTAAAAAATGCCACCTCTTCGTGAACCGAGCATACCAAGGCTCCAAGGAATCTCTTATTTCCTGGGCTAGTAAATTCCTAAACAAAGAAGGACTTAACAAGACTACTTGCATGGACAATAACAGTGGACATGCCCCTTCAAACCTCGGAGTTGGCCCATTTGAAGGCTATGTCTCTTGGGCACGCACCGTCAGACATCAGAGCATGCCCATCTGAAGGAC
Organism: Anolis apletophallus; assembly: GCA_030556195.1. NCBI lineage: Eukaryota > Metazoa > Chordata > Lepidosauria > Squamata > Anolidae > Anolis > Anolis apletophallus. The sequence continues at coordinate 148,960,250 of JARBWK010000008.1, read as the reverse complement.
GTGCCCCATGGTGATTTTGTCATTTCTCACAAAGGGGAACATCCTGCATTCAGGAGGTTTTGGATTTCCCATCTGACTCACTCATTGTTTTCATCCCCTTGGCCGAAACCAAGGGCAAGATATCATCAATGGATCCCATATCCAGGATTAAGGATTACCGGGGTCTGGCATCTGCGCCAGACCAAGATGTTTATTTCCTTCACTTGGAACAATACAAAAAGCTAGCTTGAAGACTCTTGGAGTAATCGCCAGCACTTGGACAAACATTAAGTTACTTAATTTACTCATCATTTCCTCCCGGTTTATTGTTTCCCGCTTGGACCGCCTCCTTCACTCTCATTGGTCGAGAGCACAAAGCGATGCTGGCTTCCTGATTGGGTGGGGCACGGCAAAGCCAGCCATGCTTCCCTGCCAGCTGATGACTACAACCAATCAGCATGAAGCCGGCAAAGGGGGTGGGGGCGGGTAGTCCATCCCATTCGTTTTGGCCAACAGCTTTCCAATCTATTAAGGTCATTTCGGATCCTGGTCCCATCCCCTGGAATGTGGCCTCTCCCTCCCTCCCAATCTGGTGCTGCCTTCAGATTTAATAACCCTCCCCTCTCTTCCATCCTCCAAGCCATTGACAAAGCTTAAACGCCTCGCTTGATGCTAACTCCCCCGTGCAAGTCTTATCAGAACATGACTGAGAACGATACATGAATTAAACATGACGGGGGAGAGAAAGGTGACGATTTGTCAGCTCTGAAGCTTTCTATCAATTGGGTTTTGAGGGGGTGGCCTTGAATTCTAATGTCATGGGAGGAAAATGCCCATCTCCATTAAATCCGCTTCTCCCGGCAGCTTCCTGCAAGATTACAAAAACTTACAAAGAGGAGGAAAATAACACTATGTTATTATAATAGCCCCCCCCCCCCTTGGTGGCAAAGCGGGTTAAACCGCTAAGCTGCTGAACTTGCTGGCTGAAAGGTTGGTGATTCGAATCCAGAGTGTGGGGTGAGCTCCCGCTGTTAGCCCCAGCTTCTGCCAACCTAGCAGTTTGAAAATATGCAAATGTGAGTAGACCAATAGGTACCGCTTCAGCAAGAAGGTATAGGCCCCCTGGTGGCACGACGGAATGAATGGGGCCTTAGAATGGTTCATTTTCCAGCCCACGAAACAGAAGGAGGCCCTTGAATTTGAGGGGAGTGCCACCAAATTTCAGAAAAGGGAATCCATCAGCAAGAAAAGGGAAGTTGTGGTCTAAAAGCGCAAACCAGTTGAAGAAGCTTGGAGGTTAGTTCAAAAACCACTGAAACCAAGGGTGCATCAATATCTTTTGCCTTCTCTGCCCCTGTTACACCAGCTCCACTGGCTGCCAGTCTGCTTCTGAGCACAATTCAAAGTCCTGGCTTTCACCTATAAAGCCCTAAATGGTTCTGATCCGGCTGACCCGTCTGAATGTATCTCCCTCTATGAACCATCAAAGACGTCAAGTTCTTCTAGGGAGGCCCTGCTCTCATTCCCACCTGCTTTGCAAGTGTGGTTGGTGGGGACGGGAGACAGGGCCTTCTCAGTGGTGGCTCCTCGGCTATGGAAGTCTTTCCACAGTGAGATTAGATCAGAGCCATCCCCCCTGGTCTTTAGATAAAGAACAAAGACATGGTAATGGAACCAAACTTTTGACTAGTAAATGCTAGTCAAAAGCTATTTAACCTCAGCAGACTGAAAGCCAACATCAAGGTCACAAAAACATCTGTTATCGAACTCCAATATGCTGATGATAATGCAGGCTGTGCGCATTCAGAACAAGAGTGTTTGAGGATCGGGACATCCATAGGGAGACCAAGGTGCTTGTTTATAAAGCTATTGTCCTCCCAACCTTGCTATATGCCTGCAAAACGTGGTCTGTCTACACTCCACTCCTGGATTGATTCCATCAGCGTTGCCTCTGAAAAATCCTGCAAATCTCTTGGGAAGACAAGAGGACAAATGTCAGCACGCTGGAAGAAGCAAAGACCACCCGCATTGAAGCGATGGTCCTCCACGATCAACTCTGCTGGACTGAATGCAATTATTTTATTTATTTTATTTATTTAAAATGTTTGTACCCTGACCTTCTCACCTTCATTGAGGGACTCAGACCGGCTCACAGCAAAATTCAATGCTATACGAATTTTAAAAACATTTTTAGAACAACATATTAAATACATAAAAAGCAAGAATACATAAAACCACATTGCCATTAAAACCACATTCAACTCGGTCTGTAAACGTGGTCACTCATTTCAGAGTATAATCAATCTCAGCTTATTCTGGGAAAGCTTCGTTCCACATCCAAGTCTTCACCCGCCTCCTGAAGGACATCAGGGAGGGGGCAGATCCAACATCACTTGGGAGAGAGTTCTATAGCCGAGGGGCCACCACAGAGAAGGTCCTGTCTCTCGTCCCCACCACACGCGCTTGCGAAAATGGTGGAACCGAGAGCAGGGCCTCTCCAGAGGATCTTAATGTCCTTGATGGTTCATAGGGGAGAATTCGTTCGGACAGGTAAACAGGGCCAGAACCGTATAGGGTTTTGTAGGTTAAAACCAGCACTTTTTATTGTGCTTGGAAGCTAATTGGTAGCCAGTGGAGCTGGTGCAGCAAGGGGGTTGTATGCTCCCTGTATCCCGCTCCTGTTAGTAACCTGGCTGCCGAGCATTGGACTAATTGCAGCTTCCGAGCAGTCTTCAGAGGCAACCCCACATAGAGAGCGTTGCAGTAGTCTATTCACGATGTTACCAGAGCATGGACTACCGTGACCAAGTCCGACCTCCCAAGATAATGGACGCAGCTGGCACACAAGCTTTAACTGTACAAAAGCTCTCCCGGCCACCGCCGAGACCTGAGGTTCCAGGCTCAGCGATGAGTCCAGGATCACTCCTAAACTGCGAACCTGCACCTTCAACACAAGCTGTAAACCTATGCCCTGTTCGGCCTTACGACTGACCAGGAGTACCTCTGTCTTGTCTGTTGTCCGAGTGCCCAATCACCGCCTCCCAAAGCAGTTAATATACTTCCAACTCAAGAATGGGAAACGTAACATTGGTAGACAGGAAAGGAAATTTAAAGATGAGCTTAAAGCCAACTTTAAAAACTATGGGATCGATACCGAGAACTGGGAAGCCCTGGCCCTTGAGTGCTCTAACTGGAGGTCAGCTGTGACCAACAGTGCTGCAGAATTCAAGGAGGTATGAATGGAGGGCGAAAGGGAGAAACTTGCCAAGAGAAAGAATGCACATCAAGCCATCCCCGACCAGGACCACCTTCATCAACTGAGGAAGAACATGCAGATCAAGAATAGGGCTCCACAGCCACCTACGGACCCACCGCCAAGACACTCCACTTGGAGGACCATCATCCTTGAGCTACGAGGGATCGCCTAAGTAAGTAAGTAGTACAAGAAGCAAATATGGAATATGTGCAATCAATATTTGGAATGGTCCGGTCTATGAGTTGGATCATGTTATTTTAATGCTTTTATTAGTTGTTTTAATTCTTACATTTAATGTCTTAAATGTCCTTTTATCTTATCTTATGGTGAATTATCCTATTGATGTTATGCATAGATATATGTTGTTGAGTGGAGTTTTGATTTATGTATGTGAGGCATTGAATTTCGCCATTATTTTTGTGAAAACTGCTTTGAGTTCCCCCAGGGCGAAGAAAAGCGATATATAAATACTGTAAATAAAAATAAATAAATAAATAAGAGTTCTGGTGCGTCACCAATCTACAGCAGTACTCGCTACTGAAGTAAGAGTGCTTCTACAATGCAGAATAACTTCCCCATCTTTACGCTATCAAGTGACTTGGGGAAACCCTGACGTTTGCAGAAACACAACAAATGTTTAGAAAGATGCCACAGAGGAAGCGACAGGAATTTCAAGAACACATACTAGCAGACCACAGAATGGAAGGTGAAATTGTGTATTCTTGGGACTATATCTCCCAGAATCCCCCAGGTAGGAGGAAATTTATTTTATTATTTACTAGCTGTACCCGGCACGCGTTGCTGTGCCCTATTTAGGAGATGCGAGAAAGTCTGAGTATGTAAGGGTTGGAATTGATGTTACTTATGGTCTTGGTGGGATCATGGTTGTGTCGTTGTGGGTTGTTCTGGTGGGTGGGATGTTGAAGTCCTGTGGAGATGTCGGTGTGTGGTGTTCCTGGCGTTCTGCAGAGCTTGTGGATATACAATGTTTTTTGCCTTTCCGTCTGCTGTGTTGATGTAGAGGTTCTGTGGTTTCCCAACTCTGGAGCATGCTACGTAGAGTTGTCCGTGGGAGAAGCATTCTGTGTCAAGGTCTATGCCACAGATTTGTAGTGTTTGTCCTTGAGCCTTGTTTATGGTAATGGCAAAAGCTAGTGTAGTGCAGTGTCTTTCTGTTCTGGCGTTTGTTCTGCCCTTTTTTGTGTGATGTATGTAGCGTTGCGAGTGTGTTGTCCAATGCTGTTCTTTTTAGGAGGCATGGCTTGTCTTTTGAGTCAGCTTATGCCTGTGTGGAAGGAAGGAATGGCATACAAATGGGTTGAGCAGTAGACGCAAGGCTGTGTTATGTGCGTATTGTGTTGTGTGTAAGTATTACTTTTGTGTTATTCTGGGGGTATGTGTTTGTCAGTGGTGCCTGTGTCCCCGGTGCCCTATTTGTCTCCCTCCTAGATCTTGGCCTTGACAGTTTAACCCTCAAACACCAACTGACTAAACTGAAATCACTCAGCATTCTAATCTAGCCTTGGCTGGCTTTGGCCACCGTTACTATGGTAACTGATGTTGGCCAATGGGTTTCGCTGGCGGCCGCAGAGGATGCTGGGAAATGTAGTTTTTTTACTCGTTGTTTTGGGGGCCAAGTTTTTTTGCTATAAACTCTCCTTGCCTGAGGCCTATTTTTGTTGCCAAATTTGGTGTTTCTGCCTTGTAAGGTTTCTCTGCCTAGGACAGTCATTCGATGACGACTCTTCCTTTATATATATATAGATTTACAGTATTTATATTCCACCTTTCTCGGAGCAGATTACAATGTACACATACATGGCAAACATTCAATGCGACAGGCACACAACATGTATAGACAGTCAGAGGCTATTTAACATTCCAACTTCTGGCCACCAGGGGAGTTGTCGCTTCACCGTCCATCTGCGACACTGAAGTACTTTTCCGCATTCCCTGTATGCTTTTGCTGGAGATTTATATGGCCTTGTAAATTTTGTTAAGTTAGCCTCCCCACACATAGGTGGTACCTAAATTTCCTACTTGACAGATGCAACTGTCTTTCGGGTTGCAAAGTTCGACAACAAGCTACACAATTGGTCGGAAGCTCACTTCGACCCGGGCTGGCTTCAAACTCATGACCTTTCGGTCAGTAGTGATCTTTAATGCTGCTGACACCCAGCCAGCTGTGCCACAGTCCCAAATGTGAACACTGGTGGAGTTTGGGGAGAATAGACCTTGACATTTGGGAGTTGTAGTTGCTGGGATTTATAGTTCACCTACAACCAAAGAGCATTCTGAACCCCACCGACGATAGAATTGGGCCAAACTTCCCACACAGAACTCTCATGACCAACAGAAAATACGGTGTTGTCTGATGGTCTTTGACAAGCCCCCTGACACCTCCTCGCACCCCCCGGGTCCCAACATCCAGGTTGAGAAACAGTGTTCTAATCTGAAGACTGGCCATCCCAATCACCAAAGAAAAAGCTGTCCCCAAAAAAGTACCTTTTGCAAGCTCTGGGCAGGAAAAAAACCCCAGGGCGCAGGAGGTGCTAATTAAAAAAGAAAGTGCTAATTGGAAGTAAGGGAAGAGCTGATTAAAAGGAAGGTGGTTTGGGGAGGGAGGGAGGCAGCCCTGCAGTCTGTGGCCTAGATTCTGCAGAGACCCAGTTCCTTGTCCTTTCCCACACACAGAAAATGGCCTCGTTTCCATTGCAAGCCCAGGGTTCTATAGAATAAATGTAGTTTCACTGCCGTGGCTCAGCGCTATGGTATCCTGGTCTTTGTAGTTTCACAAGGTCCTTATCCTTTTCTGCTAAAGAGGCCCAGTGCCTCTCCAAACTACAACACTCACTTATCTGTTGTTGGGAAGACTTCATATGGATGCACCAAAGCAAACAGCATTCTTTTCAATGGGTTTTATGATGGAAGTACCAAAATGAGGGGGGATACCTAGCATAAGAGACCCCCGTAAGCAAATAAAGGAAATTGCGGATAAGTTAAAACACATATGTTAGTTCTGCAGAAACAGGGGAAAATAATATACTCCAATTACATACCATTTACATGGAAGGGGGTCAGACCAGATGGCCTTTGGGGTCTCTTCCAAATCTATCATTGTCTATCTTGCGGACTTGGACTGGATGGCCCTTGGCATCTCTTTCTATGCTATGAGACAGCTTAACTATTTGTCTATCTATCTACGGAGGTTGAGGTTGGACTAGATGACCTATCTAGTTGGCCTATCCATTTATTGTGGGGGTTTGGACAGGATGACCCTTGGAGTCTCTTTCAACTCAAGGAATCAATAAACCTACCTATCTCTCTGTCTGTCTGTCTATGTATCATCTATCTCTTAAAGATTGGACTGGATGACCCTTTGAGTCTCTTCCAACTCTAGGAATCAATAAATCTATCTATCTATCTATCTATCTATCTATCTATCTATCTATTGGTCCGCCTATGTATCATCTATCTCTTAAAGGTTCGACTTCCAACTCTAGGAATCAATCAGCCAGCCAGCCAGCCAGCCAATCAATCAATCTGCCTGTTTATCTATCATATAACTCTTAAAGGTTGGACTGGATGGCCTTTGGAGTCTCTTCCAACGGTATCATTGTCTGTCTATCACAGGTATTTGGACTGGATGGCCCTTGGCGTCTCTTTCAATGCTATGAGTCAGTCTATCTATCGTTCTGGCCTATCCATTTATTGTGGGGGTTTGGACTGGATAACTCTTGGGAGTCTTTTCCAACTCTAGGAATCAATCTATCTATCTACCAATCTATCTGCCTATGTATAATCTATTTCTTAAAGACTGGACTGAGTGACCCTTGGAGTCTCTTCCAATTCTAGGAATCTACCTAAAGTATCTGTTTATCTATCTATTGGTCTGCCTATGTATAATCTATGTCTTAAAGGTTCGACTGGATGACTCTTAGGAATCTCTTTCAACTCTAGGAATCAATCAGCCAGCCAACCAACCAATCAATTTGCCTATCTAGCTATCCTATCTCTCTTAAAGGTTGGACTGGATGGCCCTTGGAGTCTCTTCCAACTATATCATTGTCTGTCTATCTTGGATATTTGGACTGGATGGCCCTTGGCGTCTCTTTCAATGCTACGAGTCTGTCAGTCTATCTATCTATCTGGCCAATCAATTTATTGTGGGGGTTTGGACTGGATGACCTTTGGAGTCTCTTCCAAATCTAGGAATCAATATATCTATCTGTTTATCTATACGTTTATCGGTCTGCCTATGTATGATCTCTCTCTTAAAGGTTGGGCTGGGTGACACTTGGAGTCTTTTCTAACTCTAGGAATCAATCGGCCAATCAACCAATTTGCCTGTCTATCTAATTCAGTGTTTCCCAACCTTTTTTGAGCCACGGCACACTTTTAACATTACAAAAATCCGGGGGCACACCACCAACCAAAATGACACAAAATGAAACTCTAACACAGTAAAGAACGGCTGGGGGATGGTGGCCTGCTGGGAGCAGCTGCTGGGAGTGCCAAAGCCAGGGGAGGAGCCATGCCATGCCATGCCCCCCCCTTCCCCCCAGCTTCAGCTCTCCCACAGCTTCTCCAGCCTTGAGGGGGCAGTGCAAAGCCAGCGGTGGCAAAGCCAGCACAATGCTGGCTTGGCACTGTCCCCTCAAGGCTGGAGAAACTGTGGGAGAGCTGAAGTCGGGGGGAGGGGGCGGAGCCAGGCTCATCCTCATTAATGCCCCGCTCCCTCCCCCGGCTTCAGCTCTCCCACAGCTTCTCCAGCCTTGAGGGGGCAGTGCGAGCAAGGGGCGGGAGTCATGGCCCCCGTTCCAGGTGCCGCTCTCCGCCATGACTCTCGCCCCTCACTCGCTAAAGCCGCGTGGAGGAGGAGCATGAGTGGTGGATGGGACCAGTGTGCAGGGCTCCTCCTCCGTGTGGCTTCAGCGAGCAAGGGGCGAGAGTCATGGCGGGAGGCTGGCTGGGGAAACGGCTGAAGGAGGCGGCACCCCGGCCCCTTCTTCTTTTTCTTTGCCACTGCCCGCCCCCCCCAAGCAGCAGGAGTTCGGCAGGAGGAGGGGGGAAGGAAGGGGGGCAGAGAGCTTTTCTCGCGGCCCAGCAGGAGGTCCATCACGGCACACTACTGTGCTGCGTCACAGCCGTTGGGAAACACTGATCTAATTCATCTATCCTCTATTTTAGAGGGTTGGACTGATCACCCTTTCAACTCCATGATTCTGTCATCCATCTAATCTATCATTTTAGGAGATGGGGGTAGATGACTCTTGGGGTCTCTTCCATGTATCCATCATCTAACTGTTTTTGTCTGTCACCTACCTGCCCACTGGGGGTTGGTTTACTTCAACTCTATAACTCTTATGATTTATCTGCCTTTATTTGGCAGGGACAATCCCCATTAACTCTCTGCTGTCTCACTTTCTCAACTCTTGAAAATGTCCTGGCTTCTCTCTGTTCCTCCCACTTTGGTCCTCAGCTTTCTTCACTCCCTGCAAGCTGGGTTCAAAGTGCAAAAGCAGCTGGTACTCAACTCAGGAGGCAAGAGGGGAGATGGGCTTGGATCCTGTCCTTCCCAGTAGAGTCAAGCAAAAGTAATTACTGCTTGTGTGTCCTTCCTCATTCATAACACTATGTAACTTTCCAAATTCTAGCCTAACCCCACTCCCTAGAATGAAGAAGAAGAAAAAACACACAGCCACACAAACCAGGTTGGATTTTCATTGGTTTTTAATTATTCGTTGCCGAAGGCGATAATATTTCTATGCAAAATACTCTCTTATATCTCCCCACCCCAAGCCCCCGCCCCCACCCACCCCCAACAAACCTCACATGGACCCCCAGCAAGAAACAACTTTCCATTACAGCCTCTTTTTGTCTGTGTGTTTGTTTGTTTGTTTTTTTATAATAAGGTTTTATATGTTTTTTTTCAATTTTATTTTAAATAATGCCCCGGGGAGGAGGGAAGGAAGCCTTCAGAGCCTGTATTTTTTTTTGTTCAGCGCCAACACACTTTCACTTTCTATATATATATCTATATCTACAGATATATATTTGGAGGCAGCAGGAGGGGAGCCAGAGGGATCCCGTCCCTTATGAGTTAAGCCCTTGAGGAGTCGGTCGGCACAAGAGGAGAGGCGCCTCTCGAACCCGGGGCCGGAGGAAAGGCAGGCCTCCGGTCCCTTTTTGCTGGGCTCAAAAACCCGGTCTCCCTTTCCTCTGCTTTAGAGCGGCATCACCTTTTCTGGTGGGCTCTGGAGGCAAAGGGGCAGGAGTCAGAATCACTGGGCTGCACGTGACCTCAGGTGACCCCTGCGCTCATGGTCAGGGAGAATAAAGCCCCCATTCCTGCTCCTCCAAGACTTCGGTCCATATAATTGTGGGCGAAGGAGGAGGGCACATGGGCGGCCAGATGGGCCTGCAGCCCCTTTTGTTGCCTCTAGGGGGCATGTGTACCCCTCTGCTCCTTTTTGCCATCTCTCCTTGGTTTCCTCCTATACTTCTTCATTGGCTTTGCTTGGACGTTTAGTTCCAAAAGGGAAAATCAAAAGAAGAGGGGGAAAATACCTTTTGGTGGCATGGAATTGAGAGGGGAAAAACAATTTCTCGACTTTGCTGGTCCAAAGGCTGTGCTATGGACCAACTTGGGCCCTCCAGGTGTTTTGGACTTCAACTCCCACAATTCCTAACAGCCTACCGGCGGGTAGGAATTGTGGGAGTTGAAGTCCAAAACACCTGGAGGGCCCAAGTTTTCCCATGCTTGTTTTGGACGATTAATAATGCAATTGAAAAAGCTGTGGCTATTCCTGATATTTCACAACTACCGGTAGTAGCAGGTCGTCAATGTATTGTGATTAGAAAAGATATCCAGTTTCTTCTGCTCTTTCACAACTACTAGCATATCATCAACGTATTGTGATAGACAAACTCCAGTAATGTCTGAGCTTTCTCAAATAGTAGGTTTTTTAGGAATTGTGGGAGTTGAAGTCCAAAACACCTGGAGGGTCGAAATTTGCCCATGCTTGGTGTAGATGCACCCAAGTCATGTCCACATGAGGCTCTGCTATGGATAAATGGAAGCCCTTCCTCTATGGCAGGGGTGCTCACACTTTTTCAGCATGCGAGCTACTCTTAAAGCAACCAAGTCCAAAAGATCTACCTGCCCCCGCCGCATGCTACCGCATGCTCTTGCCACCGCGTGTACTCCTGCTGCTGTTTTCCGCCTGCGCAGCACTTCTTCCGCCTGCGGGGCATTGCAGGAAGGAGAAAGCACGAGGCAGGGCATTCAGAGGGAGCGCTCCACCCTGCCTGTCTCACCGGCAACTGAGGCTGCACAGCTGCTTATTGACGAGAGAGAGGCAGGGCGCTCCCTCCAGAGACCCCGCCTGGTGTTTCCTTCTTCCTGCAATGCCCCGCAGGCGAAAGAAGCACTGCGAGAGCGGAAGCCAGCAGCAGGAGCGTGCGTGCACGCAGGGTGTGCGCGCGCATGGCAGGAGCGCCCCATCCGGCTGGTGAGGCCCGAAGATCACCTGGAAGAGGGCCGAAGATCTACTAGCAGCTCCCGAGCTACCTAATGAGCACCCCTGCTCTATGGTATCGATTTTTAAACTCTTGACCTCCAGGTGTTTTGGACTTCAGCTCCCAGAATCCTCAGCTGCTTTGTTAGGGATTCTGGGAAGTGAAGTCCAGAAAATTATCTAGGTGAGCATGAGTTTACTCTGAGATTAATGAGGATGAGCAACTTGGTTGGCTTTTGGAGCAGGGAAAGGGGAAACCGAATCACCGAATCCACGTCGCTCAGTTTTGCAGCCGCCAAAGAAGACAACCTTCCTAATGGAGATAGAGGAACTCTTTCTTTCCTCATATTAAACCCATCAATTAAACTCTTTCTTTCTTAATATTAAACCCATCATTTCCCCCCATCCTTCCTTATACAATTTTGCACACTTTTTTTGCGTCTTGCGGGGGGCTCACAAACGGTTGCGGCGGTGGAAAAGGGGAAGGGGGACGAAGTCCATTCTCTCCTTTGTGTTTTCTTTATATACAAAAAAAATAATAAGAATAATCCATTAGAGATTTGGAAATTAAACTTCTTCCCCTTGCGAACTCAAAAAGCAGCCCTCTGAAATAGATAGAACTCCCTCCCCGAAAAAAAAGGTTCTCCTTTTGTAATGTTTTTGTTTTTAGTTTTCATACATCACACACAGCCGCACCAAAATACTTGATATGACCCCAAAAAAATAAGTCACAGGACACTGAAAAACTCTATTTTAAAAAAATCTTCTCTCTCCCTAATTTTTTTCCTCCCCTTCCCCCGGAATGAAAAATATAGATCAGCAAAATGGTTCCCTTTGTTGTTGTTGTTGTTGTTGTTTAGTTTTGATTTTCCTCACCTTCTTGGTTAAGCCTTGAAGCCGCATGTCACCTCCATGCAGAGAAGAAGGGGAAAATAAAAATGGAAAGAGGAAAATCAAGAGAGAAAAGAGAGAAAAAAGCTCAACCCAAAAATAAGAATAATAATATTAAGAAGAATAGCAATAATATATAATATATATCTATATTATATATCCCAAAGTCATCAGACTGTACTTGCAAGCAGGAATGATCTTGGCTTCGTGATAAGTCCCGGATCTGTGCTTGTTTCGGTCGTAAAATATATCCTCAGCCAAAAAGATAATATAGCGGAAAAGAATGTGAATTTCAATGGGAAACAGAATAAAACTTTGCACAGGAAACTGGTTTCATGTCTGACTGCTTTCCGTTTCCAACCAAAGGTCCAAAGACATCCCCTTTTTGGATTTTATGGTGATAAAAACACAATAAAAAGGAGTCAGCAAACTTTCATTTCCGAGATTGGCCTCCTCCAGGGGGAAAAAACAGAGAGAGAAAAAGGTAGAACTGATCAAAAAGCGGCTTCTTTTTTGCCGAAAGTTGCTTTGGAAATACTCCCTAAGTATTACTTGTGTCTTCCTCATCTTTCCTTCTGTATTCTTAATTTTTCCTTCAGTCTTTCTAATCCTTCCTTCTGTCTTTCTAAGTACTTCCTCTTTCCTAAGCTTTCCTTCCATCTTTTTTAGTTTTCCTTCTGTCTTCCTCAATGTTCCTACCTTGTTCCTAAACGTTTCCTTCCACCTTCCTTGGTTTTCTTTCTGTCCTCCTAATGTTTCCTTCCATATTCCTAATTTTTCCTTCTGTCTTCCTAATCTTTGCTTCTGTTCTCCTATTTTCCCTTCCGTCTTCCTAAATGTTTCCTTCTGTCTTCCTAAGTACTTCCTTTTTCCTAAGCTTTCCTTCCATCTTTTTAGTTTTTCTTTTGTCTTCCTCAAGGTTCCTTCCGTCTTCCAAAGTTTTCCTTCTGTCTTCTTAACCTTTCTTTCTGTCTTCCTAATGTTTCCTTCCATCATCTTAAGTTTTCCTTCTGTCTTCCTAAATGTTTCCTTCCACCTTCCTAAGTTTTCCTTCTGTCTTTTTAAATGTTTCCTTCCACCTTCCTGTTTTCCTTGTCTTCTTAAATGTTTCCTTCCACCTTCCTAAATTTTCCTTCTGTCTTCCTAAATGTTTCCTTCCACCTTCCTAAGTTTTCTTTCTGTCTTCCTAAATGTTTCCTTCCACCTTCTTAAGTTTTCCTTCTGTCTTCCTAAATGTTTCCTTCCACCTTCCTAAGTTTTCTTTCTGTCTTCCTAAATGTTTCCTTCCACCTTCCTAAGTTTTCCTTCTGTCTTCCTAAATGTTTCCTTCCACCTTCCTAAGTTTTCTTTCTGTCTTCCTAAATGTTTCCTTCCACCTTCCTAAGTTTTCTTTCTGTCTTCCTAAATGTTTCCTTCCACCTTCTTAAGTTTCCCTTCTGTCTTCCTAAATGTTTCCTTCCACCTTCCTAAGTTTTCTTTCTGTCTTCCTAAATGTTTCCTTCCACCTTCCTAAGTTTTCCTTCTGTCTTCCTAAATGTTTCCTTCCACCTTCCTAAGTTTTCTTTCTGTCTTCCTAAATGTTTCCTTCCACCTTCCTAAGTTTTCCTTCTGTCTTCCTAAATGTTTCCTTCCACCTTCCTAAGTTTTCCTTCTGTCTTCCTAAATGTTTCCTTCCACCTTCCTAAGTTTTCTTTCTGTCTTCCTAAATGTTTCCTTCCACCTTCCTAAGTTTTCCTTCTGTCTTCCTAAATGTTTCCTTCCACCTTCCTAAGTTTTCTTTCTGTCTTCCTAAATGTTTCCTTCCACCTTCCTAAGTTTTCCTTCTGTCTTCCTAAATGTTCCTTCCACCTTCTGTTTTCTTTCTGTCTTCCTAATGTTTCCTTCTTTCTTCCTAATGTTTCCTTCTGTCTTCCTAATGTTTCCTTCCGTCTTCTTAATGTTTCCCTCGTCTTACAAAACTTTCCTGCTGCCTTCCTGAGTTTTCCTTCTGCCGTTCTACTCTGCCTTCCTCCAATGACCTGCACACTTCAAATAATTATAAAAAAGGACGCGACCCTCCCAAAATGTTATTTTTTTTCCTCCCAAAATGCCACCAAAAAGACAGCATGCATGCGCTAGCGCTGTTGGGGATAGGAGGGGAAGAGAAAAAAAGCACCCCTGTTGCTGCAGATATTTTAAAAAATAATAATAATAAAGGGAGCATTTCGAACCAGGATTGAGGTTGAAGGGGGGGGATGGGTGGCCAGATCACATGAAAGAAAAGGACTGGAAAATATATATATATATGAGAATATTAAAGAATAAAGGAAGGGATGAAAGAAGCCCATCCCGAGACATTCCCCAACCCGATCCCCCCAAATATGAACCAAAAGAGCTAAGTTCAGTGGCAAGAGGCGGAGAGGGCCGCCTCCGTTGCTGGAGAGGCCTCCGTCGCAGAGAGAGAAAGAGAGAGTCGGTGGTTGGTTTTTCACGATCCCTTCTTCCCGGAAAAAAAGAACGAAAAAAGAAAGAAAGAAAGCAGTTTGTCATAGCTCCTAAAGTCTCTCGCGAGCGGGGATCCAGATGTAGGGGCCGGAGAGCTCTTCGATGATCCGCTTGATCTTGTGGTAGATCTCTTCGAAGCTTTCTCCTTCTACGATGGCTATGGAAGATAAAAGAAGTAGGGAGTGGTCAAGAAAAGGGCCGGAAATAGGACGGAAAAGAAAGTTTGTGAGGGCAACTACTTCAGACATGGGCAGGCCAGGATTACCCATAAAGCCAACCTAGACCATGGCCTCCAAAAAGTAAAAATCACAGACCAAAAAGTAAAAATAAAAATGTTGAAACAAATAAAAATGCAATGTGCATGGAGATGAGGAAGGAAGGATACCGGAGGTCCTCCTTTTCAGCACCACCCCTGCCCCTTCCTGAATACCAGCTCCTGCCTCTGCTATTGTTGCGCAAACGGCATATGCGCAGGGGCTGTTGACACTGACGGTGATGTGGACAGGAGGAACAATTAACTCCCTCGATGCCGACAGCATCCACTTGCTGGCTCCTTCAATGCAAGTACAGGAAACTCCATTGCGCAGTCTGAACATGTCCTAACACCATGAAAGCTGGTATTCCTCCTCCAACACAAGGAGGAGACTCCTCCTTACTGGAGAGAGAAGCGCAACTGCCGACTACGGCACATGCGCAAACCCCAGTACAGGAGAGAAGCCCAACGCAACAAGCCCCGGTATCGGGGAGAAGCGTGGCATCAGTACAGCTGCTGACTTCAACGCATGCGCAATCCCCGATACCGGGTAGGAGCCAAGTGCCTCAAGCCCCGGCATCGGGGAGGAGGCTCCTCCCCCCATGCCTGCATCCATAGTGCCTGCCGAGAGGGACACTCCTGTGGCGGACCTAGTGGGGCCACACCAGGAGAACTGGATGTGGGGCCCTAAGAGGGACGAGCGGATGAAAGGATGTGGGGGGGGGGGGGGGGTGCGGTAAAGGTTGGCTTAAAGGGGGCATAATTTCAAAGTGTGGCCTAGGGCGCAAAAAGGTGCTAACTCGGGCCTGGGCCTGGGGCAACTTTGGCCCTCCCTCCTGGTGTTTTGGACATCAACTTCCACAATTCCTAACAGCCTACTATTTGTGAAAGCTCAGAAGTTACTTGTTGTGAGTCAGCCTGTGATTGATCAGACTATGATGATTGATCAGCCTGTGATTGTGTCTCAGGATCAAGCTGGTTCTGATGTGAGAAATGATGTTTCTGGTGTGTCTGATGTGGGCAATGATGTGCAAGATGGAGATGGTTTGGTCAATGATTCTCCTACAGACCCTGAAAGTGAGGCCTCGCTGCAAAAAGTAGTTTCTCGTGAGAATTTTCCTGTTAGGCAGAGGGATGATGATTTACTCCCTCAAGATTTGGACAACAATCTGACACCTGGGAATGTTAACGACCCGTTAGATAAGGGAAATGCTAACGAGCAGTCAGATAGGGAGTTGGTGATTAATAGGCGCTGGGATTTCAACCAGAGTCGGCAGCAAACTCAAGGTCTACGCTGGTCTGAAAGATTGCGCCAGATTAGGGCCAGAACAGCTGGGGGGAAATGAAACCAGTTCATGGTTGTGATATAAGGTTTGATTTCAGAGTTTATTCTTCAGATCAGGCAACATTTAGATTCAAGCTTCATGTGCCATGGTATCTTGTTCCTGTGGATTTCTAGTCTTTTAGATTTCTAGTCCTGTGGATTTCTGGGGGTTTTTTACCTCATCATGTGGTGTGTTTAAGTCAGAGAGCTTTCTCAGTTTCTGGAGTGCAACATTACTGGAGTTTGTATATCACAATACGTTGATGATATGCTAGTAAGTTGTGAAAGATCAGAAGAAGCTGGATATCTTTTAGAATCACAATACGTTGATGACCTGCTACTAGTTGTGGGAGTTGAAATCCAAAACACCTGCAGAGAGGGCCAAAGTTGGCCCATGCCTGATCTACATTGTAGATTTAATGAAATGGGTTCTTTGCACACAGTTTTGGGCGCCCAAGGTTTACTCACCCGAAAAGTACTCTGTAAACTCCTGCTCAAGTTTCGTAGCTCTGTCGAAGGCTTTCCGTGCCTGCTCCTCTGTTATCCGCTTGTTAATTTCTCTGCAGGAGAAAATAAGGATGGGATGGAAACTCAGGCTGAGGGATTCCCCAAAGTACTTCCCAACCTCCATCATGGTCTTAAGAGGTTGTGGAGAAGTTACTTCTTTCGAAATCAATGGCAAGCATTTGGCTTCTGTTTCAACAACAACAACCAGACTCTGTAGAGCAGGGCTGCCCAGGAAGTCGATCGCGATCGACCAGTCGATCCTGGGACCAAAGGAGGTCGATCCCAGCCGGATGGGGTGCTTCTCGGAGGGGGTGGAGCCAGGCCACACCAAGCCCTGCCCCCTCTCCCAGCTTTGGCACTCCCAGCAGCTTCTCCAGGCTTGAAGATGGCAGTGCCAAGCCAGCTTTGTGCTAGCTATGTCACCACTGGCTTGGCATTGCCATCCTCAAGCCTGGAGAAGCTGCTGGGAGCTCCAAAGTCAGATGGGGAGGGGGCGGGGCTTGGCGCAGACTGGCTCCTCCCCCTCTGGTTTCTGCTCTACCAGCAGCTTCTCCAGGCTTGAAAATGGCAGTGCCAAGCCGGCCTTGTGCTAGCTATGCCACCACTGGCTTGGCATTGCCATCCTCAAGCCTGGAGAAGCTGCTGGTAGAGCTGAAGCCAGAGGGGGGCGGAGCCAGGCCGCACCAAGCCCCGCCCCCACCCCTCTCCAGCCTTGAAGAGATAGGTAGATCTTTCTGACTTGGTTTTATTATAAGTAGCTTGCATGCTGAAAAAGTGTGGGCACCCCTGCTGTAGAGTCTCTCATATACACATACAGGGATGAAGGTAAGTTACATTTTTTTCAGAACACAAATCCCTGGTGGTGACCATAGTACTTAGAGAATTCTGGGAGTTGTAGTTCTTCCTGTTCCCTGAAAATGTACAAAACCATCTAGGATCAGGTTAGACGTGTCTCTAGTTCAACACTGAGTTCAAATAGGAAGCCCATGTAGCTACAAATGGCTCCATTCTTCTCTATATAACTCTATTTTAAAGCCATCCTAACTGCAGACCTCGATGACACATTGCAATGGTGGTTGGTCATCTCCATATTAGTTATTTTAGTTGTGTGTTTTAGTCTGAACTTCTGAGGAAGCACTCCAAAGTGTTGAACCCAAAAAACTGGACTTTAGGGATGGCCTAAAAATTGGGAAGGCTTCCCTGCCCTGTTGAAATGGGCATCACTGATTGAGGCTGCTACATCCTGTGGCAATGAGTTCTGAAAGTTAACCATGCATCTCATCATACATTCCTCCCTCAACCTTGTGATACAGCAGTGTTTCTCAACCTTCTTAATGCCGTGACCCCTTAATACAGTTCCTCATGTTGTGGTGACCCCCAAACATACAATTATTCTCATTGCTATTTCATAACTGTAATTTTGCGACTGTTATGAATCACAATGTAAATATCTGATATGCAGGATGTATTTTCATTCACTAGACCAAATTTAGCACAAATACCTAATATGTCCAAATTTGAATACTGGTGGGGTTTGCAAGTGGGATTGATTTTGTCATTTGGGAGTTGTAGTTGCTGGGATTTATAGTTCACCTACAATCAAAGAGCATTCTGAACTCCACCAATATTGGAATTGAACCAAACTGGCACATAGAACTCCCATGACCAACAGAAAATACTGGAAGGGTTTGGTGGGTATTGACCTTGAGTTTGGGAGTTGTAGTTCACCTCCATCCAGAGAGCACCATGGATGGATCTAGACCAAACTTGGCATGAATACCCAATATGTTCAAATGTGAACACTGGTGGAGTTTGAGGAAAATAGACCTTCACATTTGGGAGTTGTAGTTGCTGGGATTTATAGTTCACCTACAATCAAAGAGCATTCTGAACTCCACCAATATTGGAATTGAACCAAACTTGGCACACAGAACTCCCATGACCAACAGAAAATATTGGAAGGGTTTTGTGGGTATTGACCTTGAGTTTGGGAGTTGTTGTTCACCTCCATCCAGAGAGCACCATGGATGGATCTGGACCAAACTTGGCATGAATACTCAATATGACCAAATGTGAACACTGGTGGAGTTTGGGGAAAATAGACCTTCACATTTGGGAGTTGTACTTGCTGGGATTTATAGTTCACCTACAATCTAAGAGCATTCTGAACCCTACCAACCATAGAATTAGGCCAAACTTCCCACACAGAACCCCCATGACCAACAGAAAATACTGTGTTTTTGAAGGTCTTTGGTGACCCCTCTGATACCCCCTGGCAACCCCCCCCCCCCCAAGGGTTCCCGACTCCCAGTTGAGAAACACTGTGATAGAGGCTAAAAGAAAGTCACTTCCTTCCTACCCTCCCTCTATCTTGAATCCATACTCATTTTTTGCCACTCACAGGACATTCTCGAGGGAGCGCGGCCGGATGAAAACGGCGATCGGGTGGAGCTGAGCCGCCTGCAGTCTCCGTACGGCATTGGCCGAAACGTCCAAAATGCAGTGCTTGCCCTGGACAAGGGAGACAAGAAATGGGTCTGTTTCAGGGTGGCCCCAAAGCCAGTGAGTCAGTTTTTTCAGCAAAAAGATGGGGTCTTAGAGAGGCCAAACGTCACCAGAACGGCAAGGTGACATTTGCCATCACTAGACAATACGCAGATGACAAGCTATTTGTGAAAGCTCCGAAGTTACAATATGTTGACGATATGCTATATAGTTGCAAAAGATCAGAAGAAACTGGATTTTTTTATCGCAATACTTTGATGACATGCTACTAGTTGTGAAAGATAAAAAATAAACATAGCTTTTAAAATTGCATTTCTTTTGGGTCAAGAACTATTTCCTAGGTTCTCCAGCTAGAAATACATTTTGGTTCCAATTACATTATTTTTGTCATTTCCTAATTGGTTCTATCATAAAAACATGGACAAAGTTTATTAAACTACAAAAAAATATTTTTTTGCAGGACATCTTGCTGAACATCTCAACCAATAGCTTGTGGCAGCCACAAAAAAGGTTTTTGGAGTATAACAACTACTTTCAAAGTAAATACCGCAAAATTAAACAGGAAATAACACTTTCTATTTTTATTATTTTGTTGCATAGTGTTATTGGAGACTTTGTCTTTCCAGATCTTGCAGGACATTTTTGCCAAGATCCTTGTCACCTTGTTCCCATAATACTGCCCATTACCGTCCCCATCCGCATTACCTGTTCGGCCACTTCGCGCACCGATTGGACGCTCGTCCCGTACAGGTGGCTGTTGTACTGCCCGGCCTCAATGAACTTGTGGCCTTGGATATCTTTCTCCATCTTCTCCCGTGAGGCCACAAAATGGTAGTCCCGACCATCGACTTCGTATTCCCGTTTCGGTCGCGTGGTATCTGCACAAGGAAGTGTGCATAACAGTTCAGATGCATCCTCACATATAGGACAGAAGCCTCTGCTTTGACCAGAACTCACCTGGAATACTTTATTTACTTCTGGGCACTACAATTCAAGAAGGTTATGGACCAGGTGGAAGGTGTCCAGAGGGCAACCAAAATTATCAGTGTTTGGAAACCAAACCCTCTGGGTCCTGACTCCTTACCTCAATGTTGGGATCCCCAAAATCTGACAACAGTAAAAGTTTTCTGAATGCCACCTAGTGGCTGTTTTAGGCATTTAAACTAATTTGTTGTGCAGTGTTGACAATGGACTCTGCAGAAGATGCTTTAGCTGTACTTCATGAAAAGGGAAATCAACCTGTTTGGTGAGCCTTGCAAATGTTGATTTGTTATGAGTAAATGTTTGGTTGCTATTTGCATTTTATATCCTTATATATTTATTTATTTGTCATTTAATTGTCACGTTTCTATACCTCCTCTCTCAGCCCGAAGGCGACTCGGGACGGTTTACACAAGGCAGTCTCTGCCCTCAATACAACACAAGCAAACAAACCAAAAAAATAACCATATAACAACAAATTAACAATTAAAAACATACAATTGCAGCCTCAGCGTCATGTTGAAATCAGTTTCCGTCACATCGTCGTCATTCCATATATCTAATTAAACCTTTATATTTCATCAGCAAATGCCTGCTCAAACAGCCAGGTCTTGACTTTCTTGCAAAATGTCAGGAGGGAGGGGGCTGATCTGATGTCTCCAGGGAGGGCATTCCAAAGCCGAGGAGCCACCACTGAAAAGGCCCTGTCTCTCGTCCCCGCCAGTCGCGCCTGCGAAGAAGGCGGGACCGAGAGCAGAGCTTCTCCGGATGATCTTAAACATCTTGATGGTTCATAGGGAGAGATGCGTTCGGACAGGTAAGTAGGACCCGAACTGTTTAGGGCTTTAAAGGCTAAAGCCAGCACTTTGAATTGTGCCAGGTAACAAACTGGCAGCCAGTGGAGCTGGCACAACAGGGGAGTTGTACGCTCTCTGAATGCCGCTCCTGTTATCAACCTGGCTGCTGTCCGTTGGACTAGTTGCAGCTTCTGAACAGTCTTCAAAGGCAACCCCACTTAGAGAGCGTTGCAGTAATCAGGCTCCTATTAAAAAAATTCTGAAGCCAAAAGCGGTCCTGACTGGAAAGGTTTAAGAAGCCCTTCTCTAGAGACTAGGACACAATGGAACCATTTATTTATATTCTGCCCTTCTCACCCCGCAGGGGACTCAGGGCGGATCACAATGCACATATACAGGCAAATATTCAATGCCATAGACATACAATATATATAGACAGACAACGAGCTACACAATTGGTCGAGACTTCACCCCGACCCAGGCAGGCCTCAGACTCATGACCTTCTGGTCAGTAGAGATCTTATGCAGCTGACTCCCAGCCAGCTGTGCCACATTCCCGATTCAAACTCCAAGAAAGGGATTCCACCTAAACATTAGGAAGAGCTTCCATATGGTAAGGGCTATTTGACAGTGGAATACACTGCATTGGAAAAGGAGCAGAGTCTCCTTCTCTTGGGGTTTTAAGCAGAGGCTGGATGGCCATCTGCCGGTAAGGCTTGGATTTTGTCTTCCTGCCTGTCAGAAAGACTGGATGGCTCTTGGGTGCCCCTTCCAGCTCTATGATGCTATGATGTACCCCATCCCATCCCGAACCCTGGGGTGATAAAACTCACGTGGGACGCAGGAGCCGAATTTGTCGGGAAATTCGGATAGGAGGTCGTCATTGACTCGGTCCTTGGTGGGTCCCAAAATAATGATGGGCCGGGCGTAGTGCACTAGGGGAGAGATTGCAAAAAGGGTTACCACGAGGGAAGGTTGGGGAGGGGGGAGCATATAACCCCAAATATAACAACAACAACCACCACCACCACCTCGATACCGAAAACACCCCTTGAGTAAGAATAACCCCAACGTTAGGGTTTGGAGGAGAATATAACCCCAAATATAATAATAATAACAATAACAACAGCAGCAGCAGCAATATCAACAGTCCCGATACCGAAAACACCCCTTGAGTATGAGGACCCCCCAACGTTAGCGGATACCTAGAACACTTTACAGATACAGAAGACAGCAAGGCTTGGGAAAGGGAATAGTGACACTTTAACCAGAACTGGGGTTTTGGACTGCAACTCCCACAATCCTCAATAAACAAGTCCAAAGAAAATATATGCTGGCTGCAAGGTATAGACGCGGCTGGAAAAAAACGACAGGAAGCTTACCTTCCATTTGTACAACAGTTTCGTAGCTTAAGACGGCATCTTCCCGACCTGGAAGGGAAAGAAGGAAACTGTTATACCTTTCCAGAGACCCTAACCAAACACCCTAAAACTTCCGTGAGTCCCTTTTTAAGAGGGGATGCATCTGCACTGGAGAATTGACACCGTTTGACCCCCACTTTGCACTTCCATGGCTCAATACAATAGAATTCTGGAAGCAGTAGTATTACAAAGTCCCTCTACTCGGCAAACTACAGCTCCCAATATCACATGGTTATACGGTAGAGTCTTGCCTATCCAACATAAACAAGCCAGCAGAACGTTGGATAAGCTAAAATGTTGAATAATAAGGAGGGATTAAGGAAAAGCTTATTAAATGTCAAATTACATTATGATTTTACAAATTAAGCACCAAAACATCATGTTTTACAACAAATCGCCAGAAAAAGTAGTTCAATACATGGTAATGTTATGTAGTAATTACTAGGCCTGTTAGATCCAAAAAAATATGGTTCAAAACTTGTTCCGGATATAGGGGGCACTGGCATTTCGAATCTGAATGACTTCCGAAATTTTCTGAAAAAATTGCTGAAATTTTATGAATTTTTCGGAAATTTCGGAATGGCTTTGTTAATGGCAGACACGCATGCACTGAAAGAAAGAAAGAAACAGCACTGGCAGTAGGAAAGGAACAGCACTAGTTAAATACCCAGTTTGGATGTGAATGTGCTTCCCTCCACGTCAGAACTGGAGTGAGAGACATGTGCGGCTCTTGCCCCAGTTCTAACATGGAGGGAAACATATCCGCAACCAAACGATTCCTTTCTGAAAATGGAGGTGGTGGCTTTGAAATGGCAAATTCACTTCCAGGTTGCTTACATCGCCTCGAAACCGCTTCAAAAGTGAATTTAATCCGAATTCATTCCGATTTTACGAGCATTCCGACGAACCTACCCAGACCTAGTAATTACTGTATTTATGAATTTAGAACCAAAACATTGCAACGAAACAGCTGTGGATCCGGGCGGGAGGTAGACTGCGTTGGATAATATAGAAAGTTGGATGAGCAAAGGTTGGATAAGTGAGACTCTACTGCAGGGGTGCCCACACTTTTTAAGCATGCGAGCTACTTTTTAAAAACTGAAGAAGATCTACCTTGTGTGCGCACGCACCATCCGCGCACCGCTCCTCCCATGCGCCCCTTCTCTCACGCGCCGCCATTCCGCCTGCCCGCCACTCCTCCCATGGGGCATTGCAGAGGGTGAGGGAGCACGAGGCGGAGCCGTCGAAGGCTCCGACTCGTGCTCCCTCACCCTCTGCAATGCCTCACGGGAGGAGCCAGCAGTGAGAGCGGGGAAGCGCGAAGGCTCTGCCTCACGCTTCACGCTTCCTCGTTCCCGCTGCCGGATCCTCCCGCGGGCATTGTGGGAACGGGGGCGCATGAGGCGGAGCCTTCGCAGGCCCTGCCTCGTGCTTCCTGCAATGTCCCGCGGGCGGAAGAAGCACCGCGGGAGCGGAGGCCAGTGGCAGGAGCGTGCGTGCGCGTGGGGTGCGTGCGCGCATGGCAGGAATGCCCCATCCAGCTGGTGAGGCCCGAAGATCGACTGGATGAGGGCCGAAGATCGACTAGTAGCTCGCGATCTACCTAATGAGCACCCCTGCTCTACTGTATTGAGCTATAGCAATCAAAGCAATGTCAAACTGAAGTTACTCAAAAGTTTAGACGCCAACTGTGATGTGGTGTGGAAGCTGACCTCGAACCCATAACCCTTGGGCACAAGTATCAGTAGCGGTGTGGAGGGGAAATGGGCAAAATAAAAGATGGGTGCCCTGTTGTAGATGTTGGAACGTGGAAAGTATTTCTCTCTATAGGTTTAGAAACAGAGCAAAAACAGAAGGCTGAGAAGGACAGAGAGTTGGAAAAGGCACCCACCTTGAGAACCCGATCCTGGCACCCGATCCTAGAGAAGGAAGGAAGGAAGGGAGAGAGAATGAGGAGAGGAAAGCAAGGGGAGAAAAAAAAGAAGGAAGCAGGAAAGGAAGGACGAGTGCAAGAGATAGAGAAGAACTGGGGTATACCACTAAGAATCCATCTACATCAAGAATGGGGAAACTTTGGCCCTCCTTCCAGGTGTTTTGAACTTCAACTCCCACAATTCCTAACAGGAATTGTGGAAATTGAAGTCCAAAACACCTGGACGGCCAAAGTTTACCCATGCCTGGTGTAGTTGGGCCCCACAAAGGACTCTAAAACCCATCTTCCTGAGGGGAATAGAGGAGCAAGCACTATCTGAGCATTCCTTCTCAATCACCCCTTCCTCTGGATAAGGCAGACTACAACACCCATCATCTTGTTTGGGGATTGTGAGATACGTAGTTCAATGCAACAGGAAACTCCTATTGAGAGCATGCCGGTGACAAAAGGAGTTCCAAATGTGTCCCAAACTCACTTTTGCTTTTAGCCGCGTCCATTCCCGTCTCTCGACCCTAAAAGAGACAGAGACAGGCGAAAAGAAAGAAAGAAGGGTGAACTCAGACCCAAAGTGTGGATTAATTTGCCCCTGCAACCCACAAAGTTCATTACGCTACAATCTGGAATGCAAGGACTTCTTTTTTGGTACTCAGCCCAGGAAGAGGGATTGTAAACAAAGGTGGGAACCTTCGTCCATTTTAAATTATAAGTTGACATTTTATAGTGCTGAACAATGTTAATGTGTTTGATAATCTTATGGGTTTGGAATAGTTATACTTTTTAATCTATTCTACTTATGTTGCAACTCACCGTGAGCCTTGGGAAGAGGCGGGTAACAACAACAACAACAACAACAACAACAACAACAATTAAGAATTGAAGAAGAGGTGGAGGAAGACCAGTTTTACCTTTGTTAATTAGCCAATAATATGGGCATTTAGGAGGTCAATAACATGAACATTGGGGGGAGGGAGGGGGGAAGCAACCATATGGACATAGGGAGTTCAATAATATGGGCATTGGGAAGTCAATAACATGGGCATTTGGGGGGGGCCAATAATATGGATATTTTGAGACCAATAAGATGGGCATTTGGGAAGTCAATAATAGGGACATTTGGGGACCAATAATATGGGGATAGGGAGGCCAAGAATATGGTCATGGGGGGCAATAATAAGGGCATGGGAAGGTCAATAATGTGGGAATTTGGGGGATCAATGATATGGGCATTTGGAGGATCAATAATATGGTATTTGGGGGCAATAATATGGTCATTGTGGGGGCCAATAATATGGGCATTGGGAGGTCAACAATATGGGCATTTAAGGGGACCAATAATATGGGGATAGGGAGGCCAAGAATATGGTCATTTGGGGGGGGGCAATAATAAGGGCATGGGAAAGTCAATAATGTGGGAATTTGGGGGATCAATGATATGGGCATTTGGGGGATCAATAATATGGTATTTGGAGGCAATAATATGGTCATTGTGGGGGCCAATAATATTGGCATTTAGGGAACCAATGATATGGACATTTGGGAGAATAATATGGGCATTTGGGGGATCAATAATATGGGCATTGGGAGGTCAATAATGTGGGTATTTGGGTATCAATATTATGGGCATTTGGGGAATCAATAATAGGGACATTTGGGGGACCAATAATATGGCCATTGGGGGGCAATAATATGGGCATTGGGAGATCAATAATGTGGGCATTTGGGGGTATAGGTAATGTGAGCATTTGAGAGGGCAATAATATGGGCATTTGAGGGGCCAATAATATGGGTATTTGGGAGAATAATATAGGCATTTGGGGGATCAATAACATGTGCATTTGGGGGTCAATAATATGTGTATTTAGGGTATTAATAATATGGGCATTTGGGGATCAATAACATGGGCATTTGGGGGTCAATAATATGTGTATTTAGGGGATTAATAAGATGAGCTTTTGGGGATCAATAAGATGGGCATTTGGAAGGCCAATAATATAGTCATTTGGGAGGGGCAATAATATGGGCATTGGGAAGTAAATAATGTGGGCATTTGGGGGGATCAATAATGTGGGTATTTGGGGGGTTAAAAATATGGGCATTTGGAGGAATCAATAATATGGGTATTTGGGAGAATAAAATGGGCATTTGGGGCATCAATAATATGGGCATTTGGGGATCAATAATATGGGCATTTGGGAGGCCAATCATATGGGCATTTCAGGGGGGCAATAATAATTGTTCCCCTTTCCTCCCTCACCGTCTCTTGCTGGGGATGAACCCAATCTCGTCGCTGTCGCCATCCGGATGGACGCGCCGTGCCTGCCACCATTCCTCATCGGAAGCATCAATGACATGGAGGACATCACCAAAATGGAAGCTCAGCGCTTGACTCAGGAAGCCACAATCTTTTGTCTTGTCGTAGTCAAAGAGCGCCCTGTGCAGGAGAAGAGGAAACAGGGAGCAAAAACGTCACTTTTTTACCCAGCCAAGGGTATTTTGAGGGTGGGCTGGGGTCGTGTGGGGTCTCACCGTATATAAAACCCCCGCTTGGGGTTGCTCCGCAGTGAAGCTGTCCCTGAGCCCAAACTGCTGTTCATCAGCTGCTCCCGAAGGTCATGGATCTTGGCCTCGAAGCGGCTGTATTCTGTAGTAAGTGAGGTGGGATTAGAACGCACCCCTCGACCATCACCCCAAGGACCTCCAAGCTTTTCTCTCTCTCTCTCAGAAACACACCAACCAACCTCCCCGCCCCAAAGAACCCACCGTCCGGCTTGTACTGAGCGATGATCGTGACCGTCTGCCCAGCGTTTTTCAGCGCAATGGCCGCCTGTTCGTGCGTCGCATTCCTGAGATCCACACCATTGACCTGTGCATGGGAACCGTAGAGTTGTGAGGGACTCACAAAGGTCATTCAATCCAATCCCATTCTGCTGGGCAGGAAGATGCTGCCAGAGCCCTCCCAACAAATGCCCATACAGCCTCTGCTGGAGTTGAACCGCATACAACGAAGACATCATTCAAGCCCTCTTGACTGATGGTTGTGGAATTATAGACTTGGAAGGAACTCTTAAAGGTCCATCCAATATCCATCTACCATTCAAGCCTTCCAAACCAATGGCCATAGATTGACAGAATCAAGGAAATGGAGAAACCCCAAATCATCCAGTCCAACCCTCGTTCTGCCAGGTAGGAACATTTCACTCGACTGGTAGCCTTTCAGACCTATGACCATTAGAATCATAAGACTTAGAAGGGAACCCTCAAAGGTCATCCAATCCAACCCCTTTCTGCCAGGCTTGCATGGGAAGACACCATCCAAGCTCTCCCAACAGATGGCCATAGAATCTTAGAATTATGGAGTTGGGTGGGACCCCAAAGATTGGTCATCCAGTCCAAACTAATTCTGCCAGACGGGAAGACACCATCCAAGCTCTCCCAACAGATGGCCATAGAATCATAGAATTATGGAGTTGGGTTGGACCCCAAAGATTGGTCATCCAGTCCAAACTAATTCTGCCAGGCGGGAAGACACCATCCAAGCTCTCCCAACAGATGGCCATAGAATCATAGAATTATGGAGTTGGGTTGGACCCCAAAGATTGGTCATCCAGTCCAACCTCATTCTGCCAGGTGGGAAGACACCATCCAAACTCTCCCAACAGATGGCCATAGAATCATAGAATTATGGAGTTGGGTTGGACCCCAAAGATTGGTCATCCAGTCCAAACTAATTCTGCCAGGCGGGAAGACACCATCCAAGCTCTCCCAACAGATGGCCATAGAATCATAGAATTATGGAGTTGGGTTGGACCCCAAAGATCGGTCATCCAGTCCAACCTCATTCTGACAGGCAAGAAGGAAGCATCACTCTGTCTGGGTCAATTGTCAAGGATGAGGGAGGAATGGCTGCCTTACCGAGAGGATCTGGTCCCCTTTCCTTAGCTCTCCACTGAGGTCAGCCGGACCCCCGGCCAGAATGAAGGAGATGAAAATCCCCTCGCCGTCTTCGCCCCCCACAATGTTGAAGCCCAGCCCCGTTGAGCCGCGGTGGATGACGATCCGGCGAGGTTCCCTGTAACAACAACAAAAATGATCTATAATCTCCATATATAAAATGCAACAACATGTATGCATGTTTGTCCTTCAAAAGCTCCTACGTGGCTTGGTGGATCTGGACCACACTTGGTACACATGCCCTTCATGATCCAAATTAACATACTAATTAATAATCAAACCCCTTTTGTTTGTTGCCTTATTTTTAAAATGACCTCCATTGGCAGCCCATGAGTTTCACACTGCAATGCTCAGATGCAACCACAAGAGGGCATTAGAAAGATAGCTAGAAAGTAGGGTTGTGCAGAGCTTTGGAGATCTGTATGACTTGTAAATATAGAAATACATTTTAATATGCTTATTTGCACTATTTTTACAATGTTCGTGTGTTTTAATTATTCTGTATCCCGCCCCGAGGAACCCCCGGTAGCACAGCAGGTTAAACCACTGAGCTGCTGAATGTGCTGACCGAAAGGTTGGCGGTTCAAATCCAGGGAGTGGGGTGAGCTCCCACTGTGATTCCAAGCTTCTGCCAACCTAGCAGTTTGAAAACATGAAAATATGAGTAGATCAATAGGTTCTACACATGACCTAGGACAAGGGTGGGCAATTATTTTTTCCAAGGGGCCACACGAGAGCCAAAAAATATTATGGAGGGCCGCACCTAAAGGCTGAACTACATCCTAATCTACAAAATTTATTTATTTATTTACTATATTTACTATATATTACACATCATTAATATTAACATATTAATATATCAAGAAATATTCATATTATTAGTATTAATATCATAATTATTATATTATAGTATATAAATAGATATTATAATATATTGAAATTATAATATAATATAATATAACATTATATTATATTATTTATTATATTATTATAAAATTATTATAAAATAATAATAAAAACCACTAAAATAAAATAAAATGAAATTCAAGAAGACAAGGTGTGAACCAAGATAGAGGCTGACATCCTCAAGAGAGATAGGATCCCAAGATGGAATGGCCCAATGGACCCAGCCCAGAGGATGACAAAGCGGACCCAGCCGCCGCCGCCGCAGCAGAGCAGAGCAGAGCGGAAGACGATCGGAGGCTGCAGGCCTCCGCCCGCTCTCGTACCCAGCTGTTCCCCAGCTGATCGCCCTGCCATCCGGGCTTTGGAGTGCCTGCCATCCCGGGGAGCGATCCGGCCTGCAACGGGAGCAGCCGGTGACCTGCGGTGGCTGATCACCCTGGCGACCCGATCAAGTGTTCCGGGTCGCCAGGGCGATCAGTCGCCGCAGGTCGCCGACTGCTCCCGCTGCAGGCCCGGATCGCCTTCCAGGATGGCAGGCACTCCAAAGCCGCCGCTCCTCCGATTGTTCTCCGGAGCAGCGGCTGTCTGCCGACGCAGGCCCCAGAGCCCACGATGGGATGGAGGCAGCGGCACC
Organism: Anolis apletophallus; assembly: GCA_030556195.1. Lineage (NCBI taxonomy): Eukaryota > Metazoa > Chordata > Lepidosauria > Squamata > Anolidae > Anolis > Anolis apletophallus. Next base: position 148,930,908 of record JARBWK010000008.1, on the reverse strand, counting down.
CCTTCCTCTTGGCTCCACCCCCGATGCCCTTCTCCCCGGGCCGCGAGCCATAGGTTGCCCAGGTCTGGCCTAGGAGGTGTCTACAGACAATGCCGGCTCTTTGTATTAGAAATTGAGATGAGCACCACCCGACTAGACTTAATGTCAAGGGGAAACCTTTACCTTTTAACCCACCTTGAGCCATAAGGTGAGGAATAAAATAATAATAAGAAATAAAGAAATAAAATAATAATAATAACAACAAATCTCCAAATTGCTAATTGGAATGGGACCCCCTCTGAAACATTACAAAATGAAATGAAACAAAACGGAAGCCCCTGAAATGTTTTGGAGAGATTAGTAAAGATTTGTTGTTTTGGACCGTTTCAAGCTGTAGGTTTTTAAAAAAAAATTGAAAAAAAACTTTGAAAAATTCCTAAAAATCATTAGATCAATGAATCTTTCTGAAACTTTGCAGGATTGATACCCTGGTCATGTTGTCTCATTGTGCTGAAATTCAATGGGATATCTCTTGTAATTTTTTTAAAAAAAAAATTGTAAAAACTTGCAAGAAAAAAATCCTAAAATCAGTGGATGGTCAAAACATTCCAAAACTTGGCAGGGTTAAACATAAAAATATCATCTACAAATGTGCCAAGTTACATCCTGATAACCCTAAAAACAATGGAGAAACGAGCCTTGAAATTTTTCCCATTGCTGCCTTGTGGCCATGTCCCCAAGGGGAGGGGCCAGGAGGGGCGGGGCTTACCTGGGAATGTCCTCCTCGCCCATCAGCTCCTTGGGGATGGGGGAGTACCTCCGGGGCGAGGTGGGGGTCATGGCTTGTGGATACTCAGTGCCCAGGTAGCTCTGGTGCCCGATTTCGTTATCCAGGTGTTGGGAATAGGCTGGCAAAGCAATACAATGATGAATAGAAAGAAAGATATGCCATTGCAGAGTTTGAAATAAATTTTTGCAACCATTAGGAAAATCATGTCGGAAATTTGGAGTTCTTGGGTATGCAGCTCCACTGTAGCACAGGCAAACGTTGGCCCTCCAGGTGTTTTGGACTGCAACTCCCACAATTCCTAACAGCCAGTAGGCTGTTAGGAATTGTGGGAGTTGAAGTCCAAAACACCTGGAAGGGTATACTATTCAGAACTTTGCAAGAACATTTGGTCCAAAGTTATCTGTTTGGGTAAGCATTGCAATTCAGCTCATTTGGACAGATTATCTGTTTAGGGATTTTCCACCACCCGAGACAGAAAAAGGATGCTGCTCACGCTCACAGGAAGTGATGTCGGGCGGGGCGTATGAGTCGTTCAGGTAAACGTTGGTGGGCTTGGCCACTTTCAGGTAGACGACGTCATACGTGTTCTTCAGGGCGGCCACGGCATCTTCGTGCATCACGTCTTCGAGGCTCACGTTGTTCACCTGGTTTTGGGATGAAGGAAGAAGGACAAGGACTGCCAAACCCATCACTCTGCACATAGTATACCCCCCACACACACCCCAAATAAAACCTATGTGAACAGGTACAAACATTCTTAAATGGATAAGGACTCTGATTCATTTAGGCAGGCTCTTTCCTTCTGATGTGCTGGGGTTACAAGACGATTGGGCCTTCTGGCTGGGGATGATGGGTGCTGTATTCCCACACATTGTGAACCAAGGCAATCGGTTTCAGGAGATTTAAGGACTATTGAATCCCATCAATTTGAGCAGACGAGGAGCAGCACCCAGCACCTGCCCTTTTGTGCCTCCACACATTTTGTGTGCCCCAGACCACTTGGGATCAAAAAGGAGCAATAACAACAACAACAACATTAAATTAACCCAGTGATCATGATGACCCCAGTCCTTACCGCCAAAATCTTATCCCCAATCTGAAGACGTCCATCTTTGTGGGCAGCGCCGCCTTCAATGATTTTGGTGACGTAGATGCTGTTGTCGCCAGGTATGTGCTGGTTGCCCACACCACCCGCGATGCTGAAGCCCAGGCCTGCAAAAATGGAAAGGAAGGAAAGGAAGGAAAGAAAGGAAGGAAGGAAGGAAGGAAGGAAGGGAAGGAAGGGAAGGAAGGAAGGAAGGAAGGAAAGGAAGGACAGGAAGGAAGGAAGGAAGGAAGGAAGGGAAGGGAAGGAAGGAAGGAAGGAAGGAAGGAAGGAAAGGAAGGAAGGAAGGAAGGAAAGGAAGGAAGGAAGGAAGGAAGGAAGGAAGGAAGGAAGGAAGGAAGGAAGGAAGGAAAGGAAGGAAGGGAAGGGAGGAAGGAAAGGAAGGAAGGAAGGAAGGAAGGAAGGAAGGAAGGAAGGGAAAGGAAGGAAGGAAGGAAAGGAAGGAAAGGAAGGAAGGAAGGAAGGAAGGAAGGAAGGAAGGAAGGAAGGAAGGAAGGAAGGAAAGGAAGGAAAGGAAGGAAAGGAAGGAAGGAAGGAAGGAAAGGAAGGAAGGAAGGAAGGAAGGGAAGGGAGGAAGGAAAGGAAAGGAAGGGAAGGAAAGGAAGGAAGGAAGGAAGGAAGGAAGGAAGGGAAGGAAAGGAAGGAAGGGAAGGAAGGGAAGGGAGGAAGGAAAGGAAGGAGAAGGGAAATGAGAGGAAGGGAGAAAACAATGGAAAAGAAGGGAAGGGAGGAAGGAAGGAAAGAAAGAAAAGGAGGGGGGGAATGGAGGAGAGGAAGGGAAGGAGGGAAGGAAGGAAAGAAAAGGAGGGGAGGGAATGGAGGGGAGGAAGGAAGGAAGGAAGGGAAAGAGGGAGGGAGAGAAGGAAAGAAGGAAAGGAAAGGAGGGGAGGGAAGGAAAGAAAGGGAAAGGGAGAGGAGGAAAGGGAGGAAAGGAAGGAAGGGAAAGGGAGGGAAGGAGAGGGAGAGAGGGAGGGAAGATAAGGAAAGGAGAGGAGAGGAAAGGTAAGGAAAGGGAGCAATGGAGGGAAGAAAGGCGGAAAGGAGGGAGGTAAGGGCAAGAGAAAGGAGGATGGCGGAGGGAAATGAGAGGAGGAGGAGAAGGAAGGAAAGAAAAAGAAAAGAACAAAAGTGAGCAGAGGAAGGTAGGAAGGAAAAAGGAAGGAGGAAGGAAAAGGAAGGAAGGAAGGAAGGGGAAGAAGGAAGGAAGGAAGGAAGGGGAAGGAGGGAAGGAAGGGAAAGTGGGAGAGGAAGGGAGGAAGGGAAAAAGAAGGAAGGAAAGAAGAAAGAAAGAAAGGGAGGAAGGAGGGAAGGAAGGAAGGAGAGGGAGAGAGGGAGGGAAGATAAGGAAAGGAGAGGAGAGGAAAGGTAAGGAAAGGGAGCAATGGAGGGAAGAAAGGCGGAAAGGAGGGAGGTATGGCAAGAGAAAGCAGGATGAAAGAACGGAGGGAAATGAGAGAGGAGGAGGAGAAGGAAAGAAAGAAAGAGGGAAAAGAACAAAAGTGAGCAGAGGAAAGTAGTAAGGAATGAAAGAAGAATGGTAAAAGGATCAGAAGGAAGGAATGAGGGAAAGAAAGAAAGGGAGATAAGGAAGAAAGCGTAGGAAAGGAAGGGGAAAAGAGGCAGGTGAAATAAGGAAAGGGAGAGAAGGAAGAAAAATGGGCAGAGGGAAGGGAAAGAAGGACCAAAACATGAAGAGTGTGCAAGTGATCTTGGGTTCTCATTTGACTCTGAGCGCAATGTAAGTCGTTGAATGTGGTTCTGACTCCCGAAATAGTGACAGGAAGTGGTGCCGTTTTGAGACAGACCACAAAGAAGAATGTCAAGGTTGGCAAGCCCCTCTCCAAAAAACACTTGAGTTTGGAATTTGGGATGCATCCGAGAGAAGACCCCTCCTCACCTTTGGGGCCTTTGATCAGCTTGATCTCCATGACCTTCTCCGCCAAGGGTTTCCGGCGCATGACGTAGAGGCGGACGATGGAGCCAGCCTCCTTCAAGGCCTCCACCGCCGTGCTGTGGGTCACCTCCCGCACATCGACGTCATTGACAAAGAGGATGCTGTCGTTCACCCTGAAACAGGAAGGGACAAAGACTGGGTCAGGCGGGACGGCCTAGAGCTCAACCTGTGGGTCCCCGGGTGTTTTGCCCTTCAACTCCCAGAAGCATTCTCTCCTGACGTTTTGCCTGCATCTATGGCAGGCACCCTCAGAGGTTGTGAGGTCTTTTGGAAACTAGGCAACTGAAGTTTTTATATCCGTGGAATGATGTCCAGGGTGGGAGAGAGAACTCTTGTCTGTTGGAGGCAGATGTGAATGTTGCAATTGGCCACCTTGATTAGCAATTAATGGCCTTGCAGTTTCAAGGTCCGGCTGCTTACTGCCTGGAGGAAACAGACAAGAAACAATCAGGGCTAGCTAATCACCTCCCGACAAAGGATTCACCCAGGCAGAGCAGCCAGACTTTGAAGCTGCAAGGCTATTCAGTGCTAATCAAGGTGGTCAACGGCAACATTCACACTTGCCTCCAACAGACAAGAGTTCTTTCTCCCACACTGGACATCATTCCACAGGGATATAAACCCCACTTGCCTAGTTTGCAACAGACCTCACCACCTCTGAGGATGCCTGACATAGATGTGGGCAAAATGTCAGGAGAGAATGCTTCTGGAACATGGCCAGACAGCCCAGAAAACTCACAGCAAACCACTGATTCTGGCCAAGAAAACTTTTGACAATACAACAACAACAACAACAATTCAGGGCAAGAGCAGAGAGAAAGAACAGAGACAAAGCGGATTGGCTATGACCAGGTGAAATGGCCCTCTGTGATGTCACTGGGAAATAAAGAGAAATAAAGCACATTAGCTGTGGCTAGGAGACCTGTGTATGAGGAGAGGGAAAGAAGGGAAGGAAGGAAGGAAGAGAAAGGAAAAGGGGGAGTATATGAGGGGATAATCTTGTCCGAATGCATCTGCCTCTATGTCCCACCTTGTAATTTAAGATCATCCAGGGAGGCCCTGCTCTCGCTCCCTCCAACGTCTCAAATGTGGCTGGTGGGGATGAGAGACAGGGCCTTCTCAACTGTGGCTCCCCGCCTGTGGAATGCGCTTCCAAGAGAAATACGATCGAGTAAACCAAGTAAAATCTTGGTTATGGGACCAGGCCTTTGCACAATAGCACAACGCAGCACCTTGGACTGGAATTGGATTGCAACGTTGACAGATGAGGATATGGCTTACTGTTTACGAATTTAGGTCTACTGTTTTAACTTAATGGATTGTTGATTATTTGTTTTAATCTAATTATTACTGTTTTAATGGTGTATGTTTTTATGGTTTTATATTGTATACTGTGGCATCGAATTGCTGCCTTGTTAGCCACTCTGGGGGTGGGTGGGTTGGGGGTTGAATAGGGTGGGGTAAAAATACGGTAAAGAAATAAATAATAAAATAGAAGATGGGAGAAGGAAATTAGGGATGAGAGAAGAAAGAAAAAGGAGGGAAGAAAGGAAAAGAAAGGAAGGGTAAAAGTATGAGTAAAGGGAAGGAAAGAAAGAGGAAGAAGGGAAGAAGGAAGGGACAAAAGAAAGAAAAGAAAGAAAAAGAATGAAAATGAAAGGAAAGAAAGTGGAGTGTATGAGAGAAAGCAAAGGAAGGTGGAAAGAGAGGATGAAAGAAAAGAGAGGGGGGAAGGTGCATGAGGGAAACGGGGGAAGGAAAGAAAGAACGAGCCAGGTATATACGCTAGTCAGTAAAAAAGCTTCTGCTGTGTCATTGTCCACCACTAAAAATGCTGGGAGAGGCAGCTCGAGAACCAGCATAAACTAAACCCCAACTGAGCTCAAAGATCCACCGCATGCAAATAGTGAGCAGTGGAGCTCTAAAGCACTGTCCAAGGTGCTGAACCGAGAGTTCAGGACCACGGAGAGCTCTCTTAAAGCTGACAGGTTATGCCAAGATACTATATTAGCCACCCTCATTCTGCACATGTGTGTGGACTACAGAACCCATCACTCCCAGTCAAGGGTCTTTTTTTTAAAAAAATCTTCATGAACTGTTCATGGCCTTCCCAAAGACATTTGGCTAGCCCAGGAATGGGCAAATTTCAGCCTTCCAGACTGAAACTCTTAGAAGTTGTGGAAGTTGAAGTCCAAAACACCTGGAGGAGGGGCGAAGTTTGCCCATGCCTAGGTTAGACAGTTTCATGCACCTTGTCCTGGATGGGGGTGATGGGCTCTGTAGTCCTCACAGACCTGGACCGACAAAACGTTAGCTCTGGGACTGTGGCACAGCTGGCTGGGAGTCAGCTGCATTAAGATCTCTACTGACCAGATGGTCATGAGTTCGAAGCCTGCCCGGGTTTGGGTGAGCTCTCGACCAATTTGTGTAGCTTGTTGTCAACCTTTGCAATCCGAAAGACAGTTGCATCTGTCAAGTAGGAAATTTAGATACCACTTTGTGGGGAGGCTGATTTAACTGATTTATGAGGCCATAAAATCCCCATGCAAAGAATGAAGGAATGCGACAGCTTCTCCTAGTGGCCACAAGCTGGAATGTTAAATAACCTCTGTTTGTCTATATATGTTGCGTGTCTATGGCATTGAATGTTTGCCTGTATACTGTATGTACATTGTAATCCGCTCTGAGTCTCCTGCGGGGTGAAAAGTGCGGAATATAAATGATGTAAATAAATAAATAAATAAATAGCTGCTTTGAGTCTCCTTTGGAAAAGATAATAATAAAATAATAATAATAATACCTGAGGCGTCCGTCTTGTGCTGCTGCTCCTCCGGGGATGATTTTGGTAATGAAGATGCTGGGATCATCCCCGACGTGCGGGTTGTCCGTGCCACCGGCGATGCTGAACCCCAAGCCGGAGTTGCCCTATAAGGAAAGACACGTCCTTTCAATCCAAAAAGCCAGTCCCAGATTGAGCCAAGAACTCCAGAACTTCAATATACAGGCAGTCAAACAATAAAGCGGTAAGGTTTCTCAGCTCCCACTGTGCTGCTGTGGATTAGTCTTCTCTCGGAAGAAAGAACACGGCAAGTTGCACATAGGATGAAGACACCATGCCTCTTTATTTTTCGGAATAGGAAAGTCTTGCAATACTGCCCTTCTATATAGGCCTAGCTACAATATCACAAATCACTCAGGAGTCCTGGTGCCTTGAGGTTGCCCCTTTCCACATTCCAGAGCCCACTATCTTCCCACCTCAGGGCAACTGAGTTTTACGGCTGGTTCATGTGCCCTGTCCTTCCTTTTGGCCCATGGCCATGTGCTCTGTGTCAGAATGGCAGATAGTTGGATAGTTGGATAGCACGAGATAGAGATCATGACACAAACAAACAGGGATGAGACAATAAGAAGTGAGAGAATTCCCGCTCAGAAGAGAAATCCACTCCTAGAAGAATTATTATGTGAAATCTTCCAAACAGGGGCACACACCACAAAAGAAACACCACAGGGGTGTTAACGCTTCCCTATTTATTTATTTATTTATTTATTTACAGTATTTATATTCTGCCCTTTTCACCCCGCAGGGGACTCAGGGCAGATTACAATGTACAGTACATATACATGGCAAACATTCAATGCCATAGACACACAACATATATAGACAGACACTCAGAGGCTATTTAACATTCTAGTTTCTGGCCACCGGGGGAGCTGTCGCTTCCTCATTCTTTGCATATTTCCTGGAGATTTTTATGGCCTCATAAATCAGTTAAATTAGCCTCCCCACAAAGTGGTAACTAAATTTCCTACTTGACAGATGCAACTGTCTTTCGGGCTGCAAAGGTCGTCAACAAGCGACACAATTTTGGTCGGGAGCTCACTCTGACCCGGGCTGGCTTCAAACTCATGACCTTTTGCTGTGCCACAGTCCCGGTTTCCAAAGTACGTGTGTGTGTGTGTGTCTATCAAAAGTATCTCCAAAGTATGTGTGTCTATGTGTGTATTGAGAGAGAGAGAGAGAGACAGAGCACATGGTCATGGGCCAAAAGAGAGGACAGGACATACAAAGTATGTATGTAAAAACGTGGCTAAAAGACCAAGCTTTCTGGGCAGTGCAATACATCAGCAATAGGAAACCTTACCAGGCCAATTATATTAGACGTGGATGATCAAGATGGTTTTAAACAGTGTATTTTAATATTGAGACAAATGTTTTCAATGTTTATGTATGCATATAATGAATTCATGTCCCAGCACTGAATGTTTGCTGTTTGTACGTTGTGCTCTGTCCTGAGTCTCCTTCGGGGTGAGAAGTGTGGAGTATAAATGTTTTACACACACACACACACACAACTCTTCCCTATGCTCTCCAAAGTGTGTGTGTGTGTGTGTGTGTATATGTTTAACACATTTATATTCTGCCTTTCTCACCCCAAAGGAGACTCAGGACGGAGCACAGCATACATACATGCAACATACTCACACGTAACTCTTCCCTATGCTCTCTAAAGTGTGTGCATGTGTTTGTGTGTGTGTGTATAGAGAGAGAGAGAGAGAGAGAGAGAGAGAGAGAGAGAGAGAGAGAGAAAGGTAAAGGTTTTCCCCTGACATTAAGTCCAGTCGTGTCCGACTCCGGAACTCTGGTGTTCATCTTCATTTCTAAGCCAAAGAGCCAGCATTGTCCGTAGACACCTCCAAGGTCATGTGGCTGACATGACAGCATGGAGCGCCATTACCTTAGCACCTATCAATCTACTCATATTTTCAGCCTCCCGCGAAGCGAGAACGCAATGAAGACGACTTGGAACCCTCCTTGTAGCAAGCGCTCTAGAACCGGCTCTGCAGGACGGAACCCGGGACCTTTTGCAATGAAACGGGCCATTTTGGTTTTCGAACTGCTAGGTTGGCAGAAGCTGGGGCTCATAGTGGGAGCTCATACCGCTCCCTGGATTCGAACCTGCAACCTTTTGGTCGGCAAGTTCAGCAGGACAGCGCTTTAACCCACTGTGCCACCGGGGGCTCCATGTGTGTGTGTGCGCGCGCATGCGTGCACACACACAAGCTTTTCCCTATGCTCTCCAAAGTATGTGTGTGTGTACGGCTAAAGCTACACTTCAAAAATGTCCCTGTTCCGACGGACACACAAATCCAACTTAAGAACAACCCTACAGAACCTCTCTTGCTTGTAACTTGGGGCCTGCCTGTGCCTCGAGATCTTCCCCTTCATCCAGCTCTGCTTAGATCTTACTCACCCGTTCCAGCGTTATCTCCTCGTATTCCATCTCGCCTTCCGTCCCATTTACCTGGAAGAAGGAGAGAGAAGGTTTGGTGACTTGTAATCTTCTAAAAAGAGAGAAAATGCATGCGGCGTGTTCCTGGGAAGGCGTTTTAGGACATGCCGAAAGGAGGGAGGGAGGAAGCAAGCAAGGACACGGAAGAGAGAAAGAGGGGAAGGGAGAGGGAATACGACGATGGGGAGGAAAGGGGGGAAACTCACATACGCCGGCGCTTCTAAGGTATCTGTGTTGACAATGACCGGTGGGGAGTTTGCCTAGGAGAAAAAGGAGAGAGAAAGAAAAGGAGAGAAAGAGAGAGAGAGAGAGAAATTATAAAGCGCGGCAAGACGTGAAAAACTGTGCCATGATCTAAAAAGCAAGGTTCCCAAATGGAAGAAGATTGCAACTCATGACAGTTCTACTAAGTCCAGTTCTGGAAAGCGCAATTCAAGGAGGAGATGGACAAGAAGGGAGGGAGGAAGGAAGGAAGGCCAAAGCAGTCAAAGGGTTTGGAAACGATGGATCCCTATGAGTAGGAAGCTGTGGATGTTTAGCTTGGCTGAGAGAAAAGGATGTGAGAGCCGTGGTATACATCAATTGAATAATAATAATAATTATTATTCAAATGGCAGGAAAAGAAATCCCAATTGAACATTAGGAAGAACTAACTTCCTGATAGTCAGAGCTGTTCAACAGTGGAATACATTGCCATTAAGCCCAATGCAGTCTCCTTCTTTGGAAGTTTTTAAGCAGAGACCAAATGGCCATCTGTCAGGAGGGCTTAGATGGTGTCGCCCTGTCAGGCAGGAGGGGGTTGGACTGGATGGACTTTGGAGTCCGTTCCAACCATGATTCTATCATCTGTCTATTTATTTGTCAGTCTCTGTATCTATCTTGGGTTTGACTGGATGACCTTTGGAGTTCCCTTCCAACGCTACGATTCTATGATTTTATTATTTCTCTATGCATCTTTAGGGGTTTCATTGCTCCCGTCCATCTCTAGGATTCTGTAATCAATCATCTATCTATCCATCCATCCAACTATCTATCTATCTATCCTAGAGGTTGAACTGGATGACCTTTGGGCCCCCCTTCAACTCTAGGATTCTATAATCCATCATCTATCTAATCTATACATCTATTCATCTATCTATCCTAGAGGTTGGACTGGATGACATTTGACAGTCCCTTCCACCCCTATAATTCTATAATCGATCATCTATCTAATCTATCTGTCTGTCTGACTATCCATCCAGCTATATATCCAGCTATATATCCATCCAAGATGTTGGACTGGATGACCTTTGGGGCTCCCTTCCATCTCTAGGATTCTACAATTGACCATCTATTTATTTATGCATCTATTCTATTCTATCTATCCTAGAGGTTGGACTAGATGGCCTCTGTGGGCCTTTCTAACTCTAGGATGCAATGAGTCTATCATCAATCAATCAATCATCTATCTATCTGTCTATTTATCCATACATCTATTTTAGAGGTTGGACTGGATGACCTTTGGGGCTCCCTTTCATCTCTAGGATTCTGCAATCAATCATCTATCTATTTATGCATCTATTCTATCTATCTATCCTAGTGGTTGGACTGCATAGCCTTTGTGGGACCTTCCAACTCTAGGATTCAATGAACTATCATCTATCAATCATCTATTTATTTATTTATACATCTATTTTAGAGGTTGGACTGGATGACCTTTGGGGCTCCCTTTCATCTCTAGGATTCTGCAATCGATCATCTATTTATGTATCTATTCTAACTATCTAACTATCTATCCTAGATGTTGGACTGGATGGCCTTTGTGGGCCTTTCCAACTCTAGGATACAATGAAAGTCTATCATCTATCTATCATCTATCTATTTATCCCATACATCTATTTTAGAGGTTGGACTGGATGACCTTTGGGGCTCCCTTCCATCTCTGGGATTCTACAACCAATCATCTATCTATTTATGCATCTATTCTAACTATCTAACTATCTATCCTAGATGTTGGACTGGATGGCCTTTGTGGGCCTTTCCAACTCTAGGATACAATGAGTCTATCATCTATCAATCATCTATCTATCTATCTATCCATACATACATCTATTTTAGGGGTTGGACTGGATGACCTTTGGGGCTCCCTTCCATCTCTGGGATTCTACAACCAATCATCTATCTATTTATGCATCTATTCTAACTAACTATCTATCTATCCTAGATGTTGGACTGGATGGCCTTTGTGGGCCTTTCCATCTCTAGAATACAATGAGTCTATCAATCAATCTATCTATCTATCTATCTATCTATCATCCATACATACATACATACATCTATTTTAGGGGTTGGACTAGCTAACCCCTATCATCTCTAGGATTCTACAATTGATCATCTATTTATTTATGCAACTATCTATCCTAGAGGTTGGACTGGATAGCCTTTGTGGGCCCTTCCAACTCTAGGATTCAATGAGTCTATCATCCCTCCCTCCCTCCAACTATCTATGACAGGATAACCCTTGGGGATCCCTTCCAGCTCAAGGATTCTATGATTATAATGTGTATAAATAAGGGGTCCCTGTTTTCGTATCCCTGCATGGGATGGCATTTGACAACTAAGGATCAAAGATGACTACTGTCCCATTCAAAGGCTGAAGGTATATACATGTGGGGTGGGAATGCCACTAAGCCCCATGACTCTTGGCGTTAACCTCTTCCAGGCACATTTGCACCAGAAAATCACTGGGAATGGGCCCAGCACTCTCTCCGTGGGGCCTGAAAGGAGGTCCATAAAGTTAAAAGGAGACAAAGTTAAAAGGGTTCTTGCTTGGGGCCATGATGTTGGAAGGATCCATACACAACACATTTAAAAAATAATTATTTACCCTCATTAGCTAAATAAATGGAATATAAAATACAGTTCCATCTACTGGTACATCTATATTGCAGAGTTACTGCATTTGGACACTACTTTAATTGCCATGGCCCAATGGGAGTTGTAGTTTTACAAGGCGCCAGCAATCTTTGGCAGAGGAGGCGTGTAATACTATATCCCTCAGGATACCGTAGCACTGAGCCATAGGTCTTGAACCCCAGCAGCTCTAAAAACAAGTCAATCAAAGCTCTCCCATCATCTCCATATGGAAAGTCCAACCCGCTTAACACAACATGTGTGATCCCCATTCCTTTAGACTCAATTTGTGTGAATTCACCAATAACACGAGGAAGATAGGGTTAAACATAAAGAGTTACAGTACATGCAAGTTCATAGAACAATAGAGTTGGGAGGAACCTCCAAGGGGCATCTAGTCCAACCCCCTTTTGCCAGGCAGGAAGACACAATCAAAGCCCTCCCAACAGATGGACATCTAGCCCCTGTTTAAAAAGGAGACGCTATCAGATTCTAAGGCAGTCTGTATTCCATAAGAGTTGGATAGTGTCCCAAAGGCCATCCAGTCTGACCTTCTTCGGCCAAACAGGAAGATGCAATCAAAACCCTCCCAACAGATGGACATCCAGCCACTGCTTAATAAGGGGAAGATGCTATCAGATTCTGAGGCAGTCTGTATCCCATTAGTGTTGGATAGTGTCCCAAAGGTCATCCAGTCTGACCCTCTTTGACCAAAAAGGAAGACACAATCAAAGCCCTCCCAACAGATGGCCATCCAAACCTTTCTTAAAGGCCCCTGTCAGGTTCCAAGGCAGCTTGGAAACTGAGGTCACAGCATTATCGAATCACAGCATTATCGAATCATGCAAGTTGGAAGGGACACCCAAAGGCCATCTAGTCCGACCACATGCCATGCAGGAATATAAAGCCAAAGCACTCTTGAAAGATGCCCATTTATTATTGAAAGGCAGCCAAAGAAGGAGAGTCCGCTGCCCTCCAAGTCCTCATAGTCAAGAAATCCTTCCTAATGTTTACATGGAATGTCTTTTTGGGGGAGTGGGGGTGGGCAAAAAGGACATCCCCCAAAACAGCACGCCATCATAACAAATTATGGCATAAGGGGGCGACAATGTGGCATTAGGAACAAAAACAAAATCTCTGGCATCCACACAAGATTAATTCCCCTCCTTAAAAAAATATGGGGGTGGTAAAATACGATGTATTGCCCATGAATTATCCAGCCCCCCTCCCCCCCTCTCTCTGACTCCCATTCTCTTCCTCTGTTTTTCCCCCCTGGGTGCAATATTTCTCCACCTACACTCTCCGCCGACAGTGGTAACCACAGCAACGCCATGGCAACAGCATCTGGCTCAGGGGGAGGCGGTTACCGCGGCAACGTGGGTACCACCGTGGTTCGGAGTTCGGATGCAGAGCTTGGCCTTGCTGAGGAAGAGCAAGGCGCTCAGAGCATTCGGGTGGCAAGTTTACGGCGTCATCACCACCCTCGTTATTTACTTGTCTGTTTTCTTTTTCCTAGAACCAGCTCTGAGAGCAAGTCCTTAAAAGAAATCCAACTGTCTAACTCAGGGTGGGAAGCATCCAGATATTGGGAGATTGCAAGTCCCAGGTGAGGGATGCTGGGAGACGTAGTCCAACAACACTGAGCACTCTAGATAGATAGATAGATAGATGCATCCCCATACACATACAAAGTGAGATTGCAAGTCCCAGGTGAGGGACGCTGGGAAATATAGTCCAACAGTACTGACCAATCTATATAGATAGATGGATGGGTGGGTGAATGGGTGGGTGGATGGGTGGGTGGATGGATAGATAGATTCATCCCTATACACTCTCACACACACACTGCGAGATTCAAGTCCCAGGGGAGGGATGCTGGGAGACATAGTCCAACAACACTAAGCACTCTATATAGATAGATGAATAGATAGATGCATCCCTATACACATATACACACACACATTGCGAGATTGCAAGTCCCAGGTGAGGGATGCTGGGAGACATAGTCCAACAACACTGAGCACTTTAGATAGATAGATGAATAGATAGATAGATAGATAGATAGATAGATAGATAGATAGATGCATCCCTATACACACACACACACACACGGACACATTGCGAGATTGCAAATCCCAGGTGAGGGATGCTGGGAGACATAGTCCAACAACATTGAGCACTCTATATAGATAGACCGATGGATAGATAGATGCATCCCTATACACACATACACACATGGACACACAGAGACACTTTGGCAAGTTTCATGTGAGGGATGCTGGGAGACATAATCCAACAGCACTGAGTGCTGTATATAGATATATATACACACACACATTTGACGACTAAGGATAAAAGATGGCTGCTGTCCCCTCCAAAGGGTCAAGGTATATAAATGTGGGGCAGGAATGCCACTAAGCAATGCTGTCCCAGGTGAGAAATGCTGGGAGACATAGTCCAACAACACTGAGTGCTGTATATAGATAGATAGATGAATTAATCTGTCTCTCTCTCTCTCTCTCTCTCTCTCTCTCTCTCTCTCTCTCTATATATATATATATATATACACACACACACACACACACACACACACACACAGGGTGATTGCACGTCCTAGGTGAGGGATGCTGGGAGACATAATCCAACAACACTGAGCACTGTATATAGATAGATAGATGGATAGGTAGGTAGGTAGATAGGCAGATAGATAGATACATTTCTCTCTATATATACACACTCTCACACACACACATATTGGAAGATTGCAAGTCCCAGGTGAGGGATGTTGGGAGACATAGTCCAACAACACTGAAGCTGTATATAGATAGATAGATGCATCCCTATACACACACACACAATGCAAAATTCAGTATAGTTAGGTTTTTGTAAGGCTTAGATAAGTCCAACCCCAGAGTTGGGTGGGACCCCCAGAGGTAATCTAGTCCAACCCCTGCCAACAAACCACGGTAGTTCTCTGCAACCAGCCCTTTCTAGATGTGTTGGACTACAGTGCCTATCCTCCACAGTCAGGAAGATATGGTCTCACACATCTGGAGGGTTATTGGGTTAGTAAGCATTGCTTTGTATTTGCAAATGGCTGTTGAGGATACACTGAAGCAACTCTTGCACAATGGATAGCCAAATGCTTTTGGGAAGCCCATGAACTGTCCATGCAGAGTGATGGGTTCTGCAGTCCACACCCATTTGCAGGAAGAATATAGTGAATACCTGATGTCAGCCAGGTTTAAATCCAGCTTTTAAGTGAGCTCTTGAAGGCCACGAAGGAGTGATGGGTTCTGTAGTCCACATAAATTTGCAGGAAGAATATGGCTAACACCTGGTGTCTCCCGGGTTTAATTCCAGCTTTGAACAAGCTCTCAAAAGTTCTG